>OY978508.1:1200000-1549738 GCA_963854855.1 Nasturtium officinale
CTCATTTCTCCTGACCAGCTTTTTGTTATGAAGGTGAAGCATGTTGAAATAGCAGAGTTTCTCGGAGGACGGCTTTATGATTGTGTCTTCAAATACAATGAAGTTCAGAGTTAATTATCTTTCAGTCTAACCTCTCCACAAGACTCAGTCGGATTTAAAACATAATCAGGGTAATACTTTATGCTCCTTTCCATCTTAATATGTCAATTTGATGAGGAAAATATTTATTCTTCAGTTTATGATGAATGAAATGGAGAAGGGATTGTTGAAATTATGTTCTTTTATGTAATTATATTCAATGAAGAAAGTATGTGTTTTCTGCAAACCAAGTTCTGATCACTCACCGTGCTGCTTACTCTGTTTTGGTCAAATCAAGCATATTATGCAACACCTGAACTAGTAAGTTGACATTTTTTGAGTACTTAAACCCAAGAGGGAGGGACACAATTATTCTGAAAATATCATAAATTAGCTTAGTCCTGCAGTATACACAGCTAGCAAGAGAAGTCTAATCCACAATAACGAAATCAGACCAGTGAGTGAAGAAAATAAAAAGATGCTTATTGATATACAGCAAGAAACCACACTAAAAAAGTAATAAAATTAGACTAGCAATTCACTCAATATATTGTCTCAAGGAAGTGAGACCAAGTTAGGAGTATAAACACAATGGCAACACTTATGAATCCCAGAATCTATTTGAATCTTCTTGCACAGATCTTCCCTCACAATATAGATGCAAGCCACTTCAGTTTCATTGTTGCCACAACACATGAATATGGTCTTTTCATGGATGAAGTAACTGATGCGATAAACCTTATTAAATAGCTTTGGCAAGTTATATAATGACAACGTCAACAACTTTATCCACACTACGCTCTCTCCATCATCCCCAATCATATTCTTTGTTACCCATATCCCAATCTCCCTTGTTACACAATTTTGCTTTAACAACGAGAACCGATCTCCCTTATAAACCGCAAGGATAAGTTCATCCATATCATGGTTCTTCTGACATGGAAGGAGACAAAAGGGTTTGAAACTCTCACTCGAGAAATCAAAGATTCGGATGAAGAACTCATGAGTCTTAGAATTACAAGCAAACCAATAGAGATTTCCATGCAGTGACACATTTGATATTTTAGCAAGTTCAGTTATGGGCCAATATTCTTTAGGTTTACCAATAAACTTCAGTGTGTGAGACGCACTCTCGTAAATCGCTACTCTTTGATCTTCATCTCTCCAGACTTTACTGTGGCAAACAAAATAGCACAAGATCTTGTATATCTTTTGTGGTCTACTATTATTGTATCCTAAGCCAAAGACATAGAGTTGTTTATTCTCAAACTCGATCCATCTAACCTGTCTCAGCCACGGATTCCAGAGAGATGCCTTGCTCTCCCAAAGCCAATAGTTATAGAATAGGAGATCATCGCATGTAGTGATGGTTGTATAATTCATAAGTGTATCCCGGTTAGGAATATCCGAGGAGGGTAGCTCATGAAGCTCTATTGTTGGATTGTTGCTGTTGTGATTGATGATGTCTATGGAGTAGATCTTGGAATTGGTCAAGAAGATGAATTGGGGACGGGAGTGAGACAAGTGGTTGTTGATGAAACTCTTGTCGGTGAAAAGAGAGTTCCATAGTTTACAAACGCTTCTGAATCGAACAAGAGATTGAGGTGGAAGACGAGAGAGTATTTCTTTCTCTAACTCCCACGGAAGCTTCACCGGCAGAGCCATTAGGTCTTCTTCTGTTTTCAGTTCTGCTTTGAGTTGTATGTTTTTCGACATCATTTTTGCCAGCTTTGAATTATATAGGAGAAGAGAATCTGTATTTTATTTTCTGTAAGGTAAAGGAAAGTGACTTTATTGATTTTTTTTTACTAACTAATAATTAAATGCAAAGTAAAGTTAGTTTCTTAGAGTATTACCCATCAATGGTATCTTCTAGTTATAAGGTATATATCTCACACTTGAAAAAAGTTTAATAACATTTTAATAAGATGGGATCTCAATAAATGGAGAAACTAATTAAAGGTGAGAGTGTCTCAACTTTTTGAGAAACCACCTATTTTAATATTGCTATTTTGTTTGAGGAAACTATGGATGGTCTTACATTCCATATATTAGTGTGTCTACATATACGTAAAGAAACGTGTGATTTTGATTTTATTACCCTATATTTACAAAGTGAAAGATGAAAATTTGTTTCTATATTATTGATTTTTTAGAAGTTCACTACAAAAAAGAACAATAATAAGTGCAACTTTATTTCAATGATAAATAAAATCTATATGTATATAAACCACAACACCCTCTAAATCTCATTAATTGTTTTTTATTAATTTTAAATTTCTTGCTTCATTTATTTATTATGTAATTACAATTTTACTCTATTAATAACTAAATTTTAATGATTTTGAAAATTTGGAAAAGTCATTTCCTAAGAAAAATGATTTAAATGATCTAATTCAATAATTTTAGTCTTACTAGATTTATTTTTATAGATTTAAAAAAATTATATTTAAATAAAAGTTCAAAGTATTAATAATTATTATAGTAATTTATGATTTGTTCTTTATATTCTAGTTGAAATTACTAAGAAATATATATATATATATAATGGAAACAATTATTTTTAAATAGTGTTAACATGAAAAAATCATATTAAAATGAATAAAATTATTGTTATATTAACAATAACAACATATTTTGTCTAAATAAAATGAAAATAATATTTAGCTTAATGTTTAATTAAAAATATTATAGTTAATAATAAAGGAGTTATTGATTTTCTTGTTTCATTCAAAATATTTGAATTTTTTTAATATTTGAATTAAAATGTTTTTTACTGTTTTACTATTATTGTTTTATTTTAGTAATTTTAGATAATACATATAGTTTATTTATATTATTAGCAAAAATATTAGAGTTATATTAAACTTTTTAACATAAATTAATTGATGATAATATAAACAATGTTATATTTTTAATATATAACATGAATTATATATAATGTTTTAAATTAAGAAGCTTTTTCATTTGTTCAGGAATTTATATATTTATTTATTTAATTAAAAAGCTAAAGAAACAGACTTTTTCTTGTAACTATGGTTTTTAGTTTTTCTAATTAAATAGAAAAATGGCACTATTCAACTTTGTGTTATATATTTAACATTAAAACAAATAAAAACTTTGTATTATATATACTATTTGGATAGGAGACAATATGGGAGGGGATGTGCCACCAACTTGATAAGTATATCTTTCCCACCACAGGAAAAGAATTCTACAAACTAACTGTAATTCTATTGTTTAGTCGCTCTTGAACAAAGGCGAATTGACTCAGGTAAGTTTCTTCCTATCCCTTAGTTATTGACTAATCCCTATTATTCCCCAAAGTTCATTCTTAATTGACAGCTCAACATAAATTATACCGACCAACTTTACGGCTAATCATGCACATAATCAAATCATATTAAACAAAATGACATTTAATTATTGGCAAGGAATAAAAGTAAGTGGGATCCACAACATACACGAGATAAAAACCAGTCTGTGTCTAAGCTGTTTGATCACAATCTCTTCCTTCTTCATCTTCCTCTCTCTTTTTTCCAACTTTAATCTCAAAACCACCATGAGCTCCTCAATTATGAAAACCCTCCAGATTCGTAAACCCACTTTTCTTCCTGTCTCTTCCACCGCCGTAGATGAGCCTGGTCTTCTCCGCCGTCGTCTCTCTTCTCTCTCCCTGAATCTTACCCGTAACCAGACTTCCACCGTCCCTAGATCCATGTCTGTCTCTGATATGGGAGAGCAAGGAGGGAGTTCCGTGAAAGAATGGTGGGAATGGAGTTGGTCATGGATTCTCTTGAGGAAGTTACCAATCTTTGAGGTTAACAAGAACCAAGGCAAATCCTCGATGGGAAGCTTCACTCACGTCTTCTTCAAGCTCCGATCTGAGATCCGCCATCTCCTCCGTCCTTCTTCTAACTCTCTACCTTTATCTTGCAAACAAGGACAGCAATGATGTTGCAATCTTCCTCATGATCTCTCGTTGGAGGTTTTAAGTTTTTGTGTATGTGGCTCTACTTCTATTCTTATAAAAAATATTATCAATCCCTTCTTTAATTCCTTAATTAAAATGTAAAATGCTTGAAGTTATTTGGTGTAGTTTCTTGATTTCGTCATTCTAGACTTGTATTCGTTAAGATGTGTAATTATTTCATTTGTTCTTTGTAGTAAAAGTGATGCAATTAAAATGAAGCCGATGTTTATGTATTTATTACATGCCAGTTTCTTAGATTATTAGAAAGGAAAGAAAAAGAAGCCCATTTCTTATAACAGAATAGAAGATGATGATTCACAATGATAAAAATATCAAAGAACTTTGTTACAATACAAGTCAACTTAAAAACATTTGAAATCTCAATTAAAAGTCAAAGTATTCGAGCTGGGTAGATTTTTCAAATTCTCTTTCTACTTTTCTTTTTGTCTTTGCGTGAAAATAGACAGAAGTAGCTTTTGATGTGTTGCGTCTTACCAAAAAGGAAGCATCTCCGTAACGTAGGCTACAGCCTACAATTAAGCATCTCCCTTTTATGGTCGGTGGGAACATGGATGATTGTTGAGTTAAACGACACATTATTTTTTTTTCAATGAAAATTTTAAAACAAAACCCAAATTTAGTTTGTAAATTCTTTTTCGATTCACTTGAAGTTGTTTATAATGTTTTATACAATTTTTATAATTAATATTTGAATATAATATATAAATATAAAGAAACTATAACAACACTAGATTATAGTTTTCTTATATTTCTAAATTATATTGAAATATTTATTATACCAAATTATATAAAGCATAAAAATTTCTCTTTTTATTTTGATAAAGAACATACAAATAACTTTGTTGGATAAAAAAAGGAAAATTAATTGACATATAATATAATTTGATTCAAACATAAAACATGATGAATGACTTGTCTTGAGTTTCTGTTGTTGTAAACATGCACATGTATAGTTTTACTAATTCCAGAAGAAGGGTAAGTACTAAGTAGTCAGAGAAAAAGTTATATGACATAAAATCACGATACTAGGTTTTGATTAGTCCGTCCAAGTCGTCATGGACATATAATATAGAACTTTAGGTGGCCAACTACAATGTGCTTTCGGTGGATATAACGCAAAGTGAAAACTTAGACCCGACCAGATTGCTCCTAATAAATGTCACTTCTATAGAAAAAAAAAACATTCTACATGAATGTTCTTCCCCCTACACATACATTATATTTGATGATTAGCCGGGTCCGTGTGGACCATTCCGGTTACTGGAAGGAGGGTGAGTTGATTGGAGATTTAAAAGCCAAAGCTCCCATGACCCAAAGAATGAAAGTTACTTTAAAAATGTAACTATTGTAATTTACGGAATCTAAAACGTTCTCATCGTTAAAAATAAAAATAAATCATAAATAAGAACAAGGAAGATTGATATGGGGTTCGATACTTGAGAACCTTTTAAATACATTTTAATAATCCCATTTTACAATTGTCTATCTAGTATTGGTCTACTTTTATTCTTAGCATAAAATTTAATTAAATGATTAAATAACATTAAAAATACTAATATTATATTTGATAATGATGTTTTCTATTTTTAAGTCAATTTTTATTCTATTAATTATAAAAGCACACAATAAAAACGTATAAATAGTCCTATTATCTTGCCAATTACAAGACATCACTAGATGTAAAAGTTGTTGATTTTCTTAATAATCTGTATTTCTTGTTTTCTTTTATTGATTATTGTTGTATTCATAAATGAGGTTCTGGTTAAAAGTTAATATTTCTTAAACAACTTGATTTTAGCCAAAACATAATGTATATTGAAACGGATGAGTTCATAATAAAGTGATAACAATCGCTAAACAAAGTCTTAATTTATTAACAAACATCAGAATACAAAAAAAGGTTGTCATTGAACTCGCAGAATAACAAAACGATGCGATGCATGTGCTGTGAAGAGTATATATAAATAGGTATAATAAATAAGTGGGAGCACATGGTTTCCCTGTCATGTTCCAATCTACCATATTGGAACCAATCTATGATTGATTGTTTCGAACAACCTGAGTTTGGTTCCAAGACATCACTTTGATTACATGATTGAGACTTATTAGTTTCAATAGCTCATCATATTCCACATTTTCATCATTCATTGCTCTTTTCATATACAAATAAATTATAGATATATTTGCTATGTGAACAACTACACATATATTCACTCATGTGTTTAAATATGTGCAGATGTTAGGTTTCTACGTATTTGACTGTACGTAGAGAAATGGTGAACACAAACTTGTAGCATAGATTTCAGAAAGCTTAGAGGTCACACAAACTTGTATAAACACTTGTGCTCTAATAGAAGATGATTATATTTCAAAACCCCAAAAGGAGTCAAAGCTTTCAACCATGGAGATAAAACAAAACTCACCAAAAGTTAACCATTGTTACAAACAAATAAAAACAGAGAGATAATGGAAATAGTCCTCACAGCTACTGATGAAACAGAACGAATCACTTTTTCTTGTTCATCTACCATTTTTTACTCATACAGTAGTTTTTTTAACAAGTTAAACTCAAACCTTCAAAGATCCCGCTGGCTCGCTGCTGCTATGAATCTGGTTTCCCTTCCTCCTCCTCTGTTATTGAATACTGCAAATGTTGATTCCATCGAAACATTTGCAGCCTCACCAAGCAAACGGTTTAAAGATGTTATGTATCTCTCATGCTGATGTTTAGGCTATTTCTCATTGTTCTTCTCCCGACACCCGCATTCCCCTTTTGCATCATCGCAACAAATTCTCCATAGTCAATCCGTCCATCCTATAACCAAAAAAATCGGAACTATAACACAGACAATACCAATGGTGAAAATTGTGAAAACATGTTAAGAGACAAAAGCTTACATTGTCTTGATCAACTTCTTTGATAACATCTTCAAGAAAAACATCGGTCATCCCATGTTCAACGCAAGATTGTTGCAGCTCATCAATGGTAATGTAACCACTTCCATCTTTATCAAAGTACTGAAACGCAGAGACAAGATGCTCTTCTCTATCTAGTTTATTCAAATGGATAGTTGCTGCAATAAATTCGCTGTAATCTATTGTACCGCTGTTATCCACATCAGCCTAAAATGCAACACATAATATATGGTTAACTGTCATCTATATAATGAAATCAAATAGTTTGTATATATTTTCTTAATGGGACGCATTTTTACCGCTTCCATAAGATCTTGAATCTCGGTGTCTTTCAAGGTTGAACCATATCTTCTCAAGCCAGCTTTGAGTTCATCAAAAGTTATTGCACCACTGTTATCAGTATCCATTGCTTCAAACATTGCTCGTAAACCTGCAATTTCTTCTTCAGAGAGGCTCTCAGCTATCACCTGATCACTCCATAACAACTAGCATTGAGTAAACTTACCTAAAATCAGGAGAAAATAGAAGATAAGAGTACAAAAACAAACTTACCTTTAAAGCCATCTTCTTTAATTTATTCATAGCAGAAAACTGTTTGAGACGAGACAGAACAGCCGGATCAAGTGCTCTATCTGGCGCAACTCCATTCTCACAGATCCATGGATGACCTGAAAAACAAAGAGATATAGTCTAATGTTGTGTGGTTGCCAAATGCAATCATTTATGTAAGAGTAAATGATTACGTACGCAAGACTTCATGAGCAGTCAAGCGTTCAGAGGGACTGGAGCATAACATCTTCCGGATCAGATCTTTAGCGCTATCGGATATGACGGGCCAGGGGTCTGACTCAAAGTCAATATATCCCTTCAACACAGCATCAAATATTCCTTGCTGTGTTTCTGATTCCAAAAAACACAAAACCAAACTTCAGAAAATCTAACAGATGGCACTTAAGAGAACACATTTTAAGCGGCTATATGTTAAATCACACATACCTGCCCAGAAAGGCGGAACACCGCTTAGTAAAATATAGAGTATAACACCAGCAGTCCACACATCAGCCTCTGGACCATAATGTTTGAGAAGAACCTCAGGAGCAACATAATATGGACTTCCAACAACATCCTTGAATATTTGGCCTGACACATTATGCAAAGTTGCAACATTTGTAAATAGAAATCAAAACTAGATTCTTTATCTAAGATAAACCTATCAGACACTAAACAAGAAACCACATTACCTGGTTTGAAGAAAACAGAGAGCCCAAAATCAATGGCCTTAAGAGAGAAATCATCATCCTTATTAACCAACAAAAAATTCTCAGGCTTTAAGTCTCTATGCATAACACTAAGCGAATGACACGCCTCGACAACCCCAACAATGATCTTAGTCAACTCAGCAGCTTTCCTCTCACTGTAATGCCCTCTTTGAATAATCCTATCAAACAACTCACCACCAGCACAAATCTCCATCACAATATGAACATACAAAGGATCCTCATAAGCTCCTTTAATCGTAACAATATTCTTATGACCAGCTAAATGATGCATTATCTGAATCTCCCTTCTAACATCTTCAACATCGTCTTTAGATATTAGTTTCCTCTTTGATATAGATTTACAAGCATAGTCAACACCTGTAGAAATCTCAGTACATAGATACGTTGTTCCAAACTGTCCTTGTCCTAACTTACGGCTCAACGTGTAAAGATCACGAATGTTAGGAGTCTTGTGACCAAGAACATAGTAAGCTTGATTGTCCATACGCCTCATAACAGGTTCTTTTAAAGGAATCACAAGAACTGGATTGTTGTTGTTCTGTTTCTGATCTTCTTTGGGTAAATCTTGTTCTGTGGTCGGAGAATGAACAGAGGAAACGTTGGTAGTGTTGGTTTTGGAATTCTCCTCGGGCCTACTATTACTGCCCTCGTAGATTTTGTCCTTAAAAGAACCACGACATGAATTGCCCATGAAACAACTCTCTCTCTCTCTTCACAACTTTTTTTTTTTTTTTTTTACTTTCTTCTTCTCCTCATCCAACGAAACTGTTGATAAAAACCTCAAAATTAAACAACAAAAGCCAAAAAGAATCGAACTTTGGAAAGAAACTAGAGAACCCACATCAGATCAAGAATCAGAAATTATAAAGATTTGAAATTCAATCAAGAAAAAGACAAGAACTCCTGAAAAGTCGTATTCTTTTATATCATTATTCAGGACATGTTTCATTAAATGTTAATCGATCATTTATCAAGATCCCACAAAAGATTCAAACACAAGAATAAATGAGGAAAAAAACACAGAGGATCTTGTAATACCGGAGTAGCAGAACAGCGAGGAAACAATGATGAAATGGGTTAAGAATTTAAGATTAAGAAATGAGATTAATATTTCTGGGAGATGAAGAAGAAAAGGAGAAAAAAATAATTATTCGTTATATAGTTTTAAGTCAATAACAAAAAAAAAAAAAAAAAAAATTGGTTTCTCTCAATCACTCATTTTTAAAATTTATTTCCGTATTGCTGTTTCTGTTTGGGTAATTGGATTCGTTGAATCATTTTATTCTTTTTGAGGATTTTGTTATTGACGAAGGAAAGAGGATGGTGCAAAAGAGAAAGATCTTATTAGTGCTCAATACCTTACGCGGTTTCGTCTCACCTTCTTCATTTTGTTAATTGCTCATTTAATTATTAGCTAATCTAATGATTCTAATCCTCTCTTTTACTTGTGTGTGTGCAATGATAATTGCAAAGAAAAGGAATTAAACTTGAGTTTTCTATGATTAATTTAGGATGACTTATTTTTAAGAGAATGTTTATAAACCAAACGTTATAGTTTTTAGAGTTGGATTGTGCTTATACCCTACTTCAAAATATTATTACTAACTGCGTTTAGTTAAGAAGACTCGTGAGTTAATTTATGGCTTCGAAACGAAACAGTGGAAAACTAATTGGATAACAAAAATGTCAATATTTATTTATGCTGACTTTTCTTATTGCTTCGTCAATATTGTACATTTTTTTTTTGCTAGCATCTAAATTGTACCAATTTTTTTTGAATAGAACTTCTGCCTTGTTTGGGTTTCAACAACGATTATAATTCAAGTTTTTCACGGAAAACATGGTTTTAGATACTTTGTAGTGAATCTATTAAATTGAAAATTTAACCAAAAAGGGATTATTATTAAATTTAGTCAAATATATCAATTTTCTTACAAGAAGTCAGACATGTCATTGTCGGTTAGTGGTTAAGATCGCAGACTACATTGGTCTCGCACGTGGTACAAATAAGTTTTGGACTTTCTGTTTTCTTTTTATATTATTTAAAAAAAAATCTTTTTCTCTGTGAAAACAAAAGGGTAAGTCAATTAGAAACTAAATCTATTTTTAAATCTACATTGCTGAGTGTTCTTTATGAGACTTTATCCATATGTGTATTGCGTTGTGGATCTAATCTTTTGGATTTGCTATGTGATCCATATAGGAACATACAACTATATAGAGATTGTTTATATATTTGTTTATATGCTCTGAATCTGACCACAGTGATAATTGGGCGGAATTATAACTACATTTAGGGGAATTTGTTATTTAGGTAATTTTAAGTTTTATTTAGAAAATTGGTAGTTTCCAGAGTAGTTTTCAATTTAATACCCCATAATTTTCTCTTAAAACTACCCTAAAACTACTCATTTTCCAAATTAAAACCAACCAAATTCACTAAAAGAACTTAAAAATACCCAATTTGCAAAAAAACACCTGACATTTTTTTCTCTTTTCAACTTCATTATATTTTTCTCAGCTTATGTAATAATGTCACTGTCTTTTGACTTTTCTGAATAGATGTGCTACTACAAAGTACTGGCAAAAAAGAACAAGGACTAAAAAGGTAGTCTTATTGAAAACATGGTTATTACTACTTGCTATTACAATTCAATTAATTTTAATTTACGAAAAATCTTATGAAGAATATTCAACTTCTATGCACTACAAAACCCAATGAATTTAAGATGTTCAGTAAATATCTCAACTAACTAATCAAATTTGAAAAGTTACTCAAAATATCTCAACTCACTAAACAAATCTGAAATGTTACTCAAATAATTAATCAAAAATGATTGTAGTTTGGAACTTTCTCTTTGGTTTGTTCAAATGCTCAGGTCATAAGAATAGGGGCAAAAAGAAGAGGCAAAGGCTACGAAGACATCACAAATTAATTAGCTATGGAGTAAATACTTTTCTAAAACCAGTAGTAAGATTAATTCCAAGTACTTGGGAGCTTCTGAAAAATCTAAGAAAAATAAACAATCTCAGTCTTCTCTTTTCAGACAAGATGGTCTAGAACATAACAAAGATTACCATACATATTTTCATTTGACCTCAATCAGTTAAAGATCATTGTTTATGTTTACAGCAATATCACTCATTAGCACTTTACCTTCAATCCAATTTTAGGATGTCAACATATGCATTTGTGGATGGAACTAAAAGTTCAAAACGCTACACAACTCACAAGACTCATTATCTACTTGCAAGAAAATCTTACATAAGAACATGTTTTCAGTTTCTGATTCTGATGTTGAGAGAGATAAATTTACAATTCTAAGTTCCACACTGATACTTTTGCTATGTTTTTCATAATTGTATAATCACTGTTTAGATGAGATCTGGAGCTGTTTGAACAATCTAAACCACATAATAATATTTTATAATTTATCAATCTTGAAATCTAGTTCTGGGAAAATGATGTTTAAAAATAAATAGCCACAAAATACACTCGACATTGCAAAATTTGTTTTGGTGATTAAATGCTAAATATTTAGATGAGTTCACTTTTGAAAATAACATTAATCAATTAGAGTTATTGATTAGTGATCTCGATGATCGTAAAAAAGAATATTATTATTGCCTTGCAATACCAAAATAAATTTGATACACAGTACGTCCAGAGATCAAAATGACTTGTGGTTACTATGTATAACTTTAGAGTATAAATTTCAAGATGCTCATATAATTAATTTACAACCGATAATATTTCTAAAAGTTAGTTATAAGTTATAACGTTAGAATAATCTATTTACGATTTTCATTTCCTAATTCAAAACATAGCACCAACAATATCTAATGCAATAAGATTTTTTGATGTAAAAACATCAAAAATTTATGAAAATTTAAATATCAGAAAATATATACTGATCTTAGCTATTATGAATATTAATTTATGATATTATTGGAATAATATATTTATATAAGAATTTCTAAAATATATTATTTTATTATTTTATCAAATTTAGATGATTTTAAATTGTTCTGACTCGTGTCAGATAATTTTATAATTTTATAAAGTGTATAAATCTATGGAGAAATAATTTATAGAGATTTTAGTGTAATTTATTTTTTAAAAGGAAACAACTATTTTAGAAACTTGTGCTCTCTCTTTCTCTTGAGCCAATTAGTCACTTGGAAGATTAAGTCCTTGAGGAACCTTCCCAGGACATAGTTTGTGGTCACTGCAGAATCAGTCCCCAGCTTCCTACACAACCATCATTACATAACATTCCAACAGACTCTCAAATCTTACTTCTATTCTGTCGTCAAGACTCAAAACTCATTGTACAATTTATGCTTACCCTCGATCCACGATGATCATTGAGCGAGGCTCACAGTTGTTGAAGCTGAACGAAATTAGAGATATTTTATATAGTAAACAGTTTCTGTATTCTTGAAAGTTATATTATACTATAAGGTTTCTTTATATCGTCGTTACAATCCTTCCCGAAAGAGCTTAAGAGACCCTTCAAGAAGCCACTGTGAGTTACAACTGCAATCTCCTTCTCTTTCCTCGTTCATAGCCTTCATAAAGCAAATGTCAGTAGAGAGCCCTTCAGCATATATATTTGTTTACACTTACATCTCCATTGGAAATCACAAATTAGTAAACAAAAAATGAAACTCACCAGTTGATAAACTCTACACCTCTGGCTGCAACTTCTTCCGGAGTCTCTCTTGGACTAGACTTCCATAAAACATCCTTATCGCTTTCAATCTAAAATCATAGAGCAAAGAAATCATAAGAGCTTCTAGAACAGAGGTTATATATATAATATTAAAAAAACGTGAGTGAGAGAGAGAAATATGTTCTTAAATAAGAAACTTAAAAATTAACAAGATTTCTCATATCTCACATGTCTCTTATATATTCATTCCAAATTCTTTCTAAATTAAAATTGAATTATAGCTACTTTTTTGTTTTGTTTAAGAACCCCTCATGGATGGAGATCCACTACAAGAAAATGATCAAATTCCTACAACTTATATCGGAAAACCTATATAAATTAATAACTTTGTTATTTTATTAATGTGTAGTGATATTAATTTATGTTATTAATCTATAGAAAGATTAGTTAAAAAATTCATAGCTAATATTTTTTAAATAATGTATAGAGATTAAATTAGCTAAAAATTATATCCTTTAACAATAAGTTAGCTAAAATTTGAGTTGAAATCATTTTACGTAAATAAGATTAATGTTTTGGATGCAAATTTGCAGTTTCCACTTGTGGATCTAATATTTAGAAGAAACTATGGAAGGATTTCTTTATATAAACAACATGTAGGTTCAATTTATTATTAATGACCACCACTTTGCTATTTCAACAATCTATAAGACTATAAAATATATTTAATACATATTCAGAAGTTAAAAAAAAACAAAGAAATGTTAGTTACTTTGATGACAAGGTTATAGACGATACAATAACTCAATAGTTTGAAATACGACACAACATTTATTTGATTCAGTAAAAATTATAGACGACTGCTAACAATATTCAATTTTTAAACACACTAAATATTAGTATACGATTATATATATATATATATATATATAATTATTAGTTTATGATACTAATGGATCATATATTAACATAGGGTTAAAAAAGGTATACAATTATCTTATAGAATTTTGTTGATTTTTATATTGTTCTGACGAGATACCAAAGAGTTTTATTATTTTATAATGGTTATTAATTTATATTATTTCTACTAAAATGTTTTTTTTTTTTTTACAATTGAGAAATCGATTGCGGGAAAGAGAGCCTTGAACTCAGTAATGCTTCTACGCCTGTCACAAGGATGATCACCCTGCATCCACAAAAAAAAAAAAATATCATTGAACAGTGTGATCTTCACTCATCTATCTATACTAACACTCCTTAATTACGTTCTGTACCATAGTTTCCCTGCATAGCTCAACAGCAAGGAAAGGTGGACTATTTAAGCTTGAGATCGCATGGCGATCGCTATTTCCAGCATTAGCCACCATCAGCGGTGTTGCATTCGCTCCATTATATTCACAACCAAAATCACCAACAGCTGTTTGTATAGTTCTAACATGTGAAAACATACCAATCATAAGAATCTGAGTCTTGATAGTTTATGTATGTTGAGCACAAATTAAGAGCAGTTTATAATATTTTTCAAGATAAGAACTCAAGGAAGCTGTGAAAACGTTATACCTAAAGCAAGGGGGAAACAATGACTAGTTCAATCTTGTGCCGTACAGAGATCATGGTGAGAGTTAATCATCCAGACAAGAACAGAACAGAGATATGATATACCTGTTGCCAACCAAGAGGAGTGAGTTGAGCATCAAAGAACTCCTCAGAAGAGTAAGCACTGTGGTCTTTATCTCCAGCAACATTATGAAAACCCTGCGCATGTCTCACCTAACAAAATAAACGTGTTGTCTAAGAAAATAGGGAGAGAATAAGAAGAACCATACAAAAATGAGTCGGGTTTTTTTACAAACTAAATGAATGGTTTTGCAACGATGAAGCGGGTAAAGACATGTGCCTTTGTACATGGCTACAACAATATTTCTTCAAATCAAGATCAGAATTTCTTATAGACACACAAGACCAAGATCAACTTAGAAGAAGCAAAAGTGTGGAATCAGATATTACCTTAGATGATAATATATAGTACTAGATTCATAGTTGAAAAGAGAAAAGAGATCCTAAACCACACGATATGTTATTAGGATATATTCCATATATGTATATTTATTCCTTGTTTATTAATCTATTCCTTGTCTAGAAGATTCCTAAGAGCATCACCGTTTATCTAATGCTACAGAATGATAAAAGTTATTCCCTAATGCCATAATAAGTAATGACCTTTAACGAAATTAGAAGTTCTACAAAATAAGATATATAGGTATAATCGTAAAGAGAAACAACACGTCAGTAATTTAAACACGTCATTGTGCTCATCACATTCATAAATTAAATATCCAATCTGGATCCATCAAATATATGCAGAATATGCGGATCTTATCCAAATCAGCCAAAAATAAATAAAAATTTAAAATAATAATGTAAAATTATTTTTAAAATAATTAAATCAGAAAATAAAAATATGATAATTAATTTAAATCAATTTTGAAAATATTTAAAACATATTTAAAACATATTGACTTTTAAAAGTTTATAAAAAACACAACAATTTATGTAAAAATTAGTTTTTATTATATTTTAAGTAAATATTTGTCTAATAAATAATATATATTTAAATATTATACATATATTTTAAATAAAAATTATACATAGAAACGGATCCGGATCAGATCCAAATCTCAAAATAAAATATCCGGATCTGAACACCTCGTATATTCTGTTTCTCAGATCAGATCTCGAATTTTGGATTCCGTATATTTCGCTCATACCTAAATACAATTGGTATAACTGAGTGAATATATACAATTGATATCATACTATCATATATGGATGACACTCAAATTAAAAATTCTTAGTTTATGGCATTTGAGCAATTCATTTTCTCTGATATGGAAATTTGGAAAGATGTCTACTAAGACTTTAATGGCATCATAAAAGAACCATTGCAAGGTAATGTCACGTCCTGCAATCGTGATCCAAACAGGAAGATTTCTGGTGAAAAGAACAACAAAACCAACGTTCCTCACAATCAAGAATACTTTCCTAGATGATATCCAAAATTTCGAAATGGAATTCAAAGATTGAGTTGTTTAGGTTTGGTTAAGAGTCTACCTACGGAACATTCTTGGCTTTTTCCCTGCAGCTATGGAAGCCACATTGGGATAGATATAAAAGACTCAAAATTCTTCTTAATAGTAACAAAATTCAAAAAGAAAAGACCAAAAATATGAATATATCACAAACTTATCAGCTGTGGAGTAATTAAACCACTAGTAAGATTACTTCCAAGTACTTAGGAGCTTCTGAGCAATCTAAGAACAATAAATCTCAATCTTCTCTTTACAGATAAAATGGTCCAGAACATAACAAAGATGAAATATACACTTTCCTTTGACCTCAATCAGTTAAAGATAATCGTTTCCGTTTAGATTAATACACTCATTAGCTTTTTCACAATTGTATAATCACTGGTTTGATGAGAATTGGAGCTGAAGAAATTAGAACTATTGCTAAGTTTTGTGAAAATAATAATCATAACCAGTAATTCTTATAGTAGTGGAGTCAACATAAATACCAAAAGTTCACTTTGTTCATCATTCATCATTCATCAATAACTGAATTTGCCAAATTCTACTCCAATGGAAGCATCATGTAATTTATTCTTTTAGAAGGAAACAAAGTATCTTAGAGACATGTGTTCTCTCTTACTCTTGAGTCAATTAGCCGCTTGGAAGATCAAGTCCTTGAGGAACCTTCCCAGGATAGTTTGTGGTCTCTGCAGAATCAGTCCCCAGCTTCCTACACATCCAACAACAAAAAACAATTCAACACACACTCAAATCTGATTTGTATTCTCTAACAACTTATTTAAAATTATTTGCTTACCCTCGATCCACGATAACCATTGAACGAAGCTCGCAGTTTTTGAAACTGAACAAAGTTAAAGACTTTTTGATTAGTAAACAGTTTCTGCATTCTTGAAAGTTTTACTTTTTAAGGTTTTGTGTTTGAAGTTCTTACTGTATAGATAGCTCTTTCTTTATATCATCGACACAATCCTTCCCGAAAGAGCTCAAGAGACCGTGCAAGAAGCCGCTATGAGATACAATTGCGATCTCCTTCTCTTTCCTTGTCCATAGCCTACACAAACAGCAAATGTCAGTAGAGAAAGATTCAGCATATACTTGTTTACATCTCCATTGGAAATTAGTGAGCAAAAATGAAACACACCAGTTTATGAACTCTACACCTCTGGCTGCAACTTCTTCCAAGCTCTCTCTTGGACTAGGCTTCCACAAAACATCTTTATCACTTTCAATCTAAAACCATAGAGAACAAAACATAAGCAACTAGACAACATTTCCACATAAATATTAACCAAATAAGATGGGTTTTACAATTGAGAAATCGATTGCGGGAAAGAGAGCCTTGTACTCAGTGACGCTTCTTCGCCTATCACAAGGATGATCACCCTGCATCCACACAAAAAAAAATCATTTAACAATGTGATCTTCACTCATCTATCTATACCAACACTCCTTCATTAGTTCTATACCATAGTTTCTCTGCATAGCTCAACAGCAAGGAAAGGTGGACTATTTAAGCTTGAAATCGAAGCGCGATTGCTGATGCTACGGTTAACCACCATTAGTGGTGCTGCATCCACACCATTAGTTTCTTCTTCACCTCCAAAAGCACCAACAGCTGTTTGTAAAGTTCTAACATTTCAAAAAAAAAAAAACAATCATAAAACGGAGTCTTGAATAGTTATATCAGTTATGCATAACAACACAAAGAGCATCTTATAATCCTTCAAACACACAAAGTGGTAACATTGTTTCAAGATGAAATAACACAAGGAAGCTGTGAAAACATTTTTTACCTAAGCAAAGGGGAAACAATAACAAGTTCAATCTTGTTTAAGAGTTGAATTGCTTGAACATGGTTCCGTAGATTATCAACCTGTGGAATAAAAAGAGATGATGACAACAACAACAACAGCATTAAAATTCAGACAAGAACAGAACAGAGATATATATACCTGTTGCCAACCAAGAGGAGTGAGTTGAGCATCAAAGTACTTATCAGAAGAGTAAGCACTGTGGTCTTTTTCTCCAGCAACATTATGAATCCCCTGAGCATGTCTCACCTAGCAAAACAAAAGAAGTCAGAAACTTTCGAGAGAAAAAGAACCACACGTTTTTTATATGACCCAGGTTTCGTACGAACCAAATGGATGATTTTGCAACGATGAAGCGGGTAAAGACCTGTGCCTTCTTCATCCATGGCTCTTGACAATATCTTTAGATCAGATCAAAATCTCATTGACCACAGTAACTGAAAGGAGAAAAGTGTGATATAAAATGTTATTAATCAAAATATCGTTGGGAATAGATGAGAGATCCTAAACCCCCGGAATATTCCACTCTCAATTATTTTTATTTTTATTTTATTAATTTGAGAAAGAAAAAAAAAACCAAAATAAATGATAGATTTAGAGAGTTGATTGGTCCGTGATCTGTCAGACTGTTCGTCCAACTGAAAATTTTGTAGTCACATACCGACGTAACCCATTGGATATATTGTTTTGTTTTCTACTGTTTGAAAATTTAATATTTTGTTGTTTTCATTTTATGTTAAATTTACAAAGAAAATTGCAAAATGTTTATATGATCAGAAGTTTAGTATGTATGGTTCAGATCCATGTTCTAAAAATCTCCGACTAGCTCTGATTACATTTTACCTAGTCACTAGACCAATTTTTGCCGCCTCGATTAATGACTAATTCCTCGAAAAAGTCAATCAACCGATTACTTCCCGCCTAATCCGATTAATCCCCGCCTAATCCGATTAATCCCCGCCTAATCCGATTAATCCTCGCCTAATCCGATTATTTTACGCATAATCATGTATAATCCATTTATTTTTAAAATTTTAAGTATATTTAGACATTTATATTGAGAATTTGTGATGTTTTATAATAAATTATGTTAAAATTATAAATAAAAATCATAAAATAAATTATTAATACTATATTCTCATGTATTTATTATAATTTTAAAATAATATTATTTTAAAATTTAATATAATGGATAAATATATTTTTAAAATATTAAAATAACCTAAAACTAATCTCCGTTTACTCCCCGATTAATCTCCTACGCGCTAGACCCACCCTCACCGTCCGACTAGCGCCTAGCGAGTTTTAAAACATTGGTTTAGATATGTATATAGACTGCAAATATATAGTTTTTTTCTAAACAGAAGTCCTTAACAATGAAATGTTCCTAAGGGCTAAGTGTAAGACTTACTAAACTAATAGCAAATTAGAACAAGTATCAACATTGATTCTTTGGTACAGGATATATCACTAAGATAAAATCTCTGAGATTGCTATGGATTTTCAACCCAACAAAGTAAAATCCATGCCACGAAAGAAACCTGATGAAACTGAGACGAGATTCCTCAGGCCTGAGCAATCTAAGAACAACAAAATCTCTGTCTTCTCTTCTCAGACAAGATCTTTATTTCTGTTTACAGGAATATCACTCGTTAGCACTTTACTTACAACCAATTCCAGGGTGTTGTACTAGTGCATTTGTGCGAAATGAAAATATCAAAACGCTAATTCCAATCGCTACACATTGCCCCAATATCTACTTGCAAGAGAATCTTACATACTGGTAGGTTTGAGTTTTTAGTTTTGATGTTGACATAAATCAATCTACTCTTAAAAGCTTCAAACTGATAATTTAGTTGCATCCACTGGTTTCTTCACTCCTCCACTTGTAGGGCTATATTTTTCACAATTGGTATATTCACACTGGTTAGAAGAGAATAGGAGCTGAAAGAATATAGCTTCTGATATGGTAAAAACTGGAGAGGTGTCTACTTACAATCCACTTAAAACTTTGATGGCATCGTAAAAGAACCATTGCAAGGTAATGACAGGTCCAACAATTGTGATTCGAACAGGAAGACTTCTGGTGAAAAGACCAACAAACCCAATGTTCCTCACAGCCTGAAGTTAAAGTAAATAACCAACATCAGTCAACAAAACTTTGCTCGATGATTGTGAAACTACAAAATGGATTTTAAAAATTAATTTGCTGATGATGGTTAAGATTCTACCTGCAGCACACTCTTGGCTTTATTGTTGTAGAGAGACGAAACAACCACATCTGCAGGGTTAGAGACGATTGTACCTACGGCTCCAGCTGTATAGCCAGCAAGACATGTGACACCGAGTTGTTGAGCTTTAGAGCAATCTTCTTTCCTTTTGTGGATGATTTTTTGATATATAAACTCGACCGACTGCTCAAACGTTGAGAACATCACCATAGAAACTGAAACCACATAGGAGACATAATCAACGAGATATGGTTTTGGTAGAAAAAACACAACCAAGTCTATGAAAAGGCTAATGTGCATCCATAGCTTAAGTAATTGTTTCATATCCCCGAAGCTAATGCCTAATTCTGAATAATTTGATTTCATAACTGACGGTTGGAGAAGTCTTAATAGATAAAGATCAAACTGAAACAGAAAGATGATGATGTCCAAATTGATTTAGTGAAAACAAGCAATGCACGAATTAGTAATATTACATGGAAGATTGCGACACCAGAGCGGCAAAAGTCCCCTGTGGAAGCTGCATTCGGATAGATAAAGACTCAAAAACAAACACAAAGTGAGAAAGCCAAGCAGAATGATTCTGAGAAAAAGGGCTTACCCAGCAAGACCTTCACTTCTATATACTCTTGGAAATCCATCAAGCAACCCTTTCGCAAACCGAGGCTGCGTCTGAACTCTAACTTTTATGGCTTCAAAAGGACATAAAGCCATATCGGCAAATATCTGAGCAGAAGCACTACTGAGAAAATATATGGAAGTTCTATTATGATTAGGCAACACATTGGCGTAGAGTGTCTTGAAGTACTCATAGAGTCCAAATCTGCATCCACCTTGAACACCATAGCCTAAAAGCTTCCCTGACCAACCTCTCCATAGATAAGAATGACCATGCTCTCTTAAGAGAGTAGAGAACCCCGATGGAATGCTATTGTACTTCACAGGATTCACCTACAAAAGAATGATCGATCCTCAATTGACTGATCCAATTTGAGCACAGAGAAGAGCAAAAAAAAAAAACTAAATTTAGCAGTTAAATACATCATTAGATATCCCTAAGAACACATGAGACAAATAAAACTAGAAGAAACAAACTGAATTAGAGTTCTTTAGCATCAAAAATGAAATCAAGAAGAAGAGAAATGAAACAAAACCTGCATATTGACTTTGAGGACATCAAGAGGAGTAATAGCCAAATGGGTTGTTCCAGCACTAAGCATTCCTCCCATAGTACAAACGGTATAAAACCAAGGAGACGAAAGTTCATCATCTAGTTTCGTCTGGACACTTGTCATCTTCTTACCAAAAACGTTTCTAAAATCTCGATAAATCCAAAATCCCTCAGAACAAAAGTTGGTCTTTGGCGTTTTGTCTGGAAACCCCAAAACCCAGAAAACGTCACGGAAGTGTCAGAGGAAAGATACAGAGGAAGGAGAATAGCGTACGTGGAAGGTTCTCATTTCTGATGGAGATCGTTTGTCCACGTCACACGGTCGCTAAAGACAAGGCCCAGAACTAAACAGAGCATTCTCTTTACTTTTTCCACACAGAAAATTCCAAGCTTTCGGGAATGGGTTGGCGGAAAAATCGCATCTTTAGCTAAATGTTGTCAAAAAAAGGTAAAATTTCAATTTTAGGTTTCATGCCGGCGGATTGATTCGTTGCTTAACTGTTGACAGGAGTTTTTTTTATGAGTCTTGTTTTCTCTAATTGGGCTTTCTATGGGCCGTATAGTTTAGGTTCTTCAAATTTTACGCCAATACCATCAACTTCGAAGTTTCCATTTGTGAAAACATATTATCATGATAATGAGATTGGTTAATCAATACACGTCACAAATATTCAATTTAGCACATATGATTGCTTCCTCATATTGTTCCTTTGTAATCACATGCTCCATGTCGCTTCACTTCATGTTCTATCCACACTTCTAAATTCAATTGAGGAGTGTAAAGGGTTTAAACGTAGAATTGCTGTTGATTTGAAGAGAAGGAAGACTCTCATGGGAAGAGAGGGTTTGTTTTTCCTTTATGCTGTATAATAAAGAAGGAAGACTCTCATGAACTTTTCATACGTTGCTTACGATCTTTTCATGAGAAGAAAGGGTTGATTTGTTGTTGCTTACAATCTTTTCATGCTTTGTTGTTGCTTACGGTCTAGAAGGTATGAGTCTAAGGGGTCCCAAATCTAAAATCAAAGTACCATAAACCAAAGCCATACTAGAAAAGAGACTAAACAAAACTCAAAGAACATTGTCAACTTTATTTGTGTAGAAACAAACATATCTCTCTTTTCTTCATTCAAGTTTCAAAGTTGGAATCTTTATTACCATCTAGAAATTACAATACATAGGAAAGATCAGTCCCAAATCTAAAACAGAATCATACACCAAAAAAACTCACCTGGAGATACTGCTAACAAGCCTAGCACCAATCTTATCAAGCTTCTTAACAGAAGCAACAGATTTCAAATGTCCAACATTCCAAAACGCTTCAACCATCTTCTCTCCAATCACTTCTCCCTTCTCCTCTGAATCAATCACCGCAACCGCAGTTGGTCCAGCTCCACTAATCGTACAACCAAACGCTCCTGCTTCCAAAGCCGCCTTCTTTACAGCTTCCATCCCCGGAATCAACGGAGCTCTCTAGGCTCAACAACTTTATCAGACGACAAAGCCTTCCCAAGCATCACAGCATCTCCTTCCAGCACAGCCGCAACTAAAGCAGCTGCTTGACTACTGTTCCAAACATGGTGAACCATTGGAATCTCTGTAGGCAATGCAGCTCTCATTTTCTTAGTTGGAGCTTCAAACTCAGGACTCACTAACACAAAGAAGAGATCTTTATCCGTTGGGAATCTCAACGGTTTTAAATCAAGCGGTTCATAGTTTCTAATCAAAACAAAACCACCCATAATCGCAGGTGCTATATTATCAGCATGATAACCGGAAACTTTAGCTTCAGATTCTAAACCGGCTAAAACCAATTCATCATTCCCCAATTTCTTACCAAAGATTTCATTAACCGCTACAGCTGCTGCGGCGGCGCTAGCTGCGCTTGAACCTAAACCACTACCTAAAGGTAAGCCTTTGTGTAAATCCAATGATAAACCAACCGATCTAATCCCTAACATCTTCATTGTAGCAATAGCAGCGATTCCAGCACAGTTACGGAGAGGATTTGTGCTGAGTTTTGTTGTGGTTCCAGTGATCTCCGAGATTGATATCTCACCGGCACGAACGGAAGGATCTACACGAAGAGTCACGTGATCGCCGAGACCATCAACGGCGCATCCTAAGAAATCGAAACCTGGTCCTAAATTAGCAACGGTGGCTGGCGCAAAAGTCTTGACGGAGACAAAAACTGGCTCTGGCTCGACGGCGACGAGGGTTTGTACGGAAGCTTTACACCTAAAGACGGAGACTTTTGTGAACAACGGTGGAGATGAATTGGATTTGAGATGGAAATAGGAAATGGGTTTTGAAGGAGATTGGAAACAGAGACTCGCCATTAAAGAAGAGTATAATGAGAGATCACAAGAGCAAAATGAATAAAGACGAAACCTTTAAGACAAATATATAAGAGACATCAGACATGAACAAACGTGACTACCTAACCTAATGTTTTTTGAGACCAGTAAAGCTAGCCATTTAGATTTTAGAGTGAAGTGAGATCACAGATTCAGACACCTAGCCAGTGAAGTTACGGTTTAGTCACAAACCGAACTGAACCATACCAGGAACCTTGTCACTTTGGAGGAGGTTATTGTATAGAATTTTTTGAAAATTGAATTTCATACCTTGAAAAATACAACTTTCATTTTTAAATTATATATATATATATGCAAGTTTATCCTCATTTGATTTACTAGTCGATTGTATATTTAATTAATAATAAATTTTCTAGATAACTACAATTACTATAATAATTTTTATAATTTTATAAAAGATTGCGATGAATATTTTTATTGTTCTTATTTATTAAAAATCCACTCATGGATAAGACAAATGTATTTTTAATAAATAAAATGAATTTTCTAAATAACTACAGTCATTATTATAATTATTTTAATTTTCTTAGATGAAGATACTATTACATTTTTTAGAGATTGTTTACAGACAAAACTCTTTACTGCATAAAATATTATATATTTTCCAAAAAATAATTGATATTATTTTCAAATTTTTATTTTTTCTATAAATTTTTATTCAGTATTTGAGGGTTATTTTAGTTAAAAAAAATATCAATTTCTATAAAGAAAATAAGGAGAGGATGTTTTCTAAATTACTAAACTAAAATAGGGCTAGTTTCAAAAAAAAATATCACATTGTTTTGTTTGGCTCTTACAAGTATAATTCTTCCGAGGATTAACTGAATGGCTACAGCTTAGATGGCTGTAAATGTATAATTTTATATCTAATTAAATTTCACATTTTGGTTACAAATGAAGTGTGTGTTAAAATGTAGTGTCCTTATGATGTGTTCATAAAGATCTTGCAGATGTACTCCTTAAGATACTATTCGTATTCATAGAATGATCGTTGGTTCTTTTGCGCTTCAACCTTGACTTTGATTCTTCCTCTTTTTCATCAAAAAATGCAAGAAAAGTTAGCAGTTCTGTTAAACTTCTTGTTAAACATGAAGGTTTTGGTGCAGGAGGTATAACTTCTTCTTCTTCTGGCTTGTGTTTGCAGAAGTCGCGGAGTATCTTGAAGAAATGGAAAATAAGAGCAACAAGACAAGCGATGCCAACCACAAGGAACATGCCCCAGAAGCTATGAACCTTGAGCTGTTCTGAGTCATCTGAGTTAGACCCCTGCGGGTTGCTACAGTTAGATTTTGAAAGCCATCTGTTATGGATGTTTTGTAGTTCACCAGTTTCGGATAGACCAAGAATCGCAGTTGACATGTCAACTGCTAAAGGAGAGTCTCTTGGGAATGCCTTGTTTGAAAACAAAATGCAAAATTTGATCAGATTATGTTCAAAAATGCCGATACAGAAAGATAAAAGTTCAGAAGATGATGACTCACAAACCCCCAACCGCCTCTGGTGAATTCTCGGCCTCTGATGGCAAACTTACAGTAATCTGAGAGGAAGAGATCGATATAAGGACGTTCATCAACAATTGCAGAAACAGTGCCATTTCGAAGCGCTTCAGCGTATTCTTGAGGAGAGCCAAGAGCCACAAGTCTAGATCTGACGATGTTAAGCTCATCAATCATGTAGTTTTCAGCAAAAGAACCAACCTGGAAGCCAATACGACCAGCGCTACTGATGAGTGTATCTACTCCTTTTATAGGTGAACTCAGCTGTTGTACTGTAAGTATCGATGTGAGACTCGCAGTGTAGCTAGATGTAATGATCAAAACCACAAAAAGCCATATGAAAAGCACCATACGACCAAGCGTGCTCACTGTTTTCTCTCCTGAGAGTTTAATTTCATAAAGATGTTAAAATAAGACACAAAGGAATTGAAGAAACTAGCTTGAGGAGGGGTTTTTTTGAGACATACTGTGAGAGAAAAACATCGTCGAGAAGGTGAACCTGCATTGTAATGAAAGATTAGAGCTTGCATTAGCTATGATAATCAACAATTTATGCAAACAACTCTTTGTGTACTAACCAGAGAATGGTAATGATTTGTCTCCTTGGCGGACCTCGAAAGTCATCGTTTATTCGGTGTTCAAGAATCCATATTACAGCTCCAACGATAATGAAAAAAGCTGCTGTAACTGCCCACATAGGAGAGGTAAAAGGGCGTAAGAATGCCCAAGGATTTTCGTTAAGTGCTGTGACAGGAGCAACCACAACAAGGCCTGTCTCAATGTATGGCTGAGTGAAATCCACAATCCTTGTTCTTTTTGTGACAATGGCTACATCTCCTACAACAGCATCAAAGTCAACCCCAGTTGTGACCTTGTTGACCAGGTCATTGTAGTTTGGATTCTCGAGACCATCTCCGAAAAGGATGAACTCGTGAGGAACCGGATAAGAAAGCAGTTTCACTGCAGCTTCAAATACATCAATGCAATATCCTTGCACTTTATTGCTACTTCCATTGACCCTTGAGACAAAGTATTTGAAGCTTGCTCTATCAGGAACACCAATTCTCAACCGCCTCCCATTGTTAGGAAAAACCCATCCACGAGGCTTAACCAAAGTCCCACCAGGCCAAGTTACAGGTTTTAGATGTTGGTTTGAGCTAGAACGGTTCGGAGGTTTGTTGTAAAATGATTCAGGAGGCACAATAGAAAGACCAGAATGGTTAGACCAATAACCTATTTGGCGAACCTCGTCATCAACCAAATTCATAATATCATATGAAGGCTGTACCATTGATCTGTCTGGAAGAAATTGAACCGGACCTGTTACACCAGACAACTTTGTATGCACAATATAATCAAGAAGTTGTGGTCCTTCATTAAATCTACTCAGTGCACTTAGATTCAATGCCTCATCTTTCAAGCGCCTTAGCTTTGCATCGTGAGAGAAGGAAAGATTACCTCCAGCTTCAAGAAGTCTCTTAACAGCTCGAGCAATGATCCATACAGTATCATAAGCATACAGGCCATATACATTCATCCCAATAGTCTTATTATTACTCAAGCTGTTCTTCCACCGTGCTGCAAAGTCCCTTTTCTTTCTCGAGTCTGGTGTGTGAAGACGCAGTGTTAGAACTCCATTGAGAGATTTAGTATCCAAAGGCAAACCTGAATCTAGAACTGTAGACAACCAAGGTGTAGCTATCCAAACATAGCCTTTCTCCATCATTCCTAATTTCTTTGCTTCCTCAAAGATCATTTTGCCTGTATTTGGGAAAGTGTTCACAATGATGATCCGAGATTCCATTCCCCGGATCTTAATCAACTCTTCTATAATCACAGCTGGACTAGTAATCACAACATCAAGTGGAAGTACCGCCTTGTAAGAAATCCTGCAAAGCCTCTCTTCAAGCTCATCGCCTAACGCTGTAACACCATTTCTACCGTTATCATCATCATTATATAACGCCACAACATCAGACCAGCCATAGTGTGTAATCATCTCGGCAATGGCACGCATCAGAAACAGATCACTAGGTGCCGTTTGAACAAAGAATGGGAATTGCAGTGGAGAAAGGGTAGGATCAAGAGCTGTAAATGACAACATAGGAACAGTTAGCTCATTCGCAAGATGAGACAACACATGAGCCATTATTGATGTCTGTGGACCAATGATAGCCACTGCTTCAGTCTCCATGAATTGCAATGCTGCAACAACAAAAAGATAAAAGTGAAGTCAAGTATACATCCAAAAGCAATCAAGAAAATGAATAGAATGAAACAAGATAGGTTTTTTATTCTTTCTTCAACCTCCCATGATACTGAGGAATCCACTGCGTTTAGCATCATTCATCATAATTTTCAATTTCGATCCACCAAGAAAGCTAGGATCAGAATTTATATCTTCTTCAGCAGCTTTGAAAGCAATACTTGCAGTTTTACCAAATAAGGTGTTTTTACCAAATATTGCACCAACTTTAATAACAGGAGGCCTAAAGCTAGAACTAGAAGCTCCTTCTGAAAGTAACACACCACAACCAAGAACAATGAAGTTCCATAGAACCCAGTTCATTGAGTTTAACATTAAACAACAAAATGAGAACTTGAGCAAGTTTACACAAGCAAGAGAAGCCAAAAGCAAGTAGCTTCCAGTTTCAACAGTGTCACAGAGATTAAAAAAATGAAACTTTTACTATAAAAGACGGGTAGAGATGAAATTAGAGGCATAGATGATACGATACCCCAAAACAGAAAAAGAAGGAAGATTCGTAAAAAACTAAATTAATGGCTGAAAAGTGAAGAAGACATGGAACAAGCAAGAGAAAAGAAAATGAAAGGACAAGGGAATATGAATTGTGGGTATACTTGAAAATTTGAATAAGGAACAAACTTTTTATTTCTTTATGGGTTTTGAGATTTGATTTTCTTATAAAGAGAATCCATGGAGGACAGAGAGCTTCAAAATTAAAAAAAAAAACAGAGGAAATTTTTGGATGAAGGAAGAAGAAAACATGGAATATGACATGGCCTATGACGACAATGCTCACTGAAACAAAGATCTCCACTATAATTTTAATATTAATTTGTCAGCCACTGAAAGAGTATAAAGCTAGCCTAGCTAGCCCAAAAACAATGGAAGAGAACATGTTTTTTTTTTCGTTAAAATTCTTTAATCTTTTCTTGAATATATATATATATATATATTATTTCATTCAATACAAAATAAATTTAGATTTCTTCATTTTCTAATTTCTCTAAACTCTAAATCCTGTTTCTTCAACTTTACACTTAAACATAAAAAACTAAATCAAAAACTATAAAACCAATTTTAAATATTTTCAAATAAATTTAATTATAAGTAAAATATATCATGTCGTAAAAATATTTGCTAATAGTTTAAGGATGTATTATAATCCACTGATTAAAAATAAATAAATAATGCAAATAAAGAAGAATGCTTGCTGATTCGTTCCTCTTTTAGTAGTTAAAAATAAATGGATTTCTTATTCACACCCTCTCCCCTCACGTCTAGGGATGTTAATTTTTCAGGGTTGCCGTAATCCTATAAATTTGTATTGATCATCAACCCATATTTTTTTATTATTAATATTTTAGGGACTAGTAAAGTAAAGTTCAAATAGATTAAAGGTTAAACAAGGGTAGCCCTGAATTTTAAATATTTATTTTATAAAATGATTATATTTTGTGTTTTTTCTATTGCTTCAAATAGTGACGTGGATACATTTTTCTGTTAAAAACAACAAATATTGATTTATCAACAAAATATAATTTTTTTTCTCTCAAAAAACTATATAATCTCTAATTTTACTAAAAAAGTAGAATTTCGTTTTCCCACTATAAAGTAAAATCTTGTTTTCTCACAAAAACATAATTTCTCATTTTCCAATCAGAAACAAAAACCTTGTTTTCCCACAAAAAATTGAAATCTCATTTTTTCGATATAAATATAAAATCTTGTTTTCTAGTAAAAAAAAACATAAAATCTTATTTTTTCATCAGAAATATAAAATTTTATTTTTCTTCCAAAAACGTAAAATCTCGTTTTTCTGCCAAAAATGTAACATCTCGTTTTCCACTATAATATAAGTTCTTGTTTTTCCGGCAGAACATAAAATTTCAGTTTTCTAATAAAAACAAAAAATCTCATTTTCCGGAAAAAAACGTAAAAAAAAAAATTTACCCACCAAAAACATAAATTTTCTTTTTCTGCCAAAAAACATAAAATTTATGTTTTCTTCTTAAAACTTAAAATCTTATTTTCTGCCAAAACTGGATATATTAAAAGAATAGTGAAATATTTTCAAAGTAAAAAAATATGAATACGTGTTCAATCCCTTTAACGTTAACTAGTTTTGGACCGCACGTTCGTGCGGGTTTGATACAAAATTTTCTATTTTAATTTATGCTGGTTTGGTATTTGATTCAATTTCATTCGAAATATAAATGTTTGAAATAAGATTGATTTCACCAGTATTTTGAGACTCGGTCTGACCCGATGATCAGATTGGGATCAATTTTGAACTGGATTAGTGGTCGGTTATATGTCTGATTGATAATCTGTGCTGCTGTCTGGTAAAGTTCTTATAAAATTATTATTTTATTTAATATAATATATTGTAAAATTGTATTGATGTTTTTTTTAGAAAATATATTTTATTAAAATGCTATAAATGTCTCGCATAATGATGAAAAAAAAAAATAGGAATACCATTAGCTATCAAAGGGAGAGATTGATTGAATTGATCAAATTGTATTGATGTTAGTATATAGTATAAGTTAATCTAGTATAAAGATCATATCAGTGATATTCGATATTGCCATTTCCTTTCTTATGTTAGTATATGTTAATCAAGTACAAAGTTTTATCATAACATTTTCTTGTGTGTGGTTTTTAATTTTTAAAAATTTGTGCTGGTTTTTTCTATAATGAAGGATAAAATTTTGTTATTGATTTTAAATGGTTAATGGATTTTTTTTTTTAAACAAAGGAAATGCCTGTAAATATATAATATAATTTGAAATGTTAAAATTTTGCCACTTACTCTATAGGTTTAGTCTCGCCTAGTTTATACAGGGCACTTGTACTCATTCTTTCGGGTCTTTGTCAACATTGATCTGTTTCTTACCGCATGCACCCTCAATCTTCTTTCTTTACTAAGATCTTGTTTTGTATTTCTCTGTGATTGTTTCTTTTTTATGCTTTGATCTCATTTTTTGAGTTTTCTCTAATGAGTTAGGGAAAGAGAAAACAAAGGGAATCAGTGAACAGATAATTTTTCCCATGGAGAAATCCGATTTAACTTTTAGAGTTTTTGGGAGTTTTCGTATAAACTCAGCATTCACCGTAAATTTGAGATTCTTAGAAAAGAAAAAGAATTATTTATATTTTTTGTGATTATCAAAGGAAGACGAAAGGATTTTTATGTTTATTTTTCTCCTCTATTTTCCAATTATAGTTCGCACATTTAAAGATGTTTTTTTCATGTTCTTTGATCTTTTATGTTTCTTACAACTTTATGTTTCACATTTTTAAGATCTCTATTGCATGTTAGGTGACATTCTCGGGACTGAATGTGTAACCATGTTCTTTCCAAGTAATTTTGCACAATTCCCCACTTTCAGTATGTATAGAGTCAGTGTGTATCTTTCCTCCTCTCTGTATTTTTTGGATATATATAGATACTTGTTATGCAAACTTCTTAATATGTATGCTTTATAAGTTTCATAAATTTTTGTTATTGTAATTTTCATATGTTTTTAGAGATTTAGTTATTATAATCAAATTGATAAACAATTCTGAAAACTTTCAATGTTGGAGAATTATTACGCATCAATTGAAATATTGTAAAACAATTTGAAGGAGATGGGTAAAGTAACAATCTTGTAAAGTGTTAAACTTTTTTTTATAAAGGTACATAAATGGTTCTTAATATATTCATGTAAACAAATGAGCAGAAATCCAGCTGCTGCGTTGTTAATACTAGCACTAAATTTTTTAAAATTAATACCATATCCACTCGATAGATTGATGAATTTTTTATTTTTGGGTAAAACTACCTTCATATTATCTAGCATTCATGTTGCAAAAAATAAAAATAAAAACAAAACAATATAGACAATAACCAACGAGTAATGTATTGCGTACGTTTTTTTTTAAAAAAAATCTGAAGTATGATTTGTTTTTTCCAGGGAATGTACAAACCATTTTTCATAAAACATTAATAGCTAAAAATTGTAGGAAGCCAATACGAACAAAACTTTTGAACACTGACAGAAACTAACTAATTGTTGAAGAGCTGATGACACTAGCTTAATGTCTACGCTTAGAACACCTCCAACCATAGGTTCTAAACGTGGAGTTGTAAAAAAAATAAGAATTAAAAGGATTCATTTTAATCAAAACACCCTTTAAATCCTTATAACCGATTCTAAAAATGATGTGTCAAACTGTGATTGGGAAAAAATCTGATTGAAAATAAAATCTCATCGTCTCTTTCTCTCCTATCTTTCTGTTTCTTCCCGGGATTTTGCTCTGAAATTGCCATAGATCAGAACCGGATTATTTTCCACAGAGTTTGAAAGTTAGTGTTATCTCTCAACTCCATTTTTAGGGTTTATCCTCCGAAGTCTCAACATTTTTCTTATCCTCAAGGTATCATCACTCTCTCTCTCTCTCGTTTCACTGTCTATAGGGTTCTAGAATAGGCTTACAACGAGGATTGAGCTCAAAGGTTTGACCTTTAGACGGAAAAAGCAATTGGGTTAGCTCAATAGTGAATGGGTTTTGCAGAGAATTTGGTGAATCTGGGGAAAATCTTTATTTCCGCCCATTTGCTATCTATATCTCTCAATTCTTATTAATTGAGAGTTTATCTGTGTTTGGTGGATATCAGAAACAGCGGCCACTCGATCTAATATTGTTAACCCTTACACCTCATGATCTTGCAGGTGTTGTTCTCTTTGTCGGATTCATTATTGAACGGACACATCATTACCTCGCAAAGCTAAGTACTTCAAGAAGCAATGCTGGTTCGTCGAAAGGAGAACACGAACAACTTAGGAAGGAGAGAACCAAACTGAAAGAGAAAGAAGAGAAGGCATCCAAGGAAATAGCCATGACTTATAACAAAGTCACAAGAGGTAAATTTGGTTCTGTTTTTACTTTTTCAGGATTGAATCAAATTTTAGGTTGATTGGAATGGGATCATATTTTAGGTTGATTGGAATCAAATCAGATTTTAGGTTGATTGGAATCAAATCAGATTTTAGGTTGATTGGAATTAAATTATATTGGCTTTCATGTATCAATTACATGATTTGAAGTTTACATATTGTTTGTGTCTAAAGAAAAATTTAAAACCAAGTTTTCATATATTAAAAATCTTAGAACCTTTTAACTAGTTTTAACCATTGGACTATCAAAAATATTAGAAATTCTAATAGGTATCTAAACTTTTATTTTTCAATTAAAAATATAGTTAGAACTTCTAATGAGTATCTAACCGCTGAAGATGGTCTTAGTCTGCTTAAAACATGAACTTCTTTGCTTTTAATACTCAATGAGAACATTTCTTTTAATATCTTAACATATATATTGATAATGATCTTATTAACTAATCGTTCAATGAAAAGTAAAAACTTAAAGCTAACAAACAAAATAATGAAAGGGAGTATCTAAACATAATTACATATATGATGCCAATGATATCAACATGCTTTCTTTATAAACAATATGAACGAAGCAAATAAAAAGAACATAGAATCTGATTATGATCTAGGTAAATTAATTAATTATATTTTTTCATCTTTCACATATATTTTCTAATACATTATTTAAATTTGTTCACCATTTTGATTTACTTGTTCTTATATTAGTTTGTTAAACAACTCAACTAGAAGTATGTCATTACCTTCAGCCAAATTCATGTTAAAAATATATTTTTCTCTTTGTACATATAAAAGTATGCTTTTCTCTCACCTTTTAGTTTCTTAATGATAATTATCAATCAATGCCTACGTTCTTAGAACACAATTCACAATCTTCTTTAGAATCCAAAATCGTAAGTTACTTTTTCATTGTGCAAATATGATATATATGCATATATATATATATATATATTTATATATATATATATATATACATAAGACGTCAATTATATTTTACAAAGAAAAAATATACTTCAGTTAGACAAACTCATTGGGATGGTGAACAAACTATCAGCTATAATTGTTTTTGATGTCAAACTAAAAGTATACATTCATTCAATTACCCTGGAAAATTACATATATACAAAAACCCCAGTGAACCCTCTAGCGTACTATCAACTTTATAATTTTACCTTATGATGAACAAACGAAGGTTCAGTTTACGAAAAAACACTTATTTTCTCATTTTAAAAAGTAAACCCCACGATTAAACACGACTACGTACACCATGTAATAATACAACTATACAAGGTAACCATTTTGTAACAACTAAATTGCTAATAAAACAGTTATGTTATTCTGCATGTTAAAGTTGATATTTTATGTCACTGCTATCTTATGTCTATTTTATTTTTACTATTCCTACAAGACATATATATATATATATATATGTTAGTACATATTTGTTATAAATTGTTCATAGGATTTTGATGTGTCAATCTTGGGTTTAGATAATTAATTACAGAACATAAAGTGGTACATAGTCAACGCATCACGTCTTTTTCGCTAACCAAAGTTGAATATATATATATATATATATAATTACTTAGCGAGCTAAGTACATTTTTTGTCTAAAAATTCCATTTAGAAATTTTAGTTAATGGTTTAAACTTTCTATTAATTTTTCTGCATATCTTTTATGATTTTAAATTTATTAAAGAGATTATAAAATGTATATTTAGTAGTATAAATAGGTAGATCAATGCATCATCTTCTCCTACTTGTAAGTTGTATTCTGATTCATCGATCTCGTTTGTTACTGCTTCTCTTTTATCTTTTGTCAAAAATTCTGCTTCTCTTTTTCTCACCTCAACCAATTATGCTAACATTTGTAGTTTTTTTTTACATCGTTGCTCTTAATTACACACTCTTTCAAGCAATTCCCTTGTGTCCATCGAGGTCAGCCACTCAATAAGCAAGCTATAGTAATTTTTATTTGATCAAAAATTATATTCATATATAAGTATACATATATCTGATATAGTTATTTTCAAAATTAATGTTGCAAAAATCTGAAGTATTAACAGTTATGATTCGTATAACATTTTTTTCCCCACTATGTTTCTTCATCAAGTGATAAAACTTTCTCATAAATTTTTTTTTTATTGAAAAGTTATATATGTTTAGCTAAATGAAAAGATCTCCAAAATGATTGCTAAAAGATGTATTATTTGACAGTATTGGTAATAAAAGATGTGCACGTTAGAAACTTTTTTGTGGATACAACTGATTTTATATTGTATATAACTATTAGGTGTATTTCTGTGGGCAAACGAAATATAGAAAACAACAAAACATAGCTTCAATAAATTGATAGTTAAATTGAAAACTTAAAACAGATTAAATACTATGGTTTGGTTTTTTTTAATCTTATCTCATAATCCTTTTTTAAACTAAGGAAATCATGTTTTAATATAAAATATAAAATCGTATATCTTTCATATGCCTAAAGTATATATTTTTTACTAAAATATAAAATATAAAATTGCATGATTTAATGTAAAATATAAAATCGTATGTTTTTACTTAAGTTCAGTGTTCTAAAAAGCGGTCTAGGCGGCCGCCTAGGCGCTAGGCCCCATTAAGCCGTCCGATTAACGCCTAGACCGCTTGAATTTTTAAAATATCGGTTTATATTATACGAATAGTTAGATTTAGCAAAATATGCGATAATTAAATAAATTAAACGTTAATTATATGAGTTATGAATTATGTGAGATATGCGGATTTAATAAATTATTTAATATCTATGTTTTTATAATAATAATTAAAAAAAATGTTATTTAAAAAACTTAAAATTACAAAACATTGATATTTTTCACCTTCTTATAATTTAAATTTTTAAATTATTTAATTTTATAATTTTATTATGTTATATTATATTATGTTAATATATATGTGTTTAAATATATATATTTATTATAAAATTATTTAAACCACTTAAATCGCCTAAAATTCTTCAACATTGCTTAAGTTTTATAAAATATGTACTTTAGGGATATAAAAAATATACAGTTTTATATTAAAACATGCTTTTCTTAGTTATTTTAAACAGTTAGTTAATAATTAAGTTTACCTCGTGTCCTTATTCGGGGGGATATGGAACTGTGCGATAGCCGTTCGTCAGATGTTTTTTTAGTATACTTTTTGGCACCGACCTTGCTGCGTCTTATGGGCTGCTCTCTCATCGGGATACAGTCTATAGTGTCTCCATCTGGGCTCTGTGTATTTTTTTTTTAAAAAGGATTATGAGATAAGATTAAAAAAACCAAATCATCGTATTTAATCTGTTTTAAATTTTCAATTTAACTAGCAATTTGTTGAAGCTATGTTTTATTATTTTCCATATTTAGCTTGCTCACAGAAGTATTACTATATAAAATAAGTTGTATCCACAAAAAAAAATTATATCGTTCACATATTTTATTACCGATACTGTGAAATAATACATCTTTTAGCAATTATCTTGGGGTCTTTTCATTTAGCCAAAACTATAACTTTTCAAAAACAGATAAATTTTACGAGAAAAGTTTTATCACTTGATGAAGAAACACATTGGGGAAAATAGTGTTATATGAATCATAACTGTTAATGCTTCAGATTTTTCCAACATTAATTTTGAAAACAACTATATCATATATATATATATATGTATACTTATATCTGAATATATTTTTTGATCCAATAAAAAATATTATCCATTGCTTATTGAGTGACTGACCTTGATGGACACAATGAAATTGCTTGAAAGAATTTGATGCGTAATTAAGAGCAACAATATAAAAAGAACTACGAACATTAGCATATTTGAATGAGATGAGAAAGAAGAGAAGCAAGAGAAGCAGAAACAAACGAGATCGATGAATCGGAATACAACTTACAAGTAGGAGAGATGATGCATCTATCTAACTATTTATATTACTAAATATACATTTTATAATTTCTTTTATAAATTTAAAAGCATAAAAGATATGCAGAAATTAATAGAAAAGTTTAAACCATTGATTAAAATTTTCTAAATGGGAATTGTAGACAAAAAAATGTACGTAGCTCGCTAAGTAATGTTATATATATATTCAACTTTGATTCGTGAAAAAGACGTGATGCGCTGCCTGCCTCTGTACCACTTTATGTTCTGTAACTAATTATCTAAAAGGTAAATTTGCTAATAAGGTAATCTTACATTTTAATTTGGAAAGAAGATAGTTTACACGTTTATGTTTGGAAATAACGTAGTTTGTAGGTTAGTTTTCAAATAAGAGAGAAAACAAAATTACAAAATTAACCTATCTCTATAAGAGATAGAAAAATGTGTCCAAAAATAAAAGAATCAGAAAATAACATTTTTTGGATGAGTTTTTTTTTTGTGACATCTACGACGAGATTTCCGAGGATATTTCTGGCTAAATTTTTGGCACCATCTCCGACGACATTTTCGGCTAGATTTAAGGCGATATTTCCGACAATATTTTCGGCAAGATTTCCTGTGAGATTTCTAGCGAAATTTCTGACACCATCTCCGACGATATTTCTGACACCATTTCTGACGACTTTTCCGGTATCATCTCCGATGATATTTCCGCCACCATCTCTAACGAAATTTCTAACACCATCTAAAAAAGTTTATCAGAAAGAAAAACGAAAAAAGAAGAAAAAGATACACGAACTACAAACTAGCTATGGTCTCTGATTTGCATAATGTGTGTGGGTATTTATTAAACTTTAATAAGTATTATTTTAAATTCAAAACGGTTTTATAATTTAGTGTATTTTACTATTTTCAGTGGTTTGTATGTATTTTTAGTTCAGGCTTTGGTTTTTGGTTTAATGATATTATAGTTCTATCTCTATGGTAGCCCAGTCTAGTTTAATTCAGGTTCGGTTAACCACGAGCCTCGAACGAAATTAAACTCGGTTTGGTTAATTCTTGGTTTAATCTTGTTTTCCTCAACTTTAACGATAACTACACTTTCGTTAACGGTCGTTGCATGGCTGGTAGGTGTAAATAGTATTATAAGTGTTTGGTTCATGAAAAAAGCTTCTCCTATATCTGTTATTTTATCATAAATAAATAAGTTTCTCTCACTTTATTGTTATCTTCTCAAACTAAATTTAAAGATATACTGAGGTTTCGTAGTAGCGTCAAATAGTTAATATGACAAAACAATAGTGAGTCTATTGGTAAATAATTTGGACCAAAAGCCCCAATGGTCCAAGAGAGAAGTGTTTGTAGAGGTGGCAACGGTCCGAATATCTGAGATTTTTAGGGTATCCGAACCCGGATCCGGATCTGTCAATATCCGTGGATATCCGGATCCAGATCCGTGTGAAATAAGTAAAATTCATAAAATAATAATATAAAATATTACAAAATAAATTAAAAATAAAAATAAATTAAAAATTACATTAAAATAATTTTAAAAAATATTTGAAAATATTTTTACTTTGTAGAGTTTTAAAAATATCCAAAATTTTCATATAAATTTTATTTTTATTATATTTTAAGTAATTTTCTATATATTAAATAATATATATTTAAATATTATGCATATATTTTAAATAAAAATTATACATAAACACGTTTCGGATCCGGATATCTAAAATTTTAAAATAAATTTGCCCAGGCCTAAGTGTTTGCAGACTGTTGGGTTAAATCAAACATAAATCTTCACTTTTTTTAGTTAAAAACATTATTTTCTGCAGTTTTTTCTTTCTATTCCGTATTTCATAGCCCAAAAAGGCAAAAAAAATCTCAAAATCAAGTATGGCCTGGGTTGTCTCAGGCTTAACAAGACATTTAGTATCAAAATCAAAACTATAAAATTTGGCAACACAAATCTTTGAGGAAACTGCAATTTTAGTTCATGAGTTGGATACTTTTTCAAATCAGCATTTGCCCTCCTCTTGCGGAAGGGTGAATGTCCACCCAGGAAAATCTGAATCCGCAAAGAGAGATGTTGGAACCGCTTTGTAGAAAGCTAAAGGAACTTGCTTTACCCTTCTCCGAATCTGCCAATTTTAATATCTCCACAAGTTAGTTAATCTAATGGTGTATCCATTTTGCATATAATGGAAGACCAAAGTCGAGAGATCTCTAGTTACTACAAAGAGTTGATGCTGTCTGAACCAGAGCTACATTACCTCATCCCCAAATATGGTGGCGTATGAACCAGAGCTAAAGTCTTCAATTTTTATTTCAGCAGTTTTCGCTCTTATGGTTAGATCAGTTTCTAGGGATGAAACAAACCTATACAAAGGAAACAAAACGAGATATCAAGAAGAGGACCAAATGTAAAGAACCTTTTTAAGAAAATCGGATATAATTGTTTGGTGTGTAAAATATACCTTGAAACTGGTGGGCAGTAATGGTGGCGCAAAGTGTCAATCTCCCAAAGAGAACTCTCTGCAACAAGTAGATATTGGGGGTTCCAGTAAAACGAATAACATTAGTTCTCTTATGAAATGACGCAAGTAAACAACTCACAAAAAGCAAAAAAATGCCCTGTCCTCTGAGCTTTTAAAAGGATAAAAGCTTTACTTATGTACGAATCTAGAGATCCTGGGCATTTTTATCAAACTAATATAATTTGATATGCTACAATGACGTCACTAGGAAAATAAAAAACTGAAAATCTAAAAGCCTACAAATCATAGATATTATGTTGGATGAATCATGCTTCTACGTGAGGGTGTACTTCTGTGCTAAAAGGCATGTAAAGTAAAAATAAAAAAGAGTGGGAATAGAATGTCAACTACTTACTTAAGGCACCAGATTTCTTGGGATCACTCTCCTGGTTGTCGAAATAGTCAATACCAAGCTTCTGCTTTTTGTTGGTCTTTGGTTGGCTCTCATTGTGTTCATCAGCCTCTGTGTTGGCTTCATTGGCGTTTTCAATGGTTTCCTGAACAAAAGTGACCACTTAGTAAGTCCAAGCTGTTTATGCATTCATTTATTCACTTTTGAGGGATACTGTACATAAGTTATTATCACATCTGGTAATATGTTCTTTGCATTTTTAAGCACTAATAAAGATAGTTCGCACCTGCACAAGATGGTTGATTGTAGGGTTTCTTCGCAAAAGATTGTGGATCAAAGCTGTGATGACCAACGATCCCGCGGGAGGAATGGAAAGCGACAATCTGCTTAGTTTCTTTGTGAATGAAGCTGCCAGATATGCTGGAAGCATTGATGACTTCAGGCAAGCATCAAGAAGCTGCAGAAAGCGTTTCAGATTGAGGGAAGAATAACAGATTATAAATCAGTAATTCATCGGTTACTCAAATCTCGTAATACCTGAAGAAATTTTGCTCGGTGCTTTGCCACAAAGATAGAAGGAACCAGTAAAGCATAGAGTTTTTCATAAAAGTTTGGATACTCCAAACCATGTTGGGTCATGAGGATGAAAAGGCTGCTAAGAGCCATCACACTGACAACTCCCCCAATGTCATATGATTTTGTTAAGAAGTCGCTGCAAGGTATGGTGAAACATTTATAAGCGCTTACTGGAAGGAAACGACAGATACAGACTGATAAAAAATTTGGTAAAATATGCGTACCATAACATTGTAGGATTAGATAGATGGGGAATGACTGTCTTGTGAATACTAGCAAGAACCTGATTATCAGAAGATAGTATATTGGTAATTCTTCTTCCATGCGAAATTCTAGACAAATGGTTAATTGTGAAAATAAATTGGCTTACCTCCTTGTAGACATCAAGGGGAAGAGGCAGTCTGAGAAATGAAATCCATGCTTTAGTGAACTTTAACTTCATCCTCTTGCTAATTGAAGTCGGAGAAAGGAGCTAAAGTTTTAAAAGAATAAATTAACTATTAAGAGACAAAAGTAAGCAACTACATGCCAGGAAGAAATTAATTCACGGAGTCAGAATATTTAGCAAACTAGCAACTAGAAAACTCACGCTGCTGTCTTTTTCCTCAGTTTTCTTCTTTTTGTCTTTCGGTTTCTCACTACTATTTTGACCTGGAAATACCAATAACCCTTATTAGCAAATCTAAACACATCTGAAGTCCTTTAAATCAAATTGGAAAACAAATAGTCAAGTACTCGGAAACAGTCACCTGACCCACTCCACATCTCGTGGTTAGACTTTTCAGCTTGTTTCTCAGGAGGTGGAATTTGAGATAAAACTTGATAAATGTTGCGAACAGAGAGTTCTAGGCTACAATTAACAATACTTCCAGATCAACAACAACACAATAACAAAACAAAACAAAACAAAAACAGCTTAAAATTTTCACTCAAATAGTCTGGGAAAAATAAGAACAAATATAACATAAACAATGAAACATTAACTATTTACTCACACTAACCTTTCTTTTGAATCATTCTCAGCCTCACTATTTCCGATCAGCGTTCTATCAGCTAAGAGTAACACCAAAAACAAACAGAGACTTACATTGTGCATCAACTTAAAAGAAAAAATAAAGGATGATGTCAAATAAGAAAGCAGGAATAAACCCGCACCAGACACAAGTGATGCTTCCAGTGTTTTCACAAACTTTTCCATGCTGATATAGGTGAAGTAACTGGCAATAAATCAATATTTCGAGTCAAATCCCAAATGCACAAATACAGTAGACGAATAAACACAGAGAATTCATAAAAACCAAAAGGGTTTATCAACATACCGGACATCAATGTAATTGAAGTACTTTGAAGTAAGTATATTCAAGAATACATCAATATCAACTGCAGAGTGAATCTACAGAAACAATAGTTAAAAAACATTAAACACTGCAGCAATACAATAAGCAATGAAAGAAGAGTATTTGCAGTAAAAAAAAGTCTGAATCAAAACTTACAATAGCATGAAGTAATTTATGATATATTGAAGAATGAAATCTTCCCAAATTCAAAAGTTTTACAAATTCCATTAATGTTCCCAACACAATTTCCTAAAATCCAATTAAAAAAAAAGATATTAGAAACAAACAAAATGCTATACGTAACTTCAAGACAAGATAGAAAAAGAAATTACTCTTAGCCCATCTTCAGATTGTGGAGAAGCAAGAACATCTAGTAATAGCTTAACGAATTCATCAAACTTTGATCTAAGCCAAGCTTTGAAAATAACTTCAGGGTCATCAGTTTCAGTTGTCTTAGATGAATCATCGTGAGAGGGTTTGGTAGAAGAAGAAGTAGAAGGAAGCTGAGATAGAAGAGGTGTGAAAAAGGATTGGAGGGAGAGGAGTGATTCTACGAAGAACTCAGGTGAAGATTCAGGTGAGATGAAGGAGAGAAGAAGAGGAATGTTATTGATGTGAGAACGTGAAGAGAGAAGCTCAACACCTAATGATTTGAGCTCTTTCAATGTGTATTTTTCTTTCTTCTTCTGCTTCTTTGAGAGAAGAATAGACGCCATTGTTTTGAGCTCTCTTTCTGGTTCGTGGCGGAGACGGAAGAGACGCTATGAGAAACCTAACGAACGATGTAAATTTGCAAATAATATGACGTCGTATTTAGTTTTCACAAAATGATAAATTTATATATAAGCCCCAAATCATGTAAAATATCAAGATTTAGCCCAAACCTTTTTTTTTATTTTCAGCTACTAGTATGAAATGAATAATTGATGTGGGCATATAAGCCGAAGTGAATTAACCAATCCGATTCCGAACCGAAGTTTTGTGCTAAATTTAACATAAATTGTCGGAATGTACCGTAATTAATCAATATATACCAAATTTAATCAAAACTATTGAAAGTTTTTTGAGTTTTTTCCAATAGTAAACCAAACTCAATTTACCGATCTTTTACATTGAACCGAACTGAAATGTATCCATCAAAAACAGAACCAAACTTCAGTTTTAATTAATTTGGTGAATTTTTTTCCAAACCAAAACTCCCATATTTCTGAAACGACCCAGTGATTCCGATTGCCCTGTCCTAATTTCAACAAACAACATGGTTCGAAAGGATAAGAGGAATGTAAATGATAGTGTCTGAAACTGTAGCATTACACAAATACAGTAGATAATATGAGATTTAAATCTAGCAACTAAATTCTGAGAAATATTTGATTGATTTTTTTTTTTTTCTGTCTTCCAAAACACTACAAAACTCGAAGCAGAAAGGCTCTTCTATTGCTGCTTCTCAGGTTGTTCCTCTTCTTCCTTGTCTGGGTTCTCTTCTTCCTCTTCTTTCTTCTCTTCCTCTTCTTCATCTTCTTCAGGAGGATCATAAGGCATAGGCGGTGGCAATGGTGTCTTCATTGGACTAAACTTTGGGAAAATATCGGGCCTCCTCCCAGGTTTAGGTCTCTCCCACTCCTAATCATTACATCACAACACAATTAAGAACCAAATCATTTCTCCTTAGTAGATTTTCAGGTATTCATAATCATTTCTATACATAAACAATAAACACTGATCCCTCCTAAGACAAATGCATCCTGAGCTAACCAATCACTATGGAGTCATACATATAAAGCTTTTCTCTAGACTTATATCAATTTATTTAACTTTTGTACATTCATAGGTTATACAATTTGAAAACTTTGAACAAAATTTGTTCGACCTGGAGCAATACACAATCAAGGATAAGCTATTGAAATGTGGAAACTTTTAATTTTGAAGGAAGATCCGAAATCAGACCCGACCCGGGAACTTACAATTGGGAAATCTAGAGGATTACGACGAGTGAGCTTTTCTTCTTCAGGAGCCATAGCCACAACGTGTAGCTGATTCTGACCTCTTCTTGTCATCCGAAGACTCAGATTCCGATAACGGCGAACGGACGAGAAACCATGGACTCGCGAAGAAGAACAAACGAGGGAGGAAGAGGAGGACATCTTCGTGGTAGATAGAAACCCTAGAACATCGAGCGATGAAGAAGGAAGCAACTTCGCAGAGCAAAGCGACGCCATGGCTCCTGACGGTGGATATCGATTTTTTAAACCAACCAAGAATTATCGTCACACCTCTGTTTCCTAAAAGCTTGATATTGATAGTGGAGCAGGCTTTATTGGATTGGATTGGCCCATTAACACAATATCCTATGAGGCCTTTTGGGATTATCAATTTTTAATATTTTCCTTAACCAAATTCAACTCTTGATTATGTATTAAACCAGTTTCTATTATCTTTCTCTATAGACACCATCTAAACCGAATTTGTGATAAAAAAAATTGTTTTAGAAAAATCTTCTACCTCTTTTAGGTTTTTCGCTCTCTAAAACTTTTTATGATCTTGAAATTTAAGCTTTGGATCTTTTTATTTCTTTAAAATCTCTCAATCTTTATTTCTAAAATCATGATTATGCAAAAGATCATGTTATTACTTTGTGTTATCATGAGTATTAGTGAGTACTCTCTTAAGCATATTTGGGAATGTTAGATCTGGAGTGGTTAATGACACATTAGTGAATTTTAAGTTTGTAATTACTTAGATTCATGCATGATATATTGTTTTATTGATAGAATAGTTTTGATCAAACTTATATAGAACTTAGACATTTTTCACACCCATATCATTTGTAAAGAGAGTTAAGAGTAATTGAATGATTAAAAAATAGATTAGTACTATGAGAATGAGTTAGTCAAGATTAGAATTCAATTTTTATCAATCTACTTCTTCTTAAACATGTAAACTTATCCACAAAAATTAGAGAATTGCAAATATTAAAATGTTGGAATGGTTTTTGTTATTACCTGTTGAGAAAGATATTTTCATTCCTGTACTCTGCAATTGTTATGTATGTCCTATTTGTAGGATCCTCCAGTCCAGTCATTATAATATTTGTAGAAATTCATCATCAAGAAAACAATTTTCAGGTTAACAATATCTGTAAAGAAACATCTTAAACAATCTATGATTTTGAGTAGAGACTTTTTTCACAGAAAATCAAGTGATGGTAGCAATGTTTACACATAGTAAGTTCAAGAGATTATCAAAAGTGAATAGATTAAACCATTAAAACCAACACTGTTTATTATGCCAAAGAACTGTAGGCTAAAACTGGAGCCATTCATTAAAGATGGATGTCTCAAATCCACAGCTTTTAGTTTGTAATCTCATCTCTTTTGTTTTTTTTTTCAACATTATTCGGCTATTCATCTGAAAGCTGAGAAGTATCTCTTCAAAGGTTTGATAAATGTGGAGTCCGAGTCTGAGTTGCCAGAGAATATTATTGTTGATATTCAAGAGATGGAATGAAATGTTATCAACAGCATTGTATTGCTGCAAAACTTGCATCTGATGGGCATGGTGTTTACGAGTACGATACCTGTGCAAATCTCGGTGAAAAGACATTCAAGACAAGGGCTTATTCATCACACAGTGAAACTACTAACCATTATGATCTTGAGAGCATAATTTTTTTTTGTCAAGCGATTGATCTTTGGAGTCAGAACAAAACATTAGATAAACAAACGAGTGACCTTCTTCCAAGTGTTTTTGATCCATTTGGCTTGGAAGTTATCCAAGTCACCAATGACCCATTGTCGTGGAACCAAGTTTTGAAAGCTAGCCAAGAAAGACAAACCATCCCTTTAAAACCTTAGCAAGTTTCAAGATGTCAACATAATAGAGCCCCTAAATTAGTACATGTTCATGTGGGACAAAACCACAGATACGACCAAAACCTCAAGAGCCCTTGAAAGAATATCCACACTTTGAGTTTCTTAAATATGTCCCTAAATCATGACTCTCTTGAGAAAAATTCTCAGAGAACCAAATAACCAAATAAGTCCAACGACCATATGTGTGGCACTTTAATTGCAAAACTCACTGTCAAAATATTTGCGTCACCGCTTCGTAGGAAATGAAAGTCACAAGTAACCAAGTAGCTGGCTCACGTAGCCGAACATCTTAGACAGTTGGCAAAGGAGAAACACCTTAATTGGTGTGCCAATTTCTGATTATTTACATTCATCTATGGGTGTGTATATATTCAAAAGAAGTCGACATAATTATGGACCACCATTCAAAACTCCTAAATTATTACCAACATAAATCGACGGCCCAAAACTAATGTTGGCGCTTGACAACAAAAATGATATAAACAAATAATCGAAATTTGAAACCAGACTGATTAGCAATGAAGATGTTCTTGTTATTTGAATCTAAATTTAGTGTTAATCCTTGATATTTATGTAGGTCAATTTTGAATTCTTGTTATTTGAATCTAAATTTAGTATTAATCCTTTATATTTATGTAGGTCAATTTTGTGCACAAATTTTAAAAAATAATTTTTTTTGTCAATTCATATCTCTACATATATCAAACAAAGCAGGTTCCTAGTAGAAAGCAACATAAACTATCGTCGTATTACTATCCAGTAATTACTAATTAGTAATAGTATTTATGAATATAGTACTGTTAATTTAGCAAAGATACTGCCGTACATGTGATCTAACGTTGAAAGAAAACAAATTCTCAACTGAGAAGAATATAAGAAATTAAATAAAGAAAAAAAGACAAGCATCAAGACTCAAAAGTCTCAATAAGCTTAAGATATTTTCTCCATCCACAGATGTCTATAAAAATTGCCTTAATTTAATATAGTCAGTGACGAAAAGAAGAACTAGAGAAAGAGAGTGCCAACATTTGCATTTAACTTAGATATTAAATTGTAAAAGAGTAAAGTAGAGAAGATATTTTCTTTTTGACTATTCAAGCTAAACCAAGACTTATATAGGTATAATATATATATAATCTAAAACATTCGAATCAAATACATGTAACAGTATACGTTATCCCCTTATATACCTTTTTTTTTTTTTTCTCATATGTAGGTAGACCCCAATTTATGACTATTTATATAAGTGAGCATTGACTAATAAACTCTTTTAATTTTCCAACCTTTTTGAAGTTTTTTTTATATTATAAAATAAGCTTTTGAAGTTTTAAAGACGGTTTAATAATGATATCACTCATGAGTCATGACTAAATTTAACAAAATTTTATGAGTATAGTTTCAATGTTTATAGAAATACTACAATATAGGAACATAACAAATTAATCTGTCTGTATATCGTACTATTATATTTTAGAGACAGATTTACAAAACTACACTTAAAATTTCCATAAACATTTACACCATTTATTTTCTACATAATTGAATTTGAAAATAGAAGATTATGACATGGAATAAAAAAACTCAAATTTATGTCATCATCCCTGAGAAGACAGACAAACCGAAAAAGTAGTGGCGCGTGATAACACACGCGCTGTAGCTGGCAACAACCAATTTCATAAAAATAAATATCCTTCCTTTATATCATCGCTTCACCACTCTCTCTTCTTCTCATCCAAATTCACTCAGGCAATGTCGTCGCCGGCGACTCTCACCTCCTCCTTCTCCTTCTTCTTCTTGTTCAATCTCTTCTTCTACATCTCTTCACTTCCACTTACTCTCACTCAAACCACTCTTCAACCCTTAAATGTCGCTGAGATAGAGCGTGTAAACCCTAAGCTTCCACCGAGAAGTTTCACACTCACAACATCTAAAAAATTCGAAGGATCTTCCGATTTAATCCATCTCCGGTACCATATGGGACCGGTTCTCTCATCTTCTCCGATCAACATCTACGTTATCTGGTACGGACGGTGGTCTACACCACACAAATCTCTTATTAGAGATTTTCTCAATTCAATCTCTGATACTAAAGCCCCGTCTCCTTCAGTCTCCGAGTGGTGGCGAACCGCTTCTCTTTACACTGACCAAACCGGAGCTAACGTATCTCGATCGGTTCTAATCGCCGGTGAGTATTCAGACGCTAAATACTCACACGGCCAGCACTTAACGCGTCTTACAATTCAAGAAGTCATTGCCTCCGCCGCGAGATCAGCTTCTTTTCCGGTGGACCACCGAAACGGGATGTATCTAGTGCTGACGTCACATGACGTAACGATGCAAGACTTTTGCCGCGCTGTTTGTGGATTTCATTATTTTACGTTCCCGTCGATGGTTGGTTACACGATGCCTTACGCTTGGGTTGGTCAATCGGGAAAACAGTGTCCGGAGGTTTGTGCTTACCCTTTTGCTTTACCGGGTTATATGGGACACGGTGGTCCTGGTGAGCTCCGGCCACCTAATGGAGAGACAGGTGTTGATGGGATGGTGAGTGTGATTGGTCATGAGTTAGCTGAAGTTGTTTCGAATCCGTTGGTTAATGCTTGGTACGCCGGAGAAGATCCAACGGCGCCGACGGAGATTGGAGATTTGTGTGAAGGATTGTATGGAAGCGGCGGAGGTGGAGGGTATATTGGTCAAGTTATGAGAGATAAAGAAGGGAAGACGTTTAATATGAATGGTAAAGGAGGAAGGAAGTTTTTAGTTCAATGGATTTGGAACCCTAATTTGAAAGCTTGCTCTGGTCCTAACTCTGAGGACTAGAGGAAGAAGAAGAAGAAGGTGATTAAGATGTTAATGATGGTGATTTATGTTAATTCACAACGATAATGATGATATAACAACTCTCTTACAAGGATTATATTAGTAGTATATTTAATTTTTTTCCCCCCAAATTTTTTTTTTTTTTTTATAATATATGCATACTGCTTTTGTGTTTTTTAAATGGATTGTTTTTTTCATTTTATGTACGATATACTTCGGGAAGCGAAAAGGTTTGAATTCAAAATTTTAGATATTTTCTAGGAATTATTACTTTAATAGTGATGGGTTTCAATGAATGCAGTGGATGATTAGTGGATAACAATAACTTGTAAATGTCTTCAGTTTTTGAGGAAAAGATAAATTTTAGTACAGTGTTAAAGATATACTAAAAGAAATGATTTGTTAGGTTTGAGGACTGACATGATATTGAGAAACGAATCTTACAAGGTACACTAAGATTCCTAATTATTCATTTAGAATTAGTTGCAATTAGATTTAGTTGTCGGATAATCTAAGCAAGCATTCATCTTTACATGATATTTTTTTTTCTTTATTCTAGACGACTTTGGTTTGCTCCGAATTATAATGTTTTTGAAAATCTGAAAAAGGAAGTTACCAAGAACTGTATTAACCTAGCAAGAAATTTGGTGGGAGTTTGTATATGAGGCCCTGCTTCTCCTACCAGTCAAATACCTAATTCTAAGAACTAGTGTTACCATATGTTGTAATGTAATAATAAAGTTAGGGAAAATGACTACGCAAGTGGTAGAGACAACATTGAGAAAGTGTTTGTGAACGACAGCTAAGAAATGGACCCATTTGAAACTACAATCATTACCAATGTCTATGAAAACTGCATTTATTACCTCAACCATTTTTTTTTCTTGCTATTTTCACCTCGTTACCTATTCTATATCAAAGTTTTTTCGTATAATCACAACTGTAGATAGTTGATGTTTTCGGCAACTCATGTTGAAATGTTTATCATTCCTTATTATATTCGAGCCTATGAGTTTCAAATAGGCAATGTAAAAGTGGGCCAAAGCCTGCGTACTTTGTCTCATCCATACTGGGAGCCCGCAATTTTCGGTTTATCGGGTCAAACTGTTGTAAAGCTCACCCAAAAATATAAACATTAAACAAAATATTATCTACTTCTTATTTAGGGGTTCTTATATTCAGGGTTATTAAATAATGAATATAGTGTTTTAAATAGACTTTAATGTATTTTAAATTCGAAGTAAAATCTAGTGTTATTCAATAATATATTATGTATTGGCTGAATTACATTCAAATATATTATTATTATTAGATTAGGTATTTGTTTGTGTATTTTGAAATATAATAAAATTAACTGTTATTCAATATTAATTATTTAACTTGCATTTGGATTCATCTTTAATTTTTACTATCATTTTACTAGTTATTTCAAAATATAATCACATTAAAAAGTTTTGTTGTAACACTAGCACCCGGCTACATGATTGTTTGAGACATGGTGTCATTCGCCTTACCGCACAATTTCTCTTATTCAATTACTCTGTAAAACTCGTTTGAGTGTATTTTAATTTCTAAGATGTATTTTTGATTCACTATCGGCTCTTCTATGTCAGTTTCAGAATCAAATTTACTAGGTCTGGGCATAAAATCCGATATCCGAAAATCCGATCCGAAAATATCCATACCGAATCCGAACCGAACACCTTATAAAATCCGATCGGTTTTTATTCTAAAAAAATTTCGGTTTCGGTTATAATCCGAATCCGATCGGATATCCGATCGGATATCCGAAATATATAATATATAGAATATATATATTTATATATATAATTATATATATTCTTAAATATACAAAATATATGTTAGTTATCAATATTCATAATTATATGAAATATTCTAAAAGGTTTCTTTATACTTATCAACTAAAATTATTTTTTTTTATATTAAATTTCTTATTTATTTATTTTTTAAATAAAAAACTTAGATTTGTTTTTTTTTTATTTTTCGGTTTTTCTCGGATTTTTTCAGATTTTTATCGGATTTTTCGGATTTTTCCGGATTTTTTCGGTTATTCGGATTTATTAACCGAATCCGAAAAAATTTCGGATTTTTTTCGGGTTACATATAAAATTTATGATCCGATCCGAATCCGATCCGATCCGATCCGAAAATACAATCGGATAATGTTCGGATTATAATATTTCATATCCGAATAATTCGAATCCGACTTAATCCGATCCGAAACCGATCCAAATCCGAAAATGCCCAGACCTAAAATTTACTAACTACAAAATCCGGAGTCACAAAAAAAGACTGTAAATTCAACTTTGTTAATAGTTATTTATTATATCTTATTATATATTATTCTCTTGGTCCGACTATTGGTAAATTTGGTTGCAAAACATGATTTAAAATCCAAACATTTTATTTTTGTAATCATTAATTTGTGTTCAGTTTGTCAGATTTTTTTTGTTGAATATTTATCTTCAAGTGGACATTTTCCTTTTGGTATACGAATGAATGTGGACGGACTTGAAATCAGTAATGGTAGCACCTTTTTTTGGAAGTTTCACTAATAATTCCATCGATGTCAGCATCAATGGATCAATCAACACAAACTATTTTTTAATAAATACAACAAAGCCAATAAAATGCAAACTAGATTTGTAGTTAAAACTAATGAAAAATATTTGAAATAGATCATTTGACAATTTTATTGTTCAAAAGGGATCTTTAAGATGTGAAAATAATATAGATAATTTGGAAATTTTAAGATAAAAGGAAATACACACAATCAAATTGGTGAGTTAAATTTTCGATGGCAAAGAAACTTTTGTAAGTCTTTTTATAATACCAATGTGAATTTCTGACTGAATCTCAGAGTAATCTCCACGATTCACAGAAATTTGAGTGTGTTTTTTTTCCTCCTGTTAAAAGCTTTGATGGATGGACAAACTGTAAAATATAATAGACAAGCTGTAAAACTATTAAAAACTTGTTTCTCACACTTTTTTGTTGTTGTAAAACCTCATTTTTTTCCTAAAATACTTAAGAGGAAAATCGACATATGATCTAGATTTACATAAAGATTACGCATCTCCAATATAAGCCACAAGTTGGTTTGTAACATCTTACTACTTATTCACATTAAAATCCAGTACTAAAAAAGCCAACATCACGTTCATGTACTCGACAAACTTTTTTTAAAGATTATATTGTACGTTGGATTTTATTTTAGGCAATATTTTTGAGTCTCGAATCCAATAATTTATCATAAATGGCGTAAAAATCCAAAACTATATATATATATATATTTTGGTATTACCGGTTAAAATAATTTTCATGAGAAGATATATTTGTTCTTTTATTTAATTGGACATTCTACCATATTTCATATTTGATATCTTAATGTAAATAATTATCATTTAAAATTTATAGGAAAATATAAGTCGTAAGCAAATCTTAACTATGATTGTGTTTTTGTTCATCAATTAGCATTGTAAATAGAATTATAATTAAAAAATTAGATAAAATCAGAAATTATTATTTAAAAATATAGTGGACATAGTAACTAATGTTTCAAACATATTTATAAATTATACACTTTTATAGATCCAAAGTAGGTTAAAAGGTTATAGATCCGAAGTAGGTTGAAAGGTAGAAATAGTAACTAATATTTCAAACAGATAATGACTTGTTAAAAAAATAAAGAAAATTTGAACTTGACTTCACCTTAAAACTTGTCATTCTGTCTCCTCTATCTTCCTCAATTACGACTCAGCCTTCTCTCGCCTATTACAATGCATTCGAATCATAACAAACAAACCACTTGCTCATACTTTTCTCCAAAATATATAAATTTAGAAAAATAATAAAAGAAATTTCGTCGAAATAGATAATCTTTTTTTTCCTTTTCTTTTGTTTAAGTCTTTCACACCTAATTTTAATAAACGGTACTTGTCAATCTTTTATTTTTATCTCGCTTTGTAAATCTCTCTCTCTGTTTTAGCTTCACACGCCATTTTTTTTCTTTGTCTTTGACTTATGTTAAATCTTGATAAAGAGTTGTATGATTATTTAAGACAGAAAAGTTTATATATTTGAAAAGGGGTAAGTAGGCTTTAATTATCTTTGTTGGGATGGGGCTTTGTTGGGGATCTCCATCTGATTCTCCTCCACCAACAACAACACCTTCCTCTACTGGTAACTTCAGCTCAGGTTCGTCCTTTCAAGTCTCTGTTGGGTTTTTTTGAAGTAATCTACTGAATTTCTCACCTAAAAAACCATTTAGATGCATAAAGTTTTATGCTTTTACACCTCTGTGTAAACGGAACCTTTTGTTAATTTGGATTGAGACTCTCTTCATTTGTTGTTATCTCATATGGGGTTTGCTGAAACTTTCCTCTTTTGGTTATAAAACTGAGTTCTCATGTTTTTTGTTGAATCAAATTCATATTATGATTTGTTATGTGACTGTATTTTGGGCTTGACTTTGTGTTTCTAACTGAAGCAGGGGCTTTTAAGTCATCAAACAACACGACGACTACGGGAGCATCAAGGGGAAGTAACATATCTAGTAACAGTGCTTTCTCTGTAGGAAGTGGTGATGATGTTTACCCTGAGGGTCAGATACTTCCCATTCCGAATTTGAGGATATTCAGCTTAGCAGAACTTAGAGCTGCAACGAAGAATTTCAGGTCTGAGAATGTTCTTGGAGAAGGAGGATTTGGGAAAGTTTTCAAAGGCTGGCTTGAAGAGAAGACCCCCGGGAAAAACAACAATGGAACTGTGGTTGCTGTCAAGAAACTAAACACCGAAAGCTTCCAAGGGTTCGAGGAATGGCAAGTGAGTAGAGTGGGTTTCTTGAATGGATCATGGGAGAGTAGTTCTATCTAATATGCAATGAGGAGTTTTGTTTGTTTATTTGGATGGATTCTTTCTTGTTTTTTTTTGCGTGTGCAGTGTGAGGTGAACTTTCTTGGGAGGATCTCTCATCCGAACCTCGTGAAACTTTTGGGATATTGCTTGGAAGGTGAAGACTTGCTTCTTGTGTATGAGTATATGCAGAAAGGGAGCTTAGAGAATCATCTCTTCCGAAGTAAGAAACCATTTGGTTATATTACACAACTCATCTCGATGTTTGGATGGGATGATTCCCCAATCCACATGATTTGTAATGGCTTTATTTGCTTCTATTTCTTCAGAAGGTTCTGCTGTTCAGCCGCTCTCATGGGAGATAAGGCTTAAGATTGCAATAGGAGCAGCTAAAGGCTTAGCGTTCCTGCACGCTTCAGAGAAGCAAGTAATTTATCGAGATTTCAAAGCTTCAAACATTCTACTTGATGGGGTAAGTAAATGGCTTGTTGATTTCATGTAGCAAACTATCAAGTGTGAAATTTCATCTGGTTTGCTCTTGATGCAGTCATATAACTCAAAGATATCAGATTTTGGACTGGCGAAATTAGGTCCTTCCGCGAGTCAATCTCACATAACAACAAGGGTTATGGGTACAGAAGGTTATGCAGCTCCAGAGTATGTTGCTACAGGTACTACTACATTGTCTCAACATATTGATTCTGTTAGTTTCCAACAACAAATTGTGAACATGTTGGTTGGGTTTAACAGGTCACTTGTATGTAAAGAGTGATGTTTACGGTTTTGGGGTTGTTTTGGCCGAGATGTTAACTGCTTTACATGCGCTTGATCCTACTCGCCCTACCGGACAACATAATCTAACTGAATGGATCAAACCTCATCTATCTGAAAGAAGAAAGCTTAGGAGCATAATGGACCATCGTCTAGAAGGAAAGTACCCTTTTAAATCCGCTTTCCGAGTCGCTCAACTAGCTCTGAAATGCCTTGGACCCGAACCCAAGGACCGTCCATCGATGAAAGAAGTAGTGGAAGCTCTTGAACTCATCGAAACTGCCAATGAGAAACCGTTGGAGCGAAGGACCACTAAAGGTTCTCCATCCGTCGGTCACCAACAAGGTCATTATCGACCAAGGCAAACCATGGCTCGAGCTCGCTAGTGTTGTTTTGAAAACACAAGATTCTTTTGTTTTCTCCTCTTTGGTTTTGTATTTGTTAAAGATAGTCAGAACCCAATCCGTACGTATAAATCACTTGTCAAGAAAAGACAATGCATATGTTGTTACTGTATTGTCTAAAGGATGTTGGAAAAATCATTACTAATATATTAGATATATGGGTAACACTACTAATTGTCAATTGATTTTGAGTTGGAAGTCCATAATCTAATAGCGGTTAAATAAGATTAGGAAAAATGTAACTAATGGATGACATAATTTCACAATTCTGTTGTCAAAGCTTCTAACTTTGCTTGCATCAAATGCATTTGCTACAGAGAAATCGTGGGATAACGTAGCGATGATGAGGAGAGAAAAGTTCGAGTCGTTGCGGGTTATAGCATGGTTCTTAAAGGAAGCACAGCTAGGAAGTTTGTGGCTGGAGACAAGTTAAGCCAGAGTGATTGTGAGTTAAACGATGTCGTTCAAAGAAACAAATACGATGGGGATGGATATAAGGCCCAATGGGCCTTAAAGAAGAGTTTAAAATTGTGCTAAACGACACCGTGAGTGTTAATCGCGTATCCGATCCGATACGTTCTCGCAATCCGAAGTAACAAAGTCGTTTGTCTTCGATACTGAACTCTCTAATTTATTATTCGACCAAAAAAAAACAAATAAAAAATAAACACATATCCCTTTCACCAAGAAATCTACCAAAACCGACTTTAGAGTCTCAGCATCTTCATTGAATTTTTCTAGGGTTACAACTTCTGATCGATTTCGTCGATTTGGTGAACTAGGATCTATAATTAGAATGGGTGGTGAGGGAGATTCGACTCAGCCGCCTGTTGGAGCTGGAAGCGAGGCTGTCGCTGTGAACATCAGGTGCTCCAATGGCACGAAATTTAGTGTGACGACGAGTCTCGATTCCATGGTTGAGTCTTTCAAAGAATTGGTGGCGCAGAACTGCGACGTGCCAGCTAATCAGCAGCGTTTGATTTACAAGGGACGGATCCTTAAGGATGATCAGTCGCTCCTTAGCTATGGTGCTTGTTCTCTTTTCTGATTGTTTGGTCTTTTGATTTAGTTGATTGAAATCTCATAAGATTTCTTGGGTTGAAAGATGAAATTTGGAATTGATGTAAGGTTTATGTATCTGTTCATATGAATTGTAGTTGGTGTCTCAACCCAGCTATGGAAGAATATAGATTAATGTTGTTAATGGAAGTGTTAATGATAGAGTTGTTGTTAAGGATATGATAAATGATCCATACAGTTTTCTCATCAATTGCATGACTTTGTTTTTCTTCATGAGCCTTAATGTTTCCATTCTCATTTTATACATAGGTTTGCAGGCTGATCACACCATTCATATGGTTCGAGGATTCGTACCTTCTTCAGCTCCTTCTTCTGCTCCAGCTGGAAACCAAACTACTGCACCTAGTGCTACTCGAGCGGTTGGTGCAAATGATAGCCCAACTATAGGAGGAGCAAGTCCTGGAGAATCTTTGTTCCCTGGGCTTGGATTTAATCCTTTAGGTGGTGGGAATGCTATGGCTGGGTTATTTGGATCTGGTCCTCTGGATCTTGAGCAGGCACAGCAACAACTAGCTCAAAACCCTAACATGATTAGAGATATGATGAATACACCAGCCATTCAGAATCTTATGAACAACCCAGAATTTATGAGGAGTATGATTATGAGTAACCCTCAAATGCGTGAGCTTGTAGATCGCAATCCTGAGCTTGGTCATGTGCTCAATGACCCAAGCATTCTTCGCCAGACTTTAGAAGCTGCGAGAAACCCAGAACTTATGCGTGAAATGATGCGGAATACTGATAGGGCCATGAGTAATATTGAATCAATGCCTGAGGGGTTTAACATGCTTAGGCGTATGTATGAAAATGTCCAGGAACCATTCTTGAATGCTACTACTATGTCAGGGAATGCTGGAAGTAATGCAGCTGCTAATCCATTTGCTGCTCTCCTGGGAAACCAGGGGGTTACTACACAAGGTAGCGATGTGTCTAATAATTCCTCAACACCAAATGCTGCTGAAACGGGGACAGGAAATAGTATTCCAAATTCAAATCCACTTCCTAATCCATGGGGTGCTACGGGTGGTAAGATTCTGCATTATCATCCTCTTAATTGCCTGTGAGATTTTACTTGTCTTTAGAGGGATCCAATAATAAAGGATTAATCCTTATCATCATCACAAAATTTAAAGCTAAGAATTGTTTCTTATTTCTCTATTTTTTAAGTTTAACAGTATATTATAACAGTAAGAGAGGCTTCTTTATCAGAAATAGAAGTATATGTTTACTACACTGGTTGAGGATTTGTGTATGATAAATAATAAACTTTTGAGTTCATGTAGTCTCACAAATTTTTGGTATGAGTAGTTTGTGTATTGTTAAGTTTCTTGGCTGCTTGTTTCTAATTTAAGTTCTCCTTGTAATGCACTAAAAGTTGTTGAATATAATGTGGGGCTATTTGACAGGCCAAACAACTGTTCCTGGAAGGACAAATTCTGGTGGGGATGCAAGAAGTGCTGAACTTGGTGGTCTTGCAGGCCTAGGTGGACTTGGCGGTCTTGCAGGCCTAGGTGGTCTTGCAGGCCTTGGTGGACTTGGTACACTTGGAGCGGATTCACCTCTTGGTGCCATTCCGGATGCTTCTCAATTGAGTCAGTTGTTACAAAACCCAGCCATGTCGCAGATGATGCAAAGCATACTTTCCAATCCACAATACATGAATCAGGTAGCACCAAGAATAAACCAAACTTAAGACATTGTCGCTATTGTGAACATGTCTTTAATGTTTTCCCTTGATTCCAGCTAATGAATCTCAACCCGCAACTTCGAAGCATGCTAGATATGAATCCTCAGTTGAGGGAGATGATGCAGAACCCAGATTTCCTTCGTCAGTTTAGCTCTCCCGAGATGATGCAGGTGAGTTAGGCCTCTGTTGTCTTTATGGATTTGAATTATTAACATGTGGTCTCTCCAGAGAAACATTTCTATGTCTCTTCAACCTAATGTCATGGATATATTTTTTTTTTTAGCAAATGATGACGCTACAGCAATCACTTTTATCTCAGAATAGGAATACGACCAGCCAGTAAGTGTGGATACCCTTTACTGTATTTTTTTTTTTTAAACATAGTTGATCAGGTGCATGTCGTTTATATATTTTAGTTATGTTTTGGGTTGTTTTGTGTTTGGGCAACAGTGTCACTTACTAGCTAAACAGATAATTCTATTGGTAATGATCTTAATATTAAGTAAGAAATGGGTTGGATCATGAGTAAGGAAGCAACTCTTGTATGTTTTACTAGGCTGATCTCTAGTAATCTCTACCTAGGGCGGTAAAGCATTTTAGTCGTTGAAATAAACTTGAATAGAAACGTAAAATATTCTTATTTGTTTTTGGTTCTGCCTTTTAACATAAGCTATAAGTGTATTGATCTCTCTATCTTGATTTCCATCAATCAGTATACATGTTCCTAATTCATCTTTTTTATAGGGGTCCGGGGCAAACTGGTGCTGCCACAGGTACTTTCTAAATATATTTTCTGTATCTGAAGTGTAAAGGCTGTAGTTGATGTCAATTAGTATAGTAGCTGCTCTTCTTATTTCACTTCGCTTCCATGTATGTTTTATTTTAGTTCTCATCTGTAGCTTATTTTGAGTAAGCCAATACAATGATAATATTTTATAGGGACAGGCAATAACGGGGGGCTGGATTTATTGATGAATATGTTTGGCAGTCTTGGTGCTGGTGGCCTGAGTGGCACGAACCAACCCAATGGTTAGATTCACTGAAAATATAGTCTTTCCTTTTCTTATGCATCTGTTGAGATGGTTTCATTGAAACATGTCTGTTTATTCCAGTTCCACCTGAGGAGCTCTACGCAACTCAGTTGCAACAGCTGCAGGAAATGGGATTCTATGACAGAGCAGAGAACATAAGGGCTTTGCTTGCAACCAATGGTAACGTTAATGCTGCTGTAGAACGACTCTTGGGGAGTATTGGTCAGTAACACAGGTTCTTGAACAGAGGTCTCTCCATCTGGCTTCACGTTATAGAATAAACAAGCTTGAAATGTGTTCTCTTCAGTAATGAATGATATTTTATGAAATTCTTATAATTTATTATATTTATGATAGGATCGTGAACTTGTGGATAGAAAAGCCGCACATCGATACGGTATTTGTTTCCGTGGGTCATCTTCTTCCTCTTTTAATATTTCGGATTCTATTTGAAGTTGTTACAACATACGTCTGTGTAAGAGTTTGATTTCGGATAGTGGAATGGCTACTACTACATTTATCTCAAAAAGTTTAGATTATTGTAACGTTTATAAATTGTGATGAGGTTTTGATGCATGTAGACATTAAAATGACCGAATCGAACTCGTACGGCTATAAGGAAAGTAGAATAATCTCATACAAGTTTTTAGTTTCATTCTAATATATTGAACATTAAGAAGAAGAAAAATAAATTAAATCCGACAAATTAGGGGCCGGTTAAAAAATAAACCCAAAACAACTATTCGACAAGTAACTGCTAAGGAACCGTAAATGAAGAACTAACTTGATCTACGTAACCAAACATAACTCCCTCTCTCCCACTTTTCTTTCTTTCTTCTTTCTCTCCACTTACATAACAACAATGTCTGATACTTCTTCAGACTCCGATCTCAATTTCAATGCTCCTTCGAATGTACTACCGAGTTACAATCAAACCACTAGAAAAAAACGTACTAGAATCACCAATAACGTAACCGGTTCTTTATCTTCAAAGCCTAAACCGGTAAAAAAACCGGACACTGATGTTCATGTTCCCGAAATCGTACCACCATGCACCCAATGTGGCAAGCAATTTGGGTCATCGAAGGCACTCTTCGGACATATGAGATGTCATCCTGACCGTCAATGGCGTGGCATCATCCCTCCTCCTAACCACAAACGTGAGACCAACGCAACGGTTACGCCATCATCTTCGAATTTGGATGTGGTGGTGGCTGAATTGGAGGAAGAAGAACACGCAGCCTCTTCTTTACTATTGTTGAGTAGTGTTGACCCGAACAGTACAAGGAGAGTTGAGGAACGGTTCGAATGTGGAGGTTGTAGGAAAGTGTTCGGCTCATCTCTAGCGTTAGGCGAACACGTAAAAGGATGTTTCACCATTACAAACATAGCCGAAGGTGATCCTCCTCCTTCTTCTCAAGAGACTGTTTATCAGGGTAAGGCCAAGCGTGTGAAGCTGGTCTCAGGGTGGAATCATCGTTGTAATATCTGTTCTAAAGTGTTTACAAGTGGTCAAGCGCTAGGTGGTCACATGAGATGTCATTGGGAGAAAAATCAGGAAGGGAACCAAGTCGGAGCCATCGATCGTAATGATCCTGCAGCGCCTGTGCAGAACTTGCCATCTTCTTCTTTAGACACATCTTCAAGTTAAAACTTAGGACTTTGATATATAACAACATAGCGCTTATATATTTATTATAGGGGTATTGATTTCTGTTTCTTATCAAAACTCTCTCTGTATGTGTGATGATATATTTGTGATGATTTATGTGTGATAATTTGTATGATTAACTTATAGGATTGGAGTAATGTATTATACGTATACATTATTATTTTATGAAATTGCAAAACTGATTATGCATATCCATTTTCGTATGTTATGCAATAAATGTCAATAAATATTTAACAAATTAGCTTTATAATCGTTAGTCAGGAATATAAATGTTTGATTATTCTCATGTATTGTTATAGTTGTCTCTTCGTAATGGCATCATACGAGAGATGAAAAATGCAGATTCACTAGATAAAAAAAGGTTTTGACTTTGTCTAAAATTATATTCCCAGACATTAAACAAAATCACTATTTTTATATCCTAGAGAAATTCTGAAAAAACCAAGATTCTTTTTCCCCTAACCATGGTGATAGGATCTATTTGCTTCAAGGAGAGTTTAATTTAAAAGCTGTTAGCAGATTCATTATTCAAAGTTGAGTTTGTCTAATACCAGAGAATCCAAGTGCAAGGCGGTTGACCAATCATGAAACACTTGTTTTGCCTCCATTACATCGACTCGGGCTTTACAATAAGCATTTTTACTTTTGTTTTAGTTTGCCAGGCTTTAAGTGTTACAATAAGCTCCATTTTTATTTAGTTACAAGTGATTGCCCCTTTTTAAGATTAAAAAAGGAACGACTGAACCATATCAATGTAGTTACGTTCTAGTTGTATTGAAACGTTAGAAGATCTTTTCCACTAAATTTATGAGAGGAAATTCAAAGGACCTCAGCAAATGTCGCATAACCAACATGAAAAGTTTTCACAATATTATTTTTTTTAAAAGAAAATTAGTGTATAAAGATGGTACCATATGTTGCATAAATTTAAAATAAATATAATGAAATATGTATTATATATATATATATATATTTGATATATTTAATTACTTTTATACTAAATTTATAATATTTTATATTCTATATTATACAATTTTATTATTCACGTTACGTAATCTATATAATTTTACAGACTAAATATTTGTTTTGATACTAATCCTGTTTTTTGTTAAAGGATCATGACACTAATCTTATGATATCAAGACACTTAATTAGTCTAAGTAAGATTAAAATGTTAATGTTAGATGACACTATTGTTTCCTGTAAAGTAACATATGTAGGGCCTGCCGGCTTCCGACGAAAATCAAGAATAGCAAATTTAAGAAATGGAGAAAGAGAAAGACGTCGTGTACAGTTATAAAAACTTTTGATATAATAATTATTGATACGAAATTTATGATTTACACGAGGATTCAACTATTATTAAAAATAATTTTAAATTTAAGGACATGAAGAGTAATTACAGAGTTTATTGACCTTTGTTTTTTTCAGTGCCGGACGCGGCTAAATGGACAATCGGATGATGGCTCCCCAGACCAGATGATTAGGAGCTGTTTTGATCATTTTATTAAGCCTGACCCTTTGGAGATTAAGCAACTGCACACATAAATAATATATTCACGCACATATATACAGGTTTAACGATTAATTTTTGCTGAATCATGAACTAAGATGAATATGTGTTAATGTTCGATTGGAAACTAAGAATTTATACCTAAGAATGTGTTTATCAAAAAGAAAAAACTAAGAATGTGTCTACCTACATTTCACTTATATATTTTTTTCAAATTTGTATTAATCGTTTGACTTGTGTTCCTTGCATTTAATTCTTGAATTTTAAGATATGAAAATATAATTTGAAACTTAGACATTTTTATTAATGAAAAATATCAGATAATATTCCTTCCCTCCGTTTTAGATGCGGGGTAACATATTAAAATATTAATAATTTTAAATATACCAAATTTTCATCAAAACTATGTTATTAGAATCTTCAAAAACACAAAAAGTAAGACCCTCGGTAAAAAATCAGCAGGATATATATATATATATATATATATATATTGAAAAAATAAAAGCTTAAAAAGGGAATCATACAAGCAAAAAATACCCATCAATATATTAACGAACGGAAATGCGAAACACCAACTTATTATATTGCTCCAACTTTATTATTAAAATATTTAATTATGTACTTTCTCATATCCCATATATTTATCCAAACATCTAATAGTTTAATACAGAGGGGTAAAAGCTTTTTAGATGTTTAGTGAAATTTTCTGTTTTATAAGAAATATGTGATTTGTTTCTTTTCGGGTTTTGTTTTTATTGCAGTTTAGATAAATGTGTGTTTACCCAACATTATTTTTTAGCGAATATACAATTTCACAATAATAAAAATTAGTCATGTGCATTCGGCTATCAGTTCGGGTTCGGATCGGATATTTTGGGTTTAAAAATTTTCATACTTTTTGGGTATTAATAATTTTCAATTTGAGTTCGGTTCAGTTTCATAAGAGTTCGATTCGGATTTGGGTATCCAAAATATTAGAAGAAAAAAACTTGGTTATTATTATCTAAAATAGTTTACACTTTTAATTTATAATTGTAATTTTAGATAATTATATTATAATACAATATACATATAATTAATATATATATATATAATTCATATTTTTAATTATATAATTATATTTTGGATATTTATTTTAATTTTCTTTTTGGTTCGGGTTTTCAGATATAAAAATTTAGGATCCGTTTGAATATTTTCTTACTTCGGATTCGGGTTCCGTTCTATTTTTCAGACCAGAATCGGATGGATACTTTGAGTTTCGGATATTTTGCTCAGCAGCAATAAAATTTGTAGAATCACAAACCATTCATATTTTAAAACTATGAATATACCAAATATTAATAATTTGGTACATATTAAAATATTAATAATTTTAAATATACCAAATTTTCATCAAAACTATGTTATTAGAATCTTCAAAAACACAAAAGTAAGACCCTCGATAAAAGATCAGCAAGATATATATATATTTTTTGAAAAAATAAAAGCCTAAAAAGGGAATCATACAAGCAAAAAATACCCATCAATATATTAACGAACTGAAATGCGAAACACCAACTTATTATATTTCTCCAACTTTATTATTAAAATATTTAATTATGTATTTTCTCAAATCCCATATATTTATCCAAACATCTAATAGTTTAATACAGAGGGGTAAAAGCTTTTTAGATGTTTAGTGAAATTTTCTGTTTTATAAGAAATATGTGATTTGTTTCTTTTCGGGTTTTGTTTTTATTGCAGTTTAGATAAATGTGTGTTTACCCAACATTATTTTTTAGCGAATATACAATTTCACAATAATAAAAATTAGTCATGTGCATTCGGCTATCAGTTCGGGTTCGGATCTGATATTTTGGGTTTAAAATTTTTCATACTTTTTGGATATTAATAATTTTCAATTTGAGTTCGGTTCAGTTTCATAAGAGTTCGATTCAGATTTGGGTATCCAAAATATTAGAAGAAAAAAACTTGGTTATTATTATCTAAAATAATTTACACTTTTAATTGATAATTGTAATTTTAGATAATTATATTATAATACAATATACATATAATTAATATAAGTATATATATATATAATTCATATTTTTAATTATATAATTATATTTTGGATACTTATTCAATTCTCTTTTTGGTTCGGGTTTTCAGATATATAAAAATTTATGATCCGTTTGAATATTTTCTTACTTCGGATTCGAGTTCCGTTCTATTTTTCAGACCAGATTCGGATGGATACTTTGAGTTTCGGATATTTTGCTCAGCAACAGTAAAATTTGTAGAATCACAAACCATTCTGCCATTACACAATAATCAATCATAGTCTCCATGGGCAATAGCTATACCTAGGTCTGAGCATAAAATCCGATAGCCGAAAACCCAATCCAAACTAATCATAAAAAATTCAAACCGAATACTTTATAAAATATGATCGGTTTTTATTCTAAATTTCTTCGGTTTTGGTTATAATTCGAATCCGATCCGCTATCCGATATATATATATATAATATATAGTTATATATAATTATATAAATTCTTAAATATGTAATATATATATTAGTTATCAATATTCATAATTTTATGAAATATTCGAAAAAGTTTTGTTATACTTTTCGATTAAAATTCTCTTTTCCGATTAAATTTCTTATTTTTTTTTAAATTAATTTTTGGATTTTTTGGATGTTTTCAATTTTTTGGGTTTTTAGATTTTTTTGGTTAAATCAGTTATTCGAATTTATTAAGCGAATCCGAAATATTTTTGGTTTTTATCGATTTATATATAAAATTTATGATCTGATCCGAATATGATGAATTCGATTCAAAAATACTATTAGGTAGTGTCCACAAGTATGATCCAAATATGTCCACAAGTAGTATACCAAAGGTTAAGGTTGAGCGATGTCAGTAAGAATGTTAATACCATTTTTTTAACCTTTGAAGGTCAAATTATTAATGAAGCTGTCAAACACGAAAGACACGTCTTCTCTAAGATCTTTGTCCGACCAATCCATTTGAGACAGCCAAGTTTGAACCAATGAAACAGAACTCCGAATAAAACAAGTACCGACGAATTAAAAGAAAGTACGCATACGTAATCACGACAATGATTAAATATTTTTTAATCTAACTAATTCAATATTATACATATTAAATTCTGAAAAATAATTATTAGCTAGTGGCATGATATTTAGCATCTCAGCTTTAAAACATAACTACAGTTTTTTTGTTTTGTCTCTTTAAGATCTTTCTTACAGAAGAGAAGCAGATCAAGTTTGATTTGTCTTTTAAAAACCAAGAGACTTGTTTTTTTTTCAGGTATAAGACGAGAGTTACATAGAAGTGAGATTAGAACAGTGGATGCTCTTATCACGGGTCCACTCTGTTCTCGGGAAAGAATCTTCAAGCCCATATCCTTTGAGATTAAAAAAAAGACTAATCTTACCTTCAATCAGCTTTTTGTGTCCAGAAGAAGAAAAAAAACCATCCAACAAAGACACAAGCTTTGTGAGAAAAAATAGATTTCATAGCTTTCCTCTGTGTGTCTTTGTTCGAGAAATATTGATAAAGTTGGTAACTTTAGCCTATACTTTTTCTTAATCTCTTTAATCTTTTTGGGTTTTTTGAATTAGAATATTCTCTGGGGATTTTTTTTTTTGCTATAAAGTCTTACACTCTTTCGCTGAAGATTTTTACATTTCTTGGGAAACTGATGTCAAAGACAATCAGCTATGTATTTTGTTTGATTTCCATGTAGGGAGAATCTTGTAGTTGAAGTTGATGGCACTACTTTGATTGATACATTCTTTGAAGTTAACTCTCTCACTGACAGCGAAACTCCATAGCTCTAAGCATCTCTATGATTTCATCCTTTGAGAAAAAAAAAACATTTACAATATTGAAAGTTGGTAAAAAAAAATAACAACAGTTTAAGTACTTGTTTGGGTCTTTGATAATGTTTATTTTAACTTTTTCAGATTGGGTTTTAACATTCCAAGGACGGTTCATGAAGAAGAACAGCTAAGTACAGTCTCTGAGAATTTGATAGGATCTTTTGGATGCTAGATTGAATAAAAAAGGAAACTTTTGATCATGGAAGATGATGATGGAGGCGAAGGAATTGGTGGGTTTTCACCTAGTTCTAGTTTTGGGGCATTCTCTGACACAGCCATGGATTTGGATTTCGTGGATGAGCTCTTGTTTGATGGATGTTGGCTAGAGACAACAGATAGTGAGAGCTTGAAGCATACAGAACAATCTGCTTCAGCTTCCATTGCCATGGATGACAATAGCCCTTTCCTTTTCTTTGGTGGGAACAATGAAGAAACAGAAAGAATGAATCAAGAACCTCTTAACTCGGCTGAAATGAGTTCTGATCAAGCTGAAAAGTTTCTCCTGGAAGAAGCTGAGGTGGGAAGAAGTTGGTGGATTGCCCCAAAAACAAGTGAGGGCCCTTCTTCATCTGTTAGAGAGAGGCTATTACAAGTTATTAATGGTCTTAATGAGGCGGTGAAAGATAAGGACTTCCTGGTACAGTTATGGGTGCTAGTTCAGCAAGAAGGGAAGAGCTTTCTTACCACTTGGGCTCAGCCACATTTATTCAACCAAGAATACTCCAGCCTAGCAAAATATAGACATGTTTCAGAGACTTATAATTTTCCCGCTGATGAGGGTACGAAAGAATCTGTTGGTCTTCCCGGTCGTGTTTTCTTGCAGAAGTTGCCTGAGTGGACTCCTGATGTGCGTTTCTTTAGAAGAGATGAATATCCGCGCATCAACGAAGCACAAAAATGTGATGTTCGTGGCTCACTTGCCCTTCCTGTGTTTGAACGAGGTAGTGGGATATGTTTGGGTGTTGTCGAGATGGTCACAACAACTCAGAAGATGAATTACAGGCCAGAACTTGAGAAGATTTGTAAAGCACTTGAGGTTTCTCTCTTCCTCTTGATTTTGCCTCTACCTCTGTAGATCCCACTACTGCTACCACACATGTTTAGACCGATATAACCATCATCTTAAACTTGAATGTCTCTTTCACTGGACGGCTTTTTGTTTGCTCCTTATTCCATTTCCTCACATTTTGTCCTCAATTCAATACTGCATATGTTTGGATTGTGATTGTTCTGCTTCTATCTTGTTGCAGCCCTATCTCTTCCTGTCACTCATTTAGTCATAATTTTCCATTAATGTCAATGTGACAACTGTAAGAAGTTTTATTGGTGTATCACAACAGCCTGAAGATGTTGCTATTTTTGCAGGCTGTCGATCTTAGGAGTTCAAGTAACTTGAACACCCCAAGCTCTGAGGTGCATTAACTGGACTCTTAGTTCATTCAGCTCCTAGAAACAACAATATGCATTGCTAAGGTCATAACCCATGTTTCAGTTTCTGCAGGTTTATTGTGATTTCCACTGTGCTGCATTACCTGAGATATCAGATTTCTTGACCTCAGTCTGCAGATCATATGAGTTGCCTCTAGCTTTGCCATGGGCCCCGTGTGCTCGGCAAGGGAAAAAAGATGGTTCCCGGCATACTGATGAAAACTTCTCTCAGTGTGTTTCGACAATCGATTCTGCTTGCTTTGTCCTAGACGAACAGAGCAATAATTTTTGGGAGGCATGCTCTGAACACCATCTGCTCCAGGGGGAAGGCATTGTTGGGAGAGCATTCAAGGCAACCAAACTGTTTTTTGTGCCCGACGTGACCACATTTAGCAAGACAAACTACCCTCTTGCCCACCACGCCAAGATATCTGGACTACATGCTGCTTTAGCAGTCCCATTGAAGAGCAAATCCGGTTTGGTTGAGTTTGTGTTGGAATTTTTCTTTCCAAAAGCCTGCCTTAACATTGAAGCGCAACAGGAAATGCTCAAGTCACTATCTGCGACGCTGCAGATGGATTTCAGGAGTTTAAATCTTGTTATTGACAAAGACCTTGAGTTAGAGGTCGTGTTGCCTGTTAGAGAGACAATGGTCTTCTCAGAAAACCAGCTAAGCGGAGCAGAAACTGCAGAGTCTTTGACAGAAATTCAAATGCAAGAATCCTCATGGATCTCCCACATGATAAAGGCAAACGAGAAGGGTAAAATGTCTCTCTCTTGGGAGTACCAGAAAGAAGATCCTAAAGAGCTCTCACCTGGCTGGGAGAATAGTAAGGTTGATCCAAGCCCCAATAATGTTCCTTTATTAGCTGAGCAGATTCAGCAAGAATCAACTTCAGGACTCAGAGTAGACACTGGTCCAAGTACTGAATCAGCTTCAACTGGTGGGGGAAATATGTTAGGAACTAGAAAACCAGGGGAAAAGAGAAGAGCAAAATCAGAAAAGACGATTGGATTGGAAGTTCTTCGACAATACTTTGCTGGAAGCCTCAAGGATGCAGCCAAGAGCATTGGTGGTAAGAAATTGTTGGACACTGCTGGATACATAGCTCCACTCTTTATCAATTTTGATTCTTAGCGTATCATGGGAAAAGCATAACCAATACGTTCCTTAGTCCTAACCCAAAACATCCCAAATGAATATGTGAAACAAAAACTGAGGATATGTGAAAACTCCAAGGCCAATACAAACAAACTAGACTCAGTCAAAACTGGAAGTTTTTCATACATTTTATCTATATGGCAATGGATCAGTGTACTCTACAAACATGCTCATCATAGCTATTTACCATCTCTTAGATAGTGCTGTGACAAGGTTTCGTTCTTATGTTGCAGTTTGTCCAACTACCTTGAAAAGGATATGCAGGCAAAACGGAATAATGCGATGGCCATCCCGGAAAATCAAGAAGGTTGGGCATTCGTTGAAGAAACTCCAACTTGTTATGGACTCTGTTCAAGGTGCACAGGGCTCTATCCAACTCGATTCATTCTATACAAGCTTCCCAGAGTTGAGCTCTCCAAATGTGCCCAGTACTGGCCCTTCCTTGAAGAATAATGAACCGTCAAGTCATTTGAATGCTCAAAATGAAAATGGTGTTTTGGCACAGGAAGAAACATCACCAAGGTCACCATCGTCTTCTTGTAGCAAGAACTCTGGTTCAAGCAACTATAATGAGAATACTGCAAACATTATAGTTGCTGAGGATGCTGATGCGGTCTTAAAGAGAGCTCATAGCGAAGCGGAACTGCATAATGTGAATCAAGAGGAAACAAAAAGTCTCGCGAGAACCCAGAGCCATAAAACATTTAAAGAGCCTCCTGTTCTTGAAAATTTACCTCCATTAGCAGGTACTAGCAATAAGAGCTCAAGAGATAGAGGTGCCATAAAAGTGAAAGCCACATTTGGTGAGGCGAGAGTACGGTTTACCTTGCTTCCAAGTTGTGGCTTCAGAGAGCTGCAACAAGAGATTGCTAGGCGTTTCAACATGGGTGACATTTCCTTGTTTGATCTGAAATACCTGGATGATGATAAGGAGTGGGTTCTTCTGACATGTGAGGCAGATCTCGAGGAATGCATCGACATACATAGATTAACACAGACCCAAACAGTCAAAATAAGTCTGAACGAAGCTTCTCAATTCAAGCTCGGTGTTTCTTTTGGTAGCGCTGTTCCTTCCTCATAAATAATCAAAGAAAGATTGTAAGTGCAAAGCACCAAGAAAATTCTACTGATTTATTAGCTTTTGTAGAAATCTCACTTACCTTCTTAACCTGGGAATAGTGTAAACACATACATCCAGTTCCCAGAATACCAATTTGGAAGTGGCAGTAATAGCTGATCTATTGCCCTAGCGGATTTTTGTATAAAAGGTGATGCATTCCAGAAGCTTTTATTGTATTCCTGTACAATCCTTTTTTTTATCTGGTTTCTTAAGCTTTGAAACTACGGCGATTGGAATGTTCTACGTGTTCACTTATTCATTTATGGAACATTTCTTGTTAAGGATACCACCTAATCCATGATGTCATTTGTCTACGAGAAACAAGTTACGAATGTGCCAGAATTAAAGAACATCCATTTGAATATATTCATCATGAACAGCACTTAAAGTGATCTTGGTGAAAGCAGGAAAACAAATTATGTACCTCTATGTTTAAGAAGAAACCTATTTCCAATAAAGAAGCTTACACACCACTTCGAACTCCTATTGTTTTGGAACCAGAGAATATGCAAACAAAAAGCTTACAAGTTTTTCCAATACTGTATATTGTGTTCCCTGGGCCCAAAAGTTAAAGCTGGCTTCAAATCCAATATGAAAGTGGGGCAGCTCTTTTCCTTCAATCTCATATCTATCAGCTTGGTCTTGCCACTTATGTTTACCCGCCAATGTTATTTTATCTGTTTCTCTTACTTCAGTACGCACACTCTGAAGGCAACATTTCCTTTCAAATATACATCCCTTGGAAAGATCTTTCTTATGAGCATATATGTGTCCAACCATGTCATCTTGTCTGCTTCTACTGGCTTAGCTACAAAGATAGGAAAACAGAATGTGAAGGTCCTATTGTAAAATAATGTCCCATTGAACATGAAGGAAAAGTAAACAGATTGGATTCCTACACACTATCCATGTCAGATACTTTTTACCACAACCTGTACACCATAAGCTACTATGATAAGGCTGCTAACATCTTATATAGTATGTGCATGGAGTTTGTTTCTTATTTTATCATCCTTAGTGTTGAATTTTGTTACTCTTTACAATCCTCGTTTCTTACTTTTACCTGTCAACTGAGTGCAAATCTAGGAGACTAGCTTTCCATCCTTGATGAGCTGCACCTCAAACACATGCTTGACCATCATCTGAATTTTCCCATTAGACAGAAAAAATATCATGCGATATCCCTAAACATCGTCCTCCCAGTAGTCTAAGTAGTCAACTCTCTGAGGCTGAAAGCTTGATATATCTCCCTGACCCCATCCTTTTTTAACCCTTGACAAAGATTTTAGTGCAATTCCACTGCCGTCATCTCTGCAAAATAGCGATTGATGAAGAGAACACTCATTAACTTTCCAAAAAAACATATAATGATTCTCTCAGTGTGAAATCATTGGAAATCAAAGATTCCATTGCCTAATCATATACATGAATTTACTCCAAATTTTGGAACCTTTTGCTTTTCTTGAAAAACAGAATTTCAATGGACAAAGCAAGTAACAATGAAACCTCCAATACAAGCATCTTAGAATGCCTATTAAAATGAGACCTAGACAACAAACCAGAAGAAGAAAGTTTCATCCATACCTGTGCAAGATATTCTGCCAGTTGTTTCCACCATACTTATTATTCCTTTTCTGGTGTAAATCCCTTGCATTTGGATCAACTTTGTTTGCTACTTCACCAACCGAAGCCATTTCCATCATCTTCTCAGCAAAATTATTTGCCTCTTTCTTGTCTCCCATTTTACCTAAGCCATCAATCACAGGCATCAATGCTGCAGGGTCAAACCCATATCCTCTGTCTATCATCTTATGCAAAACTCCACTAGCTACGTCTAGCTCATCCTTCTTACATAAGCTCTCAACAAGATCTTTATAATGAAAAGTCCCCAACTCAAAACCTCTATCTAAAACAGCTTCAAGCAACTCTGTAGCCTTTAAGAGTTGCCCTGCAGCAAGCAACTCATTGAACATCAAGCTGTAAAGGCCTTCCTTTTGTCCACAGATACTTACAGCAGTCTCAAAGACTTCTTGAGCCATGTCAATATCAGGGACCTTACAGAACGCCTCAATTAAATATTTGAAGGAAAAAACATTTGGGGATACGTTCTTTTGCATCATTTCATCTAAGAGGTTAGTTGCATCTTCAACTTTCCCTCCCTCACAAAGATACTTAATTGCAGTGTTGTAGGTACAGATATTAGGTGAAATACCCTTTTCTCTCATCTCATCCATCAGTCCATGAATTTCAAATATCTGATTTTTTATGCCCAAGCCCAGGATCAGTGAGTTATAAGTCTCTAGGCTCTTATGACAACCTTTCTTCTCCATGTCTTTGAGAACGCGAAATGCAGATGATAGTTTCCCCTGTTTGCAGAAATGATGGATGAAAATGTTGTATGCGACAGAGTCTGGTTGCACCTTCTCTCCCACCATCTCAGCAAATAATGTTTTTGCTTCGGAAAACCTTCCAGCTTTGCACAAACCATTCAGTAAAGTTGAATATGTAATCAGGTCAGGCAAGCAATTGTTCTCGATCAAGCTATCATCCACCAGTCCAATATATGAATTGCCTAGGTTACCAAGAGCAGCACTTCCATGCACCCGCATTCCCTTAACTATCTCAATAGCTTTATCTAATTCCCCGCTTCCACAGAGTCCATCAACTATAATGTTGCAGGTGACAGTATCTAGTCCATAACCTTTTTCATTCATCTTTCGCAGTAACTCTTCTGCTTCAGATATTCTCCCCATCTTCAAAAGGCTATGCAGCAAAATATTGCAAGTATAAGCATTTGGTAAGCAATTATTTCTCATCATCTCCTGCAATAAGCTTTTAGCTGCATCGACTTTCCCAACACTGCAGTAACCGTGTAAAAGACATCCATAGGTTACAGCATCCGGGGAAACACCATTTCTTTTCATTAAACCAATTACAGTCTTTGCGTCGAATAGCATGCCCAATTTGCACAACCCATCCATCAAGATATTGTAAGAATAAATACTTGGCCATATTCCCTTATCAATCATTTGCTTAAGAACTGTTTCAGCCTCTATAAACTTCCCATGTCTAACCAATCCTTGCAACCAAATATTATAACTCTGCAAACTAGCAAGATCCTCACTTTCTTTAATCGACTCAAAGAGAGTCTTGGCATCCTCCAGCAACCCTACCTTGCAAAATCCTTTCAACATCAAGTTATACGTTATACTATTGGGACGAGGAAGACCCAAATACTCATCTAGCTCCATATCCCTGAAAATTCTAGATGCGTCCAAAACCTTTCCTTCTTTACAAAGCGCTGATATCCTAGAATTAAAAGTCACAATATCAGGAACCAATCCTTCCTCACGCATCTTCTCCACCAGCTTTTCTGAATCATCATTCCTACCTTCCTTACAGAAACTCGAAATGACCGTATTATACACAACTTTATTGGGCAAAACCCCAAAACTTTCCATTAAACACAACAACTCCAGGCCTTTATCAGACAACCCAGCTCTACAATACCCACGAACCAAAACCCCAAAAGTAAACTCATTTGGTTTACAACCTTTCTCAGGCATTTCGTCGAACAGCTCTCGAGCAGCATCCACACAACTTGAATCACACAAAGCACGAATCAAGAGATTAAACGTATAAGTTTCTGGAGCAATCCCACAAAAGATCATATCTTTATACAACCATGAAACGAAATCAACACGTCGTTCCCTTATACAACCTTCCAACAACACATTATACAAATAGACTCCAGGTTTGTTCTCCGGGAACTGTGACCGGACGAATTGAAATTGAGGAAAAGCCTTATCAATGTAATTCGATTTAGCCAAGATTGATACAACAGAGAGAAGAGATGAAAATTTCGCCTTTTGAATTGATGAAGAGAGTATAAGACTGTGAAATTCGTCGATTTCTTCGTGCATTTTGGCTCCAATGAGGACACGAGCGATTGTGGGAGACGCAGCTAAAGAGATTACATGGCTTTCTTCCGAAGGAGAAGAGAATATTCTCTTGAAGATTCTCCATGCTAATCTCGGATTGTTCGAGTTCTTCAACAAAGCCTTCATTAGTGTACCACCAGATTGTTCCATGGAACTAAAGTGTGGGACTACAGAACTGAAAATTCAAAATTAGAGGGTGTAGAGGAATATAGTTTTTCAAATTTGGTCTCATAAGCAAAATTATATTAAATACAGACGAAAACGTAATAATGGTTAACAATTGGAGCTATTACGTAAATAATAAAAGTTATAGAGCAACTAAAGTAAACGCTTTTCTTCAACTGTGGTTTTAAAAAGTCATACTTGTTCTTCATCTTCTTGTCTCGATCATCACCAGAAGAATCTGATTCCGATCAAAATTACAGAAGAAGAAAATGTCTCGTCAATTACTAAAAAACCTCGGTAGAATCACTTCTCAATGCAAAATCCAAACCCGATCCGTAACCTACATGCCACGACCCGGTGACGGCAAACCAAGAGCAGTGACATTAATCCCCGGCGACGGAGTTGGTCCATTAGTAACAAACGCAGTACAACAAGTAATGAAAGCGATGCACGCACCGGTTTACTTCGAACCGTTCGAAGTTCATGGAGATATGAAAAGCTTACCTGAAGGATTACTAGAATCAATTAGGAAGAACAAAGTTTGTTTAAAAGGTGGACTTAAAACTCCAACAGATGTAGGTGGTGGTGTTAGTTCTCTCAATGTTAGTTTGAGAAAAGAGCTTGATCTATTTGCTTCTTTGGTCAACTGTTTCAATTTGCCTGGTTTAGCTTCTCGTCATGAGAATGTTGATATTGTTGTCATTAGAGAGAATACTGAAGGTGAATATGCTGGACTTGAACATGAAGTTGTTCCTGGTGTTGTTGAGAGTCTTAAGGTGAGAAATTTCTCTGGTTTTGTTATTTACAAATGTGATTTGGTTGATGTATACATGATTGATGATTTTAGATATATACAATCACGACTTGAGCTTGATTATAATGAAATTAGTTTTGCTAATGCTTTAAACTTTTTCACATTTATGGATGGACTTTGGTATTGTTGAGATTCTTGGATGGTGAAATTTCTCATGAGTTACGTTTTTGGTGTCTTGACTCGATTTAGATGTATATAACCATGGCTTGAGCTTGATTACATTTGAAATTAGTTTGCTAATGCCTTACTTTATTCACATTTATGGATGCACATTTGTTATTGCTATTCAACTTATTTAAGATGTCTCTGATGCTATTTTTATGCTAGGTGATCACAAAGTTCTGTTCGGAGCGAATTGCAAAGTATGCGTTTGAGTATGCTTACTTGAACAACAGGAAGAAAGTTACAGCAGTGCATAAGGCCAATATTATGAAACTGGCTGATGGTTTGTTCTTGGAATCTTGTCAAGAGGTTGCTAAGAAATATCCAAGCATCGCTTATAATGAAATCATTGTTGATAATTGCTGTATGCAACTTGTAGCAAGACCAGAGCAATTTGATGTCATGGTAAATGTTTCAGCACTTTGTTGATGCTTGGACTAGCTTTTTTGAGTTCGGTTTATTTACATGAATCTGCTTTGCAGGTGACGCCTAATCTCTATGGTAATCTTGTTGCAAATACTGCTGCTGGTATTGCTGGAGGCACTGGAGTCATGCCTGGAGGTAATTAATCTCCTCTCAACCCTGATTTAGTGCATGATACAGAAGTAGGTTCTCTCACTTATAGTCTGAAATTTTATACAGGAAATGTTGGGGCGGAGTATGCGGTCTTTGAGCAAGGTGCATCAGCAGGAAACGTGGGGAAAGACTCGACGGAAGAGCAGAAGAATGCTAACCCTGTGGCTTTGCTGCTCTCATCAGCCATGATGCTTAGACACCTTCAGTTCCCTTCTTTCGCTGACCGGCTTGAAACCGCTGTGAAGCGTGTAATCTCTGAAGGAAACTGCCGGACTGAAGATCTTGGCGGAAACAGTACTACTCAAGAGGTCGTTGATGCGGTTATTTCTAATTTGGATTGACTTGATAATTTTCAACTTGCCCTGCGTAATCATCATACGTTGGTATGATTCAAGCTTACTGGAAAATAAAATACTCTCTAGTTTTCCACATTCTTTCGAGATAACTCGAATTGCGGTTCAAATTTTCGATGTAACCAAAATAAGTTTTCAATGCTTTTTGTTTTGCTTTCGTTTAAAAGGTTTGCTTTATTTTCCTTCTTTTTGTTTATGTAATATGCCAAGTGCAAGCTGCCTCAGAGCAGTACTCTTTTGAATAATGAAATTTACGTTTAACTTCTTAATTTTACTATTTTCTGGTTTTGGTATTAAATGTGACCAAAGCTGAAATGTTTCCAACATAATATTAATACAAGGACATGATGTTTCAAGTGAAACAATGTCTTTATTTCAATCCGAACTGTACTCAGATTCACACTCATAAACACAACAACTAAACGTTACTAGAAAAGATAGAGACAAAGCAGAGCACACTGAATCATCACCATCACGAAATTGTAGTTTGACTTGAACGTTGATGCATAGTTACCAGCACCAGCAGAACCAGCAGGGCCAGCAGAATCTGTTCACCAGAGAGTAAAAAGGTTACTAAGATTAGTCATCGCTAAGCGAAAACCAAATGTGCAGAAACATTGGATCATTAAACAAACCTGAACAAGTTGGGGAAAGTGTGGTTAAGATGCTCGTGTTGGAGTAACCAGCATAGGCACAAGTACGAGGTCCACAAGAGCTGTTAGTCGTGTTGCCTAGAAACAAACTCTCTGCTCCCTCGCATCGTGAAGGCGGGCAAGTTGTCCAGGTCGAAGGCTTAAGCTCAGATGATGGCTGACAACTTAAACTGAACACAAAACACAAAAACCAAAACCATCAGAATCTAAACACTTAAAGGGACTAGCACAGTTCCGACATTAGCCATCACTTACGTCCAATTCTGTGAAGCATCACAAGAACACTTGACGCAATTGTTTGCAGTGAATACGTATGAGTTATTAGACAGAAGCATAGGAGCATCCAACGAGTCGTTACTCACAGAAGAGCTACAAGCTGCAAATAAAGTTTAAAGTTCATAACTTTCTTTCAACCCCAATCATCAATTAGTAATAAGAACTCAAACCCATTTTGTTTTGTCTAATGAAACAACTAAAAGTCATCATCAAATTCAAACCCATTTACATGTCTAACAAACTGCTAAAAGTCGCAAACTTTCAAATTCATAAGATCCAAAGTTTCAATTTTTAACCTCTGAGAGGGACGTTGAGAGGGAGATCAGCTAGGAGCTGAGCATCGCCAGAGATTCCATTGAGCTGAGCAAGCGTAGTGTTGTCCGTTCCAAACTGAGCAGCGATCTCACCAAGTGAACTGCCTTGTTTGACCACGTGTGCATAGTGAACAACATCTTGACCGTTCAATTGATCGCAGCTACAAGGCAAAGGGATCCAAAACTTTTGACCCGGTTGGATCAACGATGGGTCGGGGATCTTGTTAACCTCAGCGATCCTCATGTTCCCAGTCAGCCCTCCAAACAGCTGAGATGCGATAAAGTATAGGTCGTCGCCTTTCTTGACTGTGTATTCGGGAACCCGGTTCGAGACACCGGTTCCATTGGAGCAAGAACAAGGGATTGGGATGCGGATAACTTGATTCGGGTTCACTCGTTGGTTAGGTGTGGTGTTGAGTGAGAGATTGTTTGCTCCGAGGATTGAACGGAGATTCTTGACGGCGAAAAGGGTTTGGATATTGCGTAACGTTGTTGCGTTCTTGCTGGAGAAACCAACGAGTGAGATACAAGTGGAAGGTGTGCCGCTACATTTGAAGTTTCCGGTCATTTGAGCAGAGAGGGTGAGGAAGAAGGACAAGGAGAGGAGAAGAAAGGGAAGGGTAGAAGTGGAAGTTATTAAGTTCTATGGGCTTCCAACTCAAAACCAATTGGCAAAGAGTGGATTGGCCCATATCCTTTATATATTAGTCAAGATCCTTTCCAGCATCCGATGTGGGACATTTATCCCTAATACGCCCCCTCGAGATGATGGTTCCTTTTAGACCAGAAATCTCGGTAGTTCGGGCAAGGATCAGTGGACCAAATATTGGGTCGGATCGCTTATGGATCGGGCTGGACATGTGTGGATTGGGCTCTGATACCATATTAAGTTCTATGGGCTGGACAAAGAGTGGATTGGCCCATATCCTTTATATATTAGTCAAGATCCTTTCCAGCATCCGATGTGGGACATTTATCCCTAATAGAAGTTTCCATTTTTATGTTGTCGGAGAGTTCTTCTCAGGTTGTCTCTCAACTGGGTTTTGGTTTTTTGGGATAAAATGGATGAGAAAGTGAAGACGAAGAAGAGAGTTGACCGAGAGATAATTTTGACTTTGTGGAAAATAAACGAGAATTCACAACTAGAACAGTCAGTTCCTTAGATTGAAGTGATGACATTTGTCACGCCTTGTCTACAAGAAACTTATGATATACAGTAGATGACTAGTATGTCACACATTGAAGATTGGAATAAAAAGAGTAGAGAAATTTCAAGCGACTTGACTATAAGATAATGGTTGTTTAGATTCTTTAGACTTTAATAAGATAAGGATGGTGTAAACTTTAAACCCTTGTTTATGAAATCTCTAAATATTAATCGGATATAGAGGATATATCACATAAATCATTAACCAGAGCTTAATCAAAGACTAAACATAAATTAATTGAGATTTTTCAAGTTTTATTTCTTACTTTTATTCAATAAAAAAAACATATAAGCGGTAAAATTGAGCGAGATTGGTATTCATAAAATGTGGAGCAAGCCGTGTGCTGGTTTCTTGAAATGCAATGTTTTCGTTTCATGGATCAATTCGGATCAGATGTGTGGAGGTTTTTGTGGATAGTCAGAGATCACAGTGCTCGAGATGCATTTCTCCCGGCACAAAGTGACATCGGATAATTAGACAAGAAATGTCCCATAAATTAGTTTAATATATAAAAAAAATCAATCACTAATTAATTTAACGTATTTTGGGAAAGAATCCCATAAACTAAAACTGTAAGAGCCTAAAAGAATTCTGCAGAATTCTGTAAGAGCCCAATAAAAACAACAAGATTGCTGCAGAATTCAGGGTCATTCTATGGAGCTCTAACGATCTCCATTGTGATAAAATCGAGTTTGTGGGCAGAGTGTGGAGCAGCGGTGGAAGCCATTAAAAAATCCAATAGATTCAGAACGAGTATAGTGTGTAAAACATGTTAATCTAAACTTTCTAGAAAATGTATTAAATTCAGAACGACTGTTATAAAAAATTTAGTACACATATAATTTGAAAAAGTCAACAACAATTTTCTTATCTAGACGCGGCTTCTTTTCTTTTCTAATTTTGTTTTTGTTAAATCTATTTTGAAAGGCCAGTCATGATTGACAATTTATCAAAAATGTGTATATGGAAAAATTCCAAAACAAATATCCTATATATTCAATACCCTCATATTGTTTTAAGTTTTAAATTGAAAAATTCATAAAATACTATTTTATCTTTCCTTTCATGAGAGATAAAGTTGAGAAATGTTGAATTTATATTGTGTTCTTGTCCTAATATTATCAAATGTATACATACTTGATTATCATCTACAAGTATGTATACCTTGTCCTAATATCACTAAAACTACAAGGTATGGTCTAAAACTGGTCTAAAACAGTCTGGAGCAAATTGGAAAAAAATATTTATTTTATGTAAATCGATCCGCTTGATAGCATCTCCGAAAACAGTGTTTTAAACCACTTTTTGGGTTTTTTTTCCAGCTGGCACGAACAATTCATTTTGGTCTTTCTATCCATGTATATATAACTAGTGACATCAACATCACAATATACAAAAACATGCTCTTCAAACCAAATATAATCCTAGAGTCGAAAGAAACGAGTCATAATTTTTCTTTTAGATCTTATGACTATCTAGATAGATCTGAGTCATCTGACTTGCGTGCATAAATTGGTCTTAGAAAGCACCTGACTAGTGAATAAAGAAGGACTAGTAAACATACATTAGGGTATCTATTAAAAATGCATGTATTTTGTGTTGTGAAGTATGGCTATTTCTCTCCATGCAAATGTGCATCACATGTCCCCTTTTGGCTCTGCATGTGGTTACCGATAGGTTATATCAATTTGAAATAATATAATATGATAACAAAAAGTTTATTTATTTTTGTAAGCTAATATAATATCTGGTTTTCTTTAATTTGAACGACCATATCAATTTTAAACAGAAATTTCTACGAATCTTCAAGTCATTAACCGTAAAAGAAAAAAAAATACGAATCTTCAAGTCATTAACCGTAAAAGAAAAAATAAATTAATTGACTCTAGTACTCGATATGGTATAACTTCTTATAAATTTCATTCATGTGTTACGTTACAACCTCATATTCATAATCAATTTTAAATTGTCCACCATCAAATCAAAATAAAACAACCAAAAGAAAAAACGAGAGGACCAAAATCAAATAATAATCAACTTCAATAAATTCGTCTACGACTTTACAGTAATCAAAGACTAATTCAAGGCGCTATAATCTTGAGATGAAAAATTCTCCATTAAAATTCTCCCGTCAAAGTAGAATAATCTCCAAATATTCAAAGGTTTAATTTTTAAACAGAAATTTTTTCCTTACATGAATTACACAATTGGTACTCCCCTCCTTAATCCAAATTACTATTATTCTGAAACTCAAAAAAATTAGTAATTACACGAAACGATTGACAAATCCAGTGCTGGCAAAGATTCCTTTAACTTTCCCTTTAATCTCTCTAAAACAAAACACACATTAAAAAGTTAAAAACTTTCTCGAGAAAATATAAAGCTTTTCTATCATCATCTTCTTCACCCAAAGATGGCGACTGTTCCTCTCACCTAACTTATTAAAGTCTCCTCCTTTACTTAAAAAACCTTGATTCCAGTACTACCCGATTCTCGAATCTTCAAGGGCCATAAAAAAGAATTCGATTTTTTTTTTTTTCAAATGGGTTGTACAACTTCAAAACTCGATGATCTTCCAGCGGTGGCGCTATGTCGTGACCGTTGCAGTTTCTTACAATTAGCGATTCAACAACGTTACGCTTTAGCCGAAGCTCACGTATCCTACACACAATCCCTTAAAGGAATCAGTCAATCTCTCCACCAATTCATCAATCATCACCACCGTGAAGAAGTAGAAGATGACAACAACGACGATTCAAATTCACCAAAGAGAACTATTACCATGCTAACCCATTCGGATTCTGGGTCGGGTCATCTCGATTTCGATTCGGATTTTTCTGATGATATTGATTCGTTACATTCATCTCCTCTTCATCACCATCTTGAAGACGAGAAACCGTATTTGCATATGAACTATATGAAGAATAGTTCTATGCCTTCTTCTGTTGTCTATGAGCAAAGACCTTTGAGTCCTCAGAGAGTTTATATTGGCGAATCATCAAACTTTAACTATAATCCATACGTGAATTCGAATAATCAGTATTTTAATTATGGACCTGGTTCATCGAACTTGCCTCCACCGCCACCGTCGCCACCGAGGGAAAAGGTTTGGGATTTCTTAAACCCTTTTGATACTTATTATAATCCGTATACTCCTAATCGAGATACAAAAGAGATTAGAGAAGAATTAGGTGTTCCGGATTTGGAAGAAGATGATGAGGTTGTTAAGGAAGTACATGGGAAACAGAAGTTTGTGGCTGAAGCTTTCGTGGAAAAGCCGTTAGGTAACTCTGGGGCTAGCACTAATGGCGGTGGTGGTGGTCAGGCTTCTTTGTATCGGACTAGGCCAAGTGTGTCAGTTGAGAAAGAGGAAGTTGAGCATGAGGTTCATGTTGTGGAGAAGAAAGTTGTTGAGGATGGTGGTGGTGGGGATGAGGGGCGGAAGAGTAATGCCGCAGCACCACGTGGTGATGGTGGTGATGGCCGGGTGCGGCGTGGGGTGGCTGAAGTTGCGAAAGAGATTGAAGCTCAGTTCTTGAGAGCTGCAGAGTCAGGAAGTGAGATTGCAGTGATGCTTGAAGTGGAAAAGCATCCTTACGGTCGCAAAAATGGTAGATTTTGTCATCATTTATTACATCTCTTATTTCATCTTGTGTTGGTTTTTGTTGATTCTGTTGCAGAAAGTTTGGTTCTTTGTATTAATCGATTGAATATATGTTATGGTTTTATGGCAATATTATATGATAACGTTGCCTCTATGGTTAGCTTTGTTGCTGGTTAAACCATTCTTAATTCCTTAACAAATTGGGCTATGTCTGTATTGGAGCAGTTGCTTCGAAGAAGCTGAACGAGGTTATTCCATCGCTGTCTCAACCATCAACCTCCAAGAAAGCTAAAGCTGAAGCCTCCTCTTCAGCGGCTGCACCTACTTACGCAGAAATTGAGGCAGAGCTTGCTTTAAGGTCTCGTAATCTTTCTTCAACATTGCACAAGCTCCACCTCTGGGAGAAAAAGCTTTACGAGGAAGTCAAGGTATTTTGATGCATGCATCGTCTCTCGTAGGTTACTGAGATTTAATCTCTTTTGTTAGCTCTCTTCTTCTTGTTACTCTTTTCCAGTTTGAACTACAGTTTTGTGTGCGGGCTTCTCATGTAGGCTGAGGAAAAACTACGCTTAACCCATGAGAAAAATTTAAGGAAGCTGAGGCGTTTGGATGAACGAGGTGCCGAGAGTCAAAAAGTAGATTCAACACGAAAATTAGTGAGAAGTTTGTCCTCAAAAATAAGGATTGCGATTCAAGTTGTTGACAAAATATCAGTTACAATTAACAAGATAAGAGACGAAGAGCTATGGCTGCAACTGAATGAGTTGATACAAGGGTAAGCTGAATGAAGTTCAATTGTTATTGTATATAACTGTGATCAATTTATATGGTGAGTTCTCACTTGATTTTAAATCCGTCTTCCAGGCTTAGCAGAATGTGGAAATCAATACTCGAGTGCCATCAAAGACAGTGTGAGGCTATTAAGGAAGCCAGAGGTTTAGGCCCCATGAGATCGAGCAAAAACCTCAGTGATGATCATCTCGAGGCTACAAGGATTCTTGGGCATGAACTTATAAATTGGATTGTGGGATTCTCGAGCTGGATTAGTGCGCAAAAGGGTTTTGTAAGAGGACTGAATAGTTGGCTTATGAAGTGTATTCTCTATGAACCTGAGGAAACTCCTGACGGAATCGTTCCATTTTCCCCTGGTCGTATTGGTGCTCCACTGATCTTCGTGATTTGTAATCAATGGCAACAAGCATTGGATAGAATATCAGAGAAGGAAGTTATTGAGGCCATGCGCCGTTTCACAACGAGTGTGCTTCATCTTTGGGAACAAAATAGGTTAGAAACCCAAGAGAAGATGATGGGGCATGGTGATCCAAGGAATATGGACCGAGAGGAACAGAGAGTACACAAAGAGATTGAAGAACTAGAAAGGAAAATGGTTCTGGTGGCTGCAGGCGATGATAACATTGTCCACCAAAGCGACACTAGTAACGAGAGTTTACAGGGTAGTCTTCAACGTATATTTGAAGCTATGGAGAGATTTACAAAGGAATCTAAGAGAGCTTATGAGGATCTCTTGCATCGTATTGAAGAAGAAAACGGTCGAGAAACAGACGAAGACTAATGGAAAACCACAGAGGAATATATCGTATGACCAAAAGATGATCATAGACGTAAGAGGTGATTCAGATGCCAAAGCCACCTAATTTATGCTTGGACATAGTTGCATGATCCTCGGTGACTCAGCTCCGCGTGGGTCTGTAGACCAGGGAGCACCAGACCAGATTCATATAGAGCTGGTATTTATCGCACCTGGAAATTAACATATCATCTTCATAAGAGATGGACAAGAACTGCCTGCGGAGACATGGGATAAAGTGATGGGTCGATGCTCGGTTAACGGATGAAGGTGCGTACCCTATTTAAATGGCATGGTTGAGAAGAGATGTAAGATAATTTGTTGCAGATAATGCAAGTTTGAGAAATGTTGTTAGAGTTCTTCTATGTTCATATACCTTACTAGCGATTTTATAATATGGTATGTCGCTGATAATACACTTTGGGCAATTTTTTTTGTAAATTCTTAACAAAGTGATTGATTCTTCTCTGTTCATATAGTGTACTCGAGTTAAAATTGTTATTTTTAATGCATGTCTCTGAAATCTATTTTTAACGGGTCTAAAATTTTGCCACTATGATTGAGTTCTGTTTAGGTACAGGTTTCTTAAAAAGTTTTTTTTTTCTTCTATCAATCATGGTTTTTTGTTAGTCAGAAAATCTCATTTCAAGATCTAGACTAATTTTCGTGCCCTACTAAAAACATGTTTCTTTATTTCAATTATTTCAATGGTGGTGGGCTGTTGTGTAGCCTTGAGTTACGCTTTTTTCAAAACAAAGTAAACTAAAGTTTGGAAAAGGAATTTTAGGATCAGAGCTATATTTGGATCTCTAATAGGGTCTTTCATCTATCTAAAGACAGTCTCAATATAGCTCCCCAAGCCCTCTTCAATCACTCTCACTGTAGATCCAAGCTCATCCCTTACAATGACCATATCTTGAGGAGTGCCATCAAGCTTAATTTCCACTTTCACTTTAGTGTCACCAAAATGGAAGGGACCAAGTCTTGACTTCTACGTGTGAATATGTTCCCCACTATCACACGCAATGACGCTGAAACCATCAAGAGAGTACATCTGAGGTGGAACATTCTTCAAGACCGCCCAGGTCGGCACTGACTCCAACTCAGGTACTCCGAGAGTACCTTTCGCAATGTTGGAGTTTGAGTCTTTGATCAAACCTACAAAAAACCAAAGGAAAAAGCGAAGTCAGAAAAAAGAAGAAGAACATGTCTCGATGAAGAAGAAGTAACGTGGAAAAGAAGAGAGTTAGGTTACTAGGCTAATTGTTTAGTTAGGCCCAAATTGCTGAGGTGTGTTGTCAGTTTAATTTAGCTAAGGTAGTTGTTAGAATTTGCATTGTAATATTAGTCTAGAATCTAGTGATAAGCATGCCTAATCGTAGTTGTTAATAGAGGTCTTGAGTGTGTGAGTGCTAGATTGTGGCAAGTAGAAAAACTTAATACATGTATGTGTGAGTATTGTAGTGAAAATAAGATCCATTGGATCCAATATTAACAATATAGAAGTTTAAGTAAATCAGTTCTTGTTCTCTGTCTTAACAAAGAAACTTAATCTGGACAACAGAAGTAAAGAGAGATGTAGTGTGTTTTGGACTATGTTGAGACAGAGGAACGAAACAGAGAGATAAAGAAAGATGAGCTAACCTAAAATGAAAGTAGAAGTGAAGATGTCAATATGCAATGATCAAAATTCCTCTAGATTAGAGGGGGATCAATATTCTAAAGTACCCGTTAAACATGTGTTACGTTAACATATTGTGGAATACAAAGTGACAGTACATATTGTAGGTAGGGCATGAAATACTTTTGAGGATATCGAAAATATTTTTTCACAAAAAAATATCGAAACTTAAACTATAAAATATGCTAATGGCAACGAGATTGCGTAGTTCATAGATTATTTCATGTGATCATACCTTGAATGACAACTGAGAGATTCCATTTTTATTTAAAGATTCAAAACATATCTTAGCATCATTTGTTTTGACCTCTGTTTTTTTTGTTTTTAATTCACGGAACTTAAACCATGGAATGGTCAAGTCCGTTGCGAGTAACATATCTGATAGCTGAAGCATTGGACTAATGTAATCCTGTTGTTGGTTGTGCATACTATTAGAAACTATAATGTGATAAAGTATGATTCAAACTAAAAATAAAAATGTATGATTCTATTGAGAAAAGAAAAACATTAAGTTATAAGTTTTTAGTAGATAGTTAGATACATTCAGAAGTAGTATTTATGCTCGGCAAAATATCTGGTTATATTGCCGGCAAAAAAAAAATTGGTTATATTCAAAAAGAAATTGCAAGGGGGTATAAAATCATTAAAATCTAGGAAACATATTAATATTTTTTGACTGCCTCATTTACATATATTTCTAAGTAAATTAGGAAAACTTAATAGCTAGAAAATTAAGAAATTTTGAAAATATATTAACACTTGAGATTATCAAACATATAAAAAAACAATGACGATAGGAAACTACATCAGTAATTTGTTTTTCCTCTCCTATAGCCTATAGGTAACTGTTATTATTTTTTTTTTTACTAGTTTTTAGGCAACTATTTTTTTGGAAACTATATATTGTAATATTGACTATTTTTCAATAGATTTTTCTCAACGCTAAATGTAGGAAAGTAAGTCAACATTCTGAAAGCCTTTACCATAAAATGAAAAGAAAAACAATTGTGGTCGTTTAGTAATAAATAAAAACACAAAATAATTATGAACTATAATATGCGCTTCAAACGGAATAAATGAAAATTTTTAACATAAGAAGAAAGACCATGAAAACTTCTGACATGGAAACTATTGGATAGTTTCCGATCTAAAATATTTCAGATTTGACCGTACAGTGACAAAATGGGTGAGAAAAAAGGAACCAATTAATGTAAAAATTTATAAGAATTAAAGTTAGCCATTTGGTCAAAAATATAGGAAATAACACATATACGAGTTGGAAAAAAATAAAACCATTTCACCATTTGATCAGACGAAATTAAAGTTCTTGAAAGATCAAAAAAATGGTGTCATCATTTTTAGTCCATATTTTCATTTATTTATATCAACTACATGAAATTAAAACCCTGACTCTAAACAGTCAATTCTGAACCCTAAATATTCAATTCTTAACCTTACACTAAGTTCTAAACCCTAAACACATCACAATTAAATTTAAACATAAAGATATTTAAAAGAAAATAAGTTATATCTTTTAATCTTTACTGTTGTATCGTTACCTTATTTGTTAAATTTTATAATAGCCACAAAACTTATTCATCTTCTATCTACTACATTTCAATTTACATTCAACCTATATTAATAAACCTTCCAAAAAGCCATATGGAAAGTTAAACCTATATTCATCAAAATACATGTATTAGTTGCAATTCAACCTATATTCATAAACCTTCCAAAAAGGCAACATGGAAAACTATCAATTTGAAGGAGATTTGTATCTTAGCGCAAATAAAAGAACTTCTAATTAATAAGTTGAAGATTGTATTTAAAAGATGAAATAAACATACAAAAATTAAAGGAACCTTAATATCAGTAAATATTTACGATTACAATTTTATTTTTTAAAAGTAATAAGAATTAATTAAGAAATCATTGACTAACAAAAAAGAAAGTTATTCTATATTTGGCACAAAAATAATTGTCATTGTTACTAATGCTATAATAAAATGAGACTTTTGTCTTGACATCAAAGAGACACTAAAGCCTCAGAGTCAAACGACTCCATAGACAAAATAAACACAAAGAATCTATAGAATCATACAAAAAAAAAAAAATTTACTTTTGAAACTCTGGTTTTGCCCGCTGAACAAATCATGGGTTGTTGTCAGTCTTCACCTGTAGAATCTATTCAAGACCATGAGGTGGCTGTTTCATCCGAACCTGAAATTAGCACAGCAGAAGAATCGCCATTGATAAAGTTCTCCTTCTCTTATCTCAATATGACCACCAATTATTTTAGTCCGGAAAACATCGTTTCAGAGGATGGGTCGCATTTGGTCTATAAGGGCCATTTGCTGAACGGTGGCTTAATCGCTGTCAAAGCATTTGATAGTATGGCATGGCCTGATCCTAAACAATTTGCTGTACGTACCCTTTCTTTGTCTTAAATGGTTATCAAATTTTATTTTTTTTTGGTTATTGATCTATTTTGACGAGTTTTATACTTTTTAATTTCTCCGATCATTTTTCAGGAAGAGGCAGAAAAAGTGGGGAAGTTAGGGCATAAGGGAGTCGTGAAATTGATTGGATATTGCTGTGAGGGTAATGAAAGGCTTCTTGTGGCTGAGTTCATGCCAAATGATACTCTTGCTAAGCGTTTGTTCCATTGTATGATTCTTACTCTACATTTATATTTCCATCGTATGATTCTTACTCTTCATTGTATGTTTTTACATTTAAATATTTTATTTGATATGAGGATAATCAAAGAGGTTTCATTGTTGGTTTATGTCACATGATTGTGCTGTAGATGGTATCAATGTATTTGCTTGTCTGAATCGATTATATTAGAACTTGTTAGCATTTTATCATTTTATGTTATGATTTTTTTTTTAATTGTGGCTCATGCACAGGGAGAAATCAAACAATGGAATGGCTTACTCGGTTGCGAGTAGCTTATTGTGTTGCTGAAGGATTGGATTATTGCAATACTGCTGGTTTTGCATCGTACAATAGCTTGAGTGCTTACAAGGTTTTGTTTGATGAGGTACAAACGATAATGTTTTCATGCTTATGCTTTAATTTTCATGTGATCTAAAGATGCTAACTGTTTTTTTTTAAATATTTCTTTATGAATATTGAAGGATGGTGATGCATGTCTCTCTTGTTTCGGCTTGATGAAAGGGATCAAGGATGATCAAATCACAACAGGTTATCAATTTGCACTTTCGCTTTTCAAACTACTCGTATATATATATATATCAGAATGTGATGTTATATTTCTCATTGTAGGAAGTGTGAACCCTGAAAGTGTGATATTTAGATTTGGTACTCTCCTTGTGAATCTTCTAACTGGAAAGCAAGTGCCTCCAAGCCATGTAAGGGATCCTTCTCAAGTCCTCTATTGCTTTCTTATTTGTCATATGGATTGACCATTCACCTTGAATTTGTGATTGCAATGATAAGTTTATCTAGCATTGTCAATTTCTTGCAACACAAGCCACATTTAAACCGATTAACTAGTTATTGTTCTCCTGCTTCTAGGCTTCTGAGATGATATATGGAAAAAGTGTTATTCAGTTGATGGATCCAAAACTGATGGGGAATTTCTCCATAGAAGAGGCTACTACTGTTTTCCAACTCGCCTCTCGATGTTTGCAGTACGAGGATCAAGAGAATCCCAACATAAAGGATCTTGTTGAAACACTTGAAACGTTGCAAACTAGAACAGAAGTAAAGATCCTATTAGTGTAACCGTATTTGCATTCTTTTTTTCTTTTTGGCATTCATGTTCAAAACGATTTTAGGTTTCATCTAATGAAATACTTGAAATGACAATGCATGAGAAGATATCTTGGACTCAACTTTCGCAGCTAGGACAGGCTTGTTCAAGAATGGACCTGGAAGCTATTCATAAAATCTTGGTGAAGGCACAATATGAAGATGACATGGAGGTCATTGAGGTAACATAACTCATCAACTTAAACATGATTATGCAGCTAATTTGGCGTCGGCTTACAATTCTTATGTTTTTCCTGAGCTAAGACCTCTTTCGAAGAATGGATAAAAGAGGTGAAAGATCTTCATGAGGTTCGAGCACATGGTGATATTGCCTTCTTAGAGCATGACTTCAAAACCGCCATTGAATATTATTCTCAGGTAGGTTACATTATCTTGCATGTTTGCAAAAATCTCTCATTTGAACTTTGTTTAATTTATTGTTTTGTTTGTTTACAGTTTGTTCTGGCTAGAAGAAAGGTGTACCCAAGTGTTTATGCGAGGCGCTGTCTTAGCTATCTATTCTGCGATGATCCAGATAGAGCCCTCCTCGATGGGATGTGTGCACAGGAAATTTTCCCTGATTGGCCAGTTGCCTTCTACTTGCAGTCTGTGGCATTAGCCAAACTCAACATGAGCACTGACTCTGCTAATACTTTCAAAGAAGGAGCTATTCGTGAAGCAAAGAGAAGGCAACAATGAGAAAGAATCTTGATTTTGAATATTTCTTTATGATAAAAATGAATAATATACTTGACATATTTTGTTTCGTTTTCGATTGAGGTTTTCTTGTGTGAATTCTGACCTAAGACTTTTTTTAAAGTTGAAACCGTATTTTTTGGCTGTGAATCTTGATTTTCATTTCTTGCAGTAGCCAATTTAATGATTGCTTTTGGATATATAGAGAAATAAGGTCTTCTTGCTTTTAGTTTTCTTTCTTCTTTGTTTAATGATACAATGTTTGGCTATAGAGATTACACAGAGACTACTTTGCCTACATATATATATATATATATGTCTTGCATGAAACTAGAATAGAGACAACGAAAATGTTAACAACTCTCTTGTCTTGGTTGTAGATAATTCCCATAACTTCTTCTTTTTTGGGTCAAAATATACCCATAACTAAAAATCAAGGCATGAACACATTTTTGTAGTCACACGTCTTGTGGTTGCTGAGAAGAAAAGGAAACAGGATCCGAATATCTTCTCCAACCATCCTCTTAACAGCTCATTGTACTCCATAAAATTTTGATTTAGGTCAGACATATAAGAGACATGTATTAATTGTCACTCGTGCAAATATGGAATAAGGAACTTGACATTAATTAATGAGTGTTGAGCTGTGAGGATGGTTAGAGAGAAACATAACACTGATCTTAATTGATCCATTATATTTATATTACATATGATGCCTCTTGTCACCTTGTGAAAGGACATCTTATTAATGATTGAACATTTTAAGCACCCAAAGATTCCTCTTGTTCTCTCTTCCCTTGTGGAGTTATATATGTAATACCGGAGAGGTAATGAGAAGGCAGAACTAACCTCTTCTATTTGATAAATAAAAAATAACATTAGACGCACAAAAATGGCAGTCGCTTTCCACGTTCGCTCTAACAGTTTCCCCTCTAGACTTCACCCACAAGCCGCTCATGTTGACGAACAATTGGCTCTATTGAGATCTCCTGAGGAAGCCTCAACATCTTCAGGCTCTTCTATCTGTCAAAGACTTGAAAAACTTCAAGAGCTACATGAGTCTCTTGACAAGCTTATTCGCCTACCCGTGACCCAGCAGTCTTTAGCTCAAGAGCAGAACAAGAAAGCCGTTGAGCAGCTTCTTGATGGATCCCTTAGGATCTTGGATTTTTGCAACATTTCCAAGGATGCTCTGTCGCAGATAAAAGATGGTCTTATGGAGATCTAATCAATTCTAAGAAGAAAGCGCGGTGATCTATTGGGAGAGGTCAGGAAATACTTAACCTCAAGAAAATCTCTTAAGAAGCCATTCCAGAAAGTACAAAAATCTTTAAAGGTTTTACAAGCTGAAAACAACGTCGACGAAACTTTGGCTGTCTTTGGAGAAGCAGAAGCTATTACAGTTTCTCTATTTGATTCTCTCTTTAGCTACATTTCTGGATCAAAGACTTGTAGCAAATGGTCAGTCGTATCAAAACTAATGAGCAAGAAGAACGTTACATGTGAAGCGAAAGCAAACGAATTCACAAGGCTTGATTCGGAATTTCAATCTGAAAAGACACTGAAGATGGAGAATGTTCAGATATTAGAGTCATGTATTCAAGATATTGAAGATGGATTTGAATCATTATCAAAGTCTTTGATTAAATATAGAGTCTCATTTCTTAACATTTTAGGCCAATAAGCCTATAAATTTTGTACGTATAAAGTTAATATAAACATGACCAACTACTAATACAATTGTTTCGTATATGAATCTATTCTTGTTACATCTCTTAATATTTATCTCCTTCCAATGATCCAAATCATCTCAAAATAGTCAGAAACTTCGTAGAGTTTTTTACCTCGTTAAATCTTCAATGGTAAAACCATTTCTAACGGTTTGAAGAAATAAACTTTGTACTTTCTTGACATATAAATGTGGCATCGCTGGATCTCTCTAGACTTTGTTCGAAATTTAAAAGAAGAAATATATACCTAAAATTCTAATTAATATATATCTCATGATCCACTGTGGATGTGCTGACATGCCCTGATCTATGGAAACGGATCTTGGAGCAACTTCATCAATAGCACAGTTGTCAAAATATGCTTTCTTTTAAATTGTATGATCATTATGTAAGCGTGTGCAATAATGTAAAAAGATTATATTGCACACGGAGAGACTTATAAATATTCTTAAAAATTTCTGAGGGAGGAGACAAAGCCAAGCTGGAATTGGCAGAAGTTAATGAGAGTGCTCGTGTGGTTAGATAGTTTGCTAGATAATAAAACTTGCATTTATAGTCATTAGGGAGACCTGATTCTTTACTCAATTTTTTTTTTTTTTTGCATTGTCCTATTGCATATTTTACTCTGAAGATATGCATGAGATTACACGAGTGGCATTGTCTTCAACAGCAGACAAGCCAGCTTGGAATCTATCTCATTACAATGAAACTAATCTCGATGTATTAATAAAATGAAGATATAGTTGGAAGAGATGCCTTATGCTCACCTTGAAAGGTAACATTGAACAGATTGTTATTAATGATTTTAATATTTTAAACCACCTTAAGATTCCTCATGCTTCTCTTTCATGATGGTGTATATATGTATTGACCAGAGCGACGTTGAGAAGGCAGACAAACATCTTTAGCTCTCTCAACTTCTTCTATTAACAAACATTTTTAGATCAATAAAAATGGCAGTCTCATTCCATGTTCGCTCTAACAGTTACCCTTCAATACCTCACCCACAAGCCACTCATGTCAATGAGCAGTTGGCACGATTGAGATCTTCTGAGGAAGCCTCAACATCTTCCAGATATTTTCTCTGCCAAAAGCTTGATAACCTTCAAGAGCTACACGAGTCTCTTGACAAGCTTATCCGCTTACCCGTTACCCAACATGCTCTGGCTCAAAAGCAGAACAAGAAATCCGTCGAGCAGCTTCTTGATGGATCTCTCAGGATCTTGGATTTGTGTAACATTTCCAAGGATGCTTTATCACAAATGAAAGAAGGTCTGATGGAGATCCTGTCCATTCTACGAAGAAAGCGCGGTGATCTATCCGGAGAGGTCAAGAAATACTTAGCCTCGAGAAGATCTCTCAAGAAGTCATTTCAAAAGGTCCTCAAGAGTTTGAAGGTCAAACTAGACCAAGAGTGCAACGAAGAATCTTTGGCAGTGTTTGGAAAAGCAGAAGATATTACAATGACACTTCTTGATTCTCTGTTCTCCTTCATGTCTGGATCAAAGACTTGTGGTAAATGGTCTCTCGTCTCAAAGCTTATCAACCAGAAAAAAGTTTCATGTGAAGCTAAAGAAAACGAATTCACGAGGGTTGACTCCGAATTCCAATCTGAGAAAACTTTGAAGATGGATGATGTTCAGACCCTAGATTCATGCATTCAAGATCTTGAAGATGGACTTGAATCTCTTTCTAAGTCTTTGATCAAATACAGAGTTTCAATTCTTAATATCTTAGGCCATTAAAGCCTAAAAATATTTGTACAGAAAAGTAAATGTAGTTACCGGTAAAGGAGCATAGAAACTTAATCAATACAAGATTTTCTGATATAACTTTGTTCTATTGTGACATATCTTGTTTGCTGTTTCCCAATTAAAGAACAAAATCCTATCCAAAAGTATGAGAATTTTGTAGAAACTTTAGACATCTTTTGACCTTAGACTTTGACAGTTTAATCTTGGTGGTGAAATATTTTCTTACGGCAGAGGAAAGAAACATTTACCTGTTCGACATACTGAGGTTTAATTTATCTCTGAAACTCCACATGATGTGTTCACATGCCATTATCTACGGATATGGATCATTCCGCTCACTCCACCAAAACCACCATTATGATCAAAGTTGTTTTTCAAATAAGTTTCTTGATTAATATAATTAGCATAATGCAAGCGTGTAATATCATGGCATATTACATCTTTAAATGAAGATTACATTTTTTTTTAAAAAGAAAAAAAATTATTACGTGAGAGTCAGACTACATAACATGGCAAAAACTACTTTCCGTGGGTAAAATGTTTTTTTCTTTCTTCATTAGGTAAAAAAAATATTGAATCACATTTACGTCAGACTACATAAAGTGTAATAATATTTTACAAATTTGATTTATTGAATAAGATGTTCTCGTGTAATTTTCTTTCTCCAAGTTGTATTTAAAAATTGTTCATGCCTATTTCCTTGCGTTTACATCTATATACGTTCTGGTTCAGCATTATCTTTGGCTAGCCCTCTGTCATAGAAAATGTATTCAGAAATAATATTCAATAGCAGACAAGCCAGCTCCATTTTAAACTGTCGCTCGTGCAATGGAACTTAACTCAATGCATTAAGTACATGAAAAATCGAGCTGTGAGGATAGTTGGAGAGAGACAAAGAATTGATATGGTGGAGATCTTGATCCATTAATCTTGTTTTAATATTTGATGATATGCTTTTTGTCACATTCGAAGGGGAACATTTTATTGATCATTCAATTGCGTGTAACCACCCTAAGATTCCTCATTCCTCTCTTTCATGATGGTGTATATAAGTATTGACCTAAGAGGCACTGAGAAGGCAGAACAAACATCTTAAGCTCTCTCAACACCTTCTCTTTGATCAACAACAAAGAACTTAAGATTAACTAAAATGGACGTGTCTTCCCACGTTCGTTCTAACAGTTTGCCCTCGATCCCTCATCCACAAGCTGCTCATGTCGATGAGCAGCTTGCCCGTTTGAGATCTTCTGAGGAAGCCTCGACATCTTCTTGCTATTCTATCTGTCAAAGACTTGACAGCCTTGAAGAGCTACACGAGTCACTTGACAAGCTTATTCACTTACCCGTAACCCAACAGGCTCTATCTCAAGAGCATAACAAAAAATCCATCGAACAGCTTCTTGATGGATCTCTCAGGATCTTGGATTTGTGCAACATTTCCAAGAATGCTTTGTCGCAGATGAAAGAGGGTCTCATGGAGATCCAATCCATTCTACGAAGAAAGCGTGGTGAGCTATCAGGAGAGGTGAAGAAATACTTAGCCTCAAGAAAGTCCTTCAAGAAGACATTCCAAAAAGTACAAAAGTCTTTGAAGGTTGCACAAGTCGAAGACAACAACGATGAATCTTTGGCTGTCTTTGGAGAAGCAGAAGCTACTACAGTTGCTTTGTTCGATTCTCTCTTTAGCTACATGTCTGGATCAAAAACTTGTAGCAAATGGTCAGTCGTATCAAAGCTAACGAATAAGAAGAAAGTTACATGTGAAGCACAAGCAAACGAATTCACAAGGATTGATTCCGAATTCCAATCCGAGAAGACTTTGAAGATGGAGGATGTGCAGATCCTAGAGTCATGCATTCAAGATCTTGAAGATGGACTTGAATCTCTCTTTAAGTATTTGATCAAGTACAGAGTTTCAATTCTTAACTCTTATGGTCATTAAAGCCTAAAAAAAATTTGTACAGAAAACAAAAAGTTAATAGACACAAATTCAAGGCTCAGATCCAAAAATCTTATTTCTTTTATATTTGACTCTTTACTCATCAAAGAAAAATTTCAGTTGTAGAAATGTATCAAAGAACAATCCGACAATTTTTGAATTGAATCTTGAACTACCAAATTTCATAGTTTAAACTTTTTGGTAAAAAAAAAAATTACGTTCATAACTTCAATCACCTAATTGGTGCTGTCACAATCCATTATTGATGAAATTATTAAAATTCACACGTTCTCTGCACTAATAACTCATGTCTGTATGGTGGGAAACATTTGAAATGATTCAAGCAATCATAAATGAGAGATGAAAATTAAAAGTCTCCGTAGCTCGAGTTTTGCCCTAATGATCAAACTCATTTTATTTTATGTTTTAATCCTTAGAGATAAGTCTGGACAAATTATCCAAGATCCGAGATCCGATCTGAGATCCGCTCTGATCCGATCCAAAAAAGGATATCCGAGGTGCTCGGATCCGGATATTTTATTTTGAAACCCCAGATATCCGGATCCGATCCGGATCCGTGTTTGTGTATAGTTTTTATTTAATATATATATATAATACTTAAATATATATAATTTAATATATAGAAAATTATTTAAAATATAATAAAAATAATTTTTACATGAAAATTTTGGATATTTTAAAAATTTTACAAAGTAAAAATATTTAAAAATTTTTTTAAATTTTTTTAATGTTATTTTAATTATTTTTAATAATTTTATATTATTATTTTATGAATTTTACTTATTTCTCACGGATCCGGATATCCACGGATATTGATGGATCCGGATCGGATCCATAATTCTTCAGATCCGACGGATCCGGATCTTGATTCGGATATCCTGAAAATTCCGGATATCCGGACTGTGTCCACCCCTACTTAGAGCTTTTTTAAGTAGACCTTTAACTGGCAAGCTAACATTTGGAAGCACAAAACCTCACCGAAGCTAAAAACATTCATGTGGAAGACTGCAAATCACGCTCTTCCGGTGGGAGTAGCTCTAGCGGCCAGGGGTATGCAAACTGATACAATCTGCAAATATTGTGGCGTAGAGGAATCTGCCCTCCACATTTTCTGGAATTGCGCTTATGCCAAAAAAAGTGTGGGAGCTCAGTCCAATATCCTAACTTCCATCATTTACGACAATCACTTATATGGAAAAGCTACTGCAGAAAGCAAAATACCTCATAAACCTCCCACCAATAGGGCTAGGTCCAGTACCACTCTCCCCTTGGATCATATGGTACCTGTGGAAAGCTAGGAATTTAAGGGTTTTCGAAAACAAGACCATAACAACGGAAGAAACAATAACTAAAGCCATTATAGAAGCTCGGAATTGGTATGGAGCTCGGCTTCTTCTCCCCCACCCCAATCCCTTAAAACCAAGCGTCCCTCCGGTGCATCTAGACAAACAAACACTTGTGAGCTGTTTTTCTGATGCATCATGGAAGTCGGATCAGGCCGCAGCAGGCCTGGGGTGAGAACTTATTAACCCAGAGAAAGAACCGATCCTCCAAGGTTCAGATGTTAGGCCCTTTGTGCCCTCTGCTATAACTGCAGAAGCGTTTGCTCTCAGAGCAGCCCTGCTCGCCACTACCGCAGCTGGTGTCTCACGATTGGCATGTCACTCAGACTGCGTAGAACTGGTCCAAATACTCAACTCCTACGCTCTCTCGACGGTCCTTTATGGCGAAAACCGCAGAGTGGATAGTCTAGTAAAATCTGCTTTATTTTCATTTTCATCTAGATCACTTTTACTATTATCGAATTATGTCTATTAATTTCAAGTAATGAAAGAAAGTTTAACCAAAAAATAAAAAAAGAGCTTCTTTAAGCTATCGAGTTTCTTAATCCCGCTTATCTCATTTTCGAGTCAACTCATTTCCGCAACAACGTTGATGATCTATGTCATTTCGCTAACGAAGCCTATTATGCTCATCTATCGTACTGCATGAGCCCATTTCAAATGCTTTATGCATTCTGCTCCTCACCGCCCAATTCCAAATCTATATGCGGTTAACTCACGACACTTCATTCAGCTACGTGCTTCTACAGACTGTTCTCTGAGGCCTTTTACGGTAAATTCGTCCAACCATACATGGTTCAAGCACAATTCTTATTCACCTTGCTATGGTAAATCCGTCCTTATACGGTTTAAGACTCACGCGAAATGCTTCTTCGTTCTCAATAAACTTTTTGTCAAGATAGATCTTTCTAGCGAGTGTTCATCTGGAAGGCGTGTGTTAGAGTTATGTGTTCTTTTGACTTATCTCCTCGTCTTCCTAATTCATTTCCTGTTGATTAGTCTCCTTGTCTTCATCAATTTACACATGTTACACCACTAAGATTATTTGAGTATTAATTTATCGAATATTAATTTGTAGAAGTTTTTACTGTAATAATATAAGAGATTTACACATTTTACACCACTAAAATTGTTTTCATTTTCTCTATCTTCTTTAACCTCTTATCTACTACATATTCTTCCAGGATTTCCTTCGAAGAATTAGACACATATCATAAACAATGCCAACAACTATGGAGATTCATTGGTTCACTCTGCTATTTCTTCTCGTGATCACAATTTTACCCTCATTTTCTGTATTTTCATTTCATTTGTACTTCAAAGCCCTAAAAGTAAGAAAACTGAAATTAGTGATTTTCCTAAAAGTATGATTGATGAAAATTATGTAATGGTAAATTTAATGCATTTTCATTTTTATAGACTTTTACTTCATTTTTATTTTCATTTTAATTCTTATATACTTTACTTCAAATTTTTTTTTTCCATTTTTCCTACTAGGTGGCTATTCTTATATATATATATATATTAATGAAAGTCTGTTACAAGAATATAATATGAATGCAATTTGAGATTATAATTGAATTTTTTTTGCCACCAGTGACTTCAAATATTATTATTTTTGATAAGGGAATTCATGTATTATTATTTCATTCTTTTTTTTGAAAATAATTATTATTTCATTCTTCCATCTTCACTTTGCTATTAACCAGAAAAACGAGTCTGTATCCAACTATATAGAAGATGATGCCTATTGCCTACACTAGATGAAAACAGTGATTTTTAGCGTAATGATATATATATATATATCATAATATAGACATACACAACGACATAGATAGAGTCGTTTGCGAGCTAGTTTATAATGTCATACGACTCATTTTCTAAAGGACTCTATCTAAACTCTAGTTTCCCAAATATTTGAGGATAAATAAAAGTAGGCACTCAAGACTTAGCTCTACATCTTTTGAGGACAAAGAATCTTGAAGTGTCTCCAAGCATTACCATTCTTCCTGATATGCTCTTGGGAGACTTTTTTGGTGGAAGGATTTGTCATGCAGCATCTCTAGAGTTTTGAAGGATTATATAAAAGAACCTTTTATAAATAGGGAAACTTGTGTTTGGAGTTTTATTCGGTTGTAGAACTGTCAAGATCTCAATGAATTTAATAAAGCATGATTAGTTCAGAAACTTTTTAAGAAAAAGTAACTCAGCAATTTATGTTATATTTATGACATTTTATGATTTATGTTTCATAGTTGATGCAATCATGCAAAATGTTAAAAGCTTTTGGCAGACTGAATCTAAGAAGACTTACATACAATATAAAGCTACACAAGTCAAACTACAAAACTTATGCTATTTTGTTTTTAAACACACAATATAAATTAATAACCATATTTGCAATAATTTCGTTCAATAATTAGTCAGATTTTGAAAAAAATAAAAATAAAGTGAACGTTAGTAATAGTTATTTAGTGATATAGTCCTTATCCTTATATTTCCCCATGCTTCCCATACGTTGTTACAACTCCGTAGTGTCCCACTGTTACAAATGTCAAAAAATGAAAATACACGACCGAGTCAAAATGTTGAATACAGACAAGATCCTTATTCATCGATTTTTCACCTGAATGTACACGGAGAGTTAATAAGGTTCTTCCCTATTTTTTTTTTTTTTTGAATTTACATTGCTTCCCACTGTATAGACATGAACAGAATTATTTATTGTAGAAACCGTGTGAATTTAAAGAAAACTAAAGTTTCTTATTTCAAACAGACAAGATCCTTATTTGTCGATTTTTGACATGTGAATTCACCCGGAGACTTCGTAGTTCTTATTTTTATATTTTCTAGTATCACTTCAAATATTTCCCACCATACAAGCATGGAGAGAGTTACATATTATTTCTGAGAACGTGAAATATTCAATAATTTAACTCATCAGCGAATTTTTATAATGAGGAATTGCGACAGCTTCTGATTAGGTAGATTGAAGTTATTAACGTGATCTTTTTATCATGAAGTTTAAATTGTGAAGTTTGGGACTTATCCTGATTCCCTGAATATAGTCTTATTTCTTGTTTCTAGAACTTCTTCTTTGATGATTCAAGAGTCGAACATAAAACAAAGTAAGATGTTTAGAATTTAGACTTGAATATGCCTCTATTAATTTTTCTTTCACATAAGTACAAAATTGGTAGTCTTTAATGGCCTAAGCTGTTAAGAATTGAGACTCTATATTTGATCAAAGACTTGGAGAGAGACTCAAGTCCATCTTCAAGATCTTGCATGCATGACTCTAGGATCTGAACATCTACCATCTTCAAAGTCTTCTCGGATTGGAACTCAGAGTCAACCCTTGTGAATTCGTTTTCCTCTGCTTCACATGAGACCTTTTTCGGGTTCATTAGCTTTGAGACAAGTGACCATTTGCCACAGCAAGTCTTTGATCCAGACATGAAGGAGAATAGAGAATCAAATAGTGCCATTGTAATAGCTTCTGCTTCTCCAAACGCCACCAAAGGTTCATCGTTGCACTCTTGGTCCTTTCTGACTTTCAAACTCTTGATGACCTTTTGGAATGACTTCTTGAGGGATCTTCTTGAGGCTAAGTATTTCGTGACCTCTCCCGAAAGATCACCGCGCTTTCTTCGTAGGATAGATTGGATCTCCATGAGACCCTCTTTCATCTGTGACAAAGCATCCTTTGAAATGTTGCATAAGTCCAAGATCCGGAGAGTTACATCAAGAAGTTGCTCAACGGATTTCTTATTCTGCTCTTGAGATAGAGCATGTTGGGTAATGGGTAAGCGGATAAGCTTATCAAGAGACTCGTGTAACTCTTGAAGGTTGTCAATTCTTATACAGATAGAAGAGCTTGAAGATGTTGAGGCTTCCTCAGAAGATCTCAAACGAGCCAACTGCTCATCGACATGAGCAGCTTGTGGGTGAGGTATCGAGGGGAAACTGTTAGAGCGAACGTGGGAAGACACGGCCATTTTATTTAATCTCAAGTTCTTTGTTGTTGATCAAAGAGAAGGTATTAAGAGAGCTTAAGATGCTTGTTCTGCCTTCTTAATGCCTCTCCGGTCAATACTTATATACACGTACACCACTGTCAAGAGAGGCATGAGGAATCTTAAGGTTATTAAAATATTTAAATCATTAATAAAGATCGCCACCATATTGGCTAAGTGTCTCCCTCCAACTATATTTAATGCATTGCGATTAGTTTCATAGCAATGATGTACATTCAAAGCTGGCTTGTCTGCTGTTGAAGGCAATGCCATTCGTGTAATCTCATGCCTATCTTCAAGGAACAAAATAATATTTAACTCTGAAGTTTCAGAGTAGAATGTGCCATATGTATAAATCTCTCCGTGTAGTAAGCTGTTTCCAGTATCATACACGTTTGCATTATGAATATTCAAATTATAAAAGAAAGCATATTTAGACAATCGTTATAATGGTGAATTTGATGAAATAGGCACAAGATCCGTATCCGTTGATCATGGCATGTTAACAAATCCATATTGGATTACTTAAGACATTTTTGGAATATCTTTTTATTTCATACAACCGTGTAGAGGCTCAGAGATGCCACATGATATATCCATAGTTCAAGGCTTGTGAATGATGTTTTACTCTGCCATAAAAGAAAATGTTTCACTGCTAAAGGTTAAAAAGTGAAAACGGAAGGTAAAAATTTGTATCAAGTTTTGATTCTTGATGATCATTAGTGAATGAATAAAAATATCACAAGAATGAGTTATATGAGAAATATTATATCTATGCTTCTTTTGACAAGAAATTATATCTAATTTTTCCAAAACCATGGTAGGCTTAGTGGCCTAACTTGTTAAGAATTGAGACTCTAAATTTGATCAACGACTTTAAAAGTGATTCAAGTCCACCTTCAAAATCTTGAATGCGCATCTCTATGTTCTGAACATCCTCCAACTTCAAGGTCTTCTTGGATTGGAATTCTGAATCAACCGTTGTATATTGGAATTTAGAAGCAACCGTTGTATAATTTGTTTTCTTGCGCGCTTCACATGAGAACTTTTTTGGTTCATTAGCTTTTGAGTCTGGACCCGTGGCTTATATATAAAAAATTAAACATTTGTTTAGGATCTCAAAATTTTAAATTTGGGCCCAAAATTTTAAACTTATTTAAGGGCCCTAAATTTTTAATATAAATAAAATATGTAATTTAATAATTTTTTATTTAAAAAATTATTTCCCATATTAAAATATAGTATTGAATATTTATAAATTTTTACAGAAATATTTTAAACTATTAATTTTTGTAGAGGAAATTTTTTGTTGATTAAAATAGATCATAAAATAGCATCAAATAATGTTAATATAGATAAGAAAATTGTTTAAAATTATTTTCATACATTATGAAATAATGTCATTTATCTCTAATTAAATACTTCTTGTGTTTTAAGTTATTTATACTTTAATAATTTTGCATATTAATTAAATAAAATAACAAAATTTTCTTCTTTATCCATTATTAGTTTATTACTATATTCTATTTTTATTAGTCATTTAATTAAACTAATATAAATAATATAATGATTTTGCTAAAATGATGTATTAGAAATTAAAAAAAAGTATAACATACAAGTAAAATTTATTTTATTTTATATTTTTTGTTATAAAATTATATAAAACATTTTTTTGCCTAGGGCCCTTAAAATTATAGGCACGCCTCTGAGTCTGGTGACCATTTTTCACGTGTCTTTGATCCATACATGAAGGAGAACAGAAAATTAAAAGTGCCATTGTAGTAGCTTAACTTCTCCAAGAAAGACAGCAAAAGATTCATCGTTGTCTTTGGCTAGTGCAACCTTAAGAGACTTTTGTACTCTTTGGAATGTATACTTGATGACTTTTTCGAGGCTAAGTATTTCTTTACCTCTCTTGACAGATCTCCGCGCTTTCTTCTCATAATGGATTGGATCTCCATGAGACCCTCTTTCATATGCGACAAAGGATCCACGGACATGATGGAAAAATCCATGATCCTGAGTGATCCATCAAGAAGCTGTTCGACGGCTTTCTTGTTGTGTTCTTGAACGATAACCTGTTGTGCGTAAGGGAGGCGAATAAACTTGTAATATAATCAAGTCTTTTTGCGATGGTGCATGGAGGCAACCATTTTTGTTTCTCTTTTGTTATTGATCAAAGAGAAAAGTTGTGAGAGCATAAGATATTTGTTCTACCTTCTCATTGCCTCTCATCAATACTTATATACATGAAAAATCTCTTGGTGATTATAATCTTTCAGTGCTGAATCATGAACTTCTATGTCTGTTAGTGTTCCCTTCCTCAACTCATTGCACACATTTTATGTAGATATGACTCAACTCTTACTATATGTAAAAACCATCCCAGAATATGTCATATATATAGTAAGAGTTGCAGAGATGTAATGAATCATCTTATGTCTCATCTAGTCACTCGCTTTCTAATCAATATTTAGTTTGTCTAGTTTACGGTATTTTTTCTTTCTCTGCATATTGTTCAAATTATATTTTAACTTAATTTTTAGTAATGGTATTGAATGTAGTCTTATATTCAATGTACTTTTTTGGAAATGTTAAATTTTATATTAGTGGTAATCAATATTTTTCATGTCTTCAAATTTCCCACATAATCATATCAATCTATATCTCAACATTGAAGAGTATGCTGACAAAAATGATCTTAGTTACCTTATTCTATCATAAAATATTCATCTTTTGTATTGTTTATGTATATTATTGAAAATAAATCAATCTAATGTCATATATATATAATATCTTATGGTGTAACGAATTTCTCAAGAATGAAAACTACTTAAGAACCACCAATATTCTATCTTGGTATTCATGTATATTCGAAATAGTGGTATAATTAGAAAAATCATTCCATCTGCATCCAACTCAAAAGAAACAAACCATCACAACTTTCATAAAAAATAAAAATAAAAGAGTACGTGTAAAACAAATAAACAAGGAAACTCATCTTTTATAATGTAGTATAATTCACTAAGGGAACTCATTCTCTAAAATAGAGCATAGCTTCAAAACAGAGCATAGCATCAAAACAGATTTAGCTCCACGCGCCATGAGAACTGTGAAAGATCAGCCAAAAATTAACGGTCCGGTCAATTCTTATGGATACGGGACAAGGACAATTCGAAATGGGTGAGTCACCCATCTTGAGCGGATTACGGAGAAGATATTAAAGTATTAAGGGGTCAACGGTGAGGTCAATGGTGGATCATCACTTACAAGTTACAAGGTCCCACAATATCACTGAAAAAGACCAAAACAGATCAAGACAAGAGTATGTCCACTGATTCGATAGAGTTTTCTTACTTCTCGGAAACTTCATGGATATTAGAATTCATCCCCTTTTCGTAAGTATGATTCAAAGTTAAGGTTTTTTGAATGGTATAGTCAAAAATCTGACTTTAAATAATGTTGTTACATCAAATATCTTTTTATGTTACGAAACTTACAAAGGTACAGAAAAAGGAGAGTAAATACTATTAGCATAAGCTCTGTTTTGTCACAGAGTAACATTGAAGAATAATTAATATATTATGCATTTTTTTTCTTTACATATCTCCTACCAATTTAATAGGTTAATTATTGGTGTAAGATTCTGAAGCCATGGGCTTATACTCAATAACTCTGGTCCCCATTCAACTCCTTGTTTAGGTAATTGTAGCTCTGGTAAGCTTCCAAATGGCATCTTCAAGGATGAAGAAGGTTCTCTTTGTTTCTCTTCGGTTTTTGCGTTTTCTTGAAGCATTAAGATCTTGTTTGCTTCTTCAATGGCTATCTCTTGAGGAGTACGGAAGTCTTTGTCGTGTTTTCCAACGAAAGAAATCGTCTCGGAAGACGAAAGAGGAGAGTTTGGACATGTTTGATTAATCTTAGCTTCCATTTCTGCTCTTTGCTCCAATACTTTCATTGGAGTGGCTTTTCTATATATCTTACATAGCACAACATCCTGATCAAAAGAAGACACAAATGATTTCAAAAAGGTTGTTTTCTTGATTCACTTAATGGATTCAAGAAAGTGACTTTGTGTTTTAAGGTTACCTTTGGTAAGGTGCAATTATCAGGCATTCGAAACTCGTTCATTACCCAATCAGTCTTGCTTCCTCCTGGTGCTCTTCCTCTGTAGAACACAAGTGTTTTCTTCAGCCCAATCACACGTTTAGGTTCAGATAAGCCTATGATTTTTCGATCCGATCCAGTTGCTTTCCAATATCCTTTTTCGGTTGTCCTACTTGGCCTCCCACCGTTCCCATGCTTCCTTTCCCTTGGCACAAAGAAGTACCATTCCCTCTCACCGATTCTCGATAATCCTGTTACCAAAACTCAAATTTTAACACAACCTAGACACAAAGAAGCTTTAGGGAAATGGAGAAGGCAGGCAATATACTAATAGTACTTACCAGGTAAGTCCCATGGATCATGACGATAGATGTTAAGGGAACCGATGACTTCGACCCTCGATTTTTTCCCATAAACCATGTTCTTGAGGTAGAAATCAAGAAGCTCTTCCTCGGTCGGGTGGAACCTAAAACCAGGGAGCTCAATTTCTTTTCCCATATCTCTCACTTTCCCTAAAGAACACTTATCAAGTTTGGTTCTGTTAGAAAGTTGTGTAAGTGAAAAGGTTGTTGGTGGTATCACTTAGGGTGATGCAATGGACATTTATATACAACTAGGACCCAATGTGTTATGAAAGATTTTCTATATGTGATGGGGGAAATAGTTTAAAGCAGACCAAGTCAAGAAAAATAAATATGTGGAGGAATGATTTAACATTTGGAAATTTTGAAAGTCTTTTTGTGAAAATTTTCTAATGTGTTTATTTCCTTTCATACTTTTTAGATGTTTGTGATGGTTTACTTGAGAAAAGAAGGGTCTTGATCAAAGTGGATGGAGCCCACGCGCTTTTATCTTAAGAAAATTAAACTGAGCCACCACCAGAGATTGGTGTTTCTATTCCGCACTGTTTTTATTTATTTATTATTGATTGATTTTTAATAATATATTGAAACAAAAACTTTTTGATTGTGGGACTTCCACCATTTTTGTTTAATCTCAAATTGACTTGGGAAGTCTCCTCCAATGACTTCAAGTCTTCCTAAACCTTAAACTGTTTTCTCTTTATATTTAGTTTACCTTTTTTACTAACCAATCATGTTCGAATCTTAGTATAATAGCATACATTATTAAAGTATTATACTTTTGGGAAATGGTTACATAAATAAATTTTAAGTATGATTTAAGAAAATAATTTTTTACAAAATTTTAGTGATATTTTTATGATTCAGTTTGTTATATTAGTTATAAGTGATAAATTATATAAAGGTCTAAGGAGTGGCATTAGTCGTTGTAAAACTTTATATAAATTTGTTTGTATGTATGCTTATGAAGGACTTTTTAGATTCAATGAAGCGCGTTCCGAATACAATCATTTTTTTTTCAAGTTTAGAATTATAATATCATTAACACTAGTGCGTTTAAATTTGGTTGGAATAGCCATTGGATCTCTCATATCAAAGCTAAGATAAGGTCTTCCAAATCAGGTCATCAAGAGAGACGCATGCACGTTATAAACTGGGCTGACTTGAACATATACAGTTGATGACAAAATGCTACGAGCACATATTTCAAAGGAATCTAAAAGACATGTTGTGCCAACCTATTCACATAGATACTCAAATATCAGCAGGAAACAAAAAATATGGTGCTTCGAACATGTTAAAACACTCTTGTTCCAAAAAAAGAAGTTAAACCACCTTACAATTTGGGATAATAAGAGTATAATTTTAGACATTTTTGCACTCACATATGCGGTTACATTACTGTTTTCCAACTCCTTCATTAAGTTTCTTTGACTTAAGTTTCATAAATTCTTGTCCATAAGACTTTGATGATTCCATTTTTGTTGTTGCATGTCCATCTACTGTTCAATCATCGAAGCCCAAAGGTTCTAGAAAGCACCAACAAATTGGTTAATACCAAAAAATTTGGGATAAACAGTAATTATAGTTTTAAGACTATTTTTTGAAACTTAAGCTTTTTTACTATAAAATATCTAAATTCTCTTTAAAAATAATCAATAGTCTCTGTAAATTCTTTTTTACCAATCTACAATAGCCTATTAGTTTGGAGCGTTATGTGTTTAATATATAACCTAACAGGCTAACACGATTCATGTATGAATTTCATATTAGAAATGTAAAAACAAAATATTAAAATTTCCTCTCATTTTATAAACTTAGATAAGTACAATATCTGTAATAATTTTTAAGCAATTCGGCTCCTTCTTCAGTAATCACCAATTTTGTGAATTTCAAAAACTTTAAATCGTTTTCCTTGTTACAGAAAGAGCAAACATTAACTTTAACAACAAAAAAAAGTTTTTATTTTAAAATATTTGATTTTATATATATTTAATGCATTTTTATTTTAAAAATCAATTAAAAACAAAAAACAATTAATATTTCTGTATTGATTACAAATACTTGAAAAAATAAATATAGTAAATTAGTAATTTAATACAAAAGTAATCCATAAAAGATAGTATTTATTACTTTTCGTAAAAAAACTCAGAAAATCTAAGATTCTGAGACGAAAAGAGTATTCGATAAAACATTAAATTAAAGTTTTTCGGAAATTGCAGAAATGCTACTTTATTCCAATTTTTGTCTTCAGATGCCGAACATTATTCAGTAACTGGAAACACAATATTGTACTGACGAAGCTACCTAAATAAGAAACATCTAATAAACTACTACTCCCAGAAATTTTATAACCATATAAATTATAGGCTGTGATTGGTTGCAAAAGCAGAAGTGAGAGTAGAATGAGTAAAAAAATCTGGAGTAAACAAAAAAGTATATTTTAGAGTAATTTTTATTTCACCTTTTCCTAAAGTAAAGTTTTATTCCACTTTGCTATTTTATTTTGATTTTTTTTCTTTTGGTGCAAACTATTTTGATTGGTAAAACTAAAATCTAGCTGACTTCTGCTAAAATAATAAAAATTCCTTCTTCTTCTTCTTTTTCATTCTAATCAAACCCAAAATAAGGAGATTTCAACCACTGAATTGAAGTGATTGATTATCATCAAAAGAAACTACCACATACAAATTAAAATCATTTTTTTCTTGCAATGTAAAATGTAAGTGTTAAATTTTTTTTTGGTTTCTTTTGTATCATACAAAAATTTAGAAATCTAGTTACAATATATGGAGACACCTTGTATAAAAACTGTTGAAACATATTCAATATCACATTCTTGTGCTCTCTAGAAAAAGAAATCTTTTCTTTTGGCGATTTATGAAAATGAGAGTATGTATTCAACCAATCAAACTAATAACTTATGAATTCAATAATTAAACTCAAAGTTATAAAATTCATTTGCAAAGCCATTCTTTTACAGTCTTCCCCTTGGCAATAAAACTACCAACGTTCTTCCGGTCAATTCTCATCGGGCTTTTAGTCCGAACCATTATCTTTTTAACCAGTGCTTTAACCGGTGACTCTCCTCTTACATTACTATGCTTTCCAGACCCTGAAACAACTACAATCTCTGAAGGAATCACACACTTCTCTTCACTTAATCTAACTCTAATATCATCCATCCATTGCAGCATTATCAAATAAGATGCGCTCAAATGCATACCATGTAAATCCAACTTACCCTCTACTGCATTCCACTCGATTGCTTCCTTTAAAACTGATGACTGAGTCAATTCTTGGACCAGAAGCACTTCGTCTTCATTTAGAAAAGTAAGTAGTTCGTATAGAGAGAGCGGACAACTATCCAAGTCTTTTAACAGTGATATGATGCTAGGACACGAATTCAATACCGAGTTATATGTCCTTATCGATAGAGGAACTTTAAGATTCTTCAACTTCTGTAACCAAGAACCCATTTGAGGAAGAGCACTATGAGCTCCATAGGAAGCAAGAACCATGTTTGAACAAACTGTGTCGATTCTGTGACCTTCTGTTATCATTCTGTGCACTATTTTATTCATGTCGTCAAACAAACCCAACCTTCCATAGCTGTATAGAACAGACTTATATTCAAAGAATCCAGGCTTTATTGTTTCGACTCTCATTTCCTCGATAACTCTCTCTGCATCATGAGGTTGGTCCATGTTGCATAATCCAGAAACCATAGACTTGTAAGCTTGTGTTTTGACATAAACTGATGACGATCTTCGGATTATCTCTCTCAAATGAGAGTATGCTGCACTGAATCCTTGGATAGACCCTTGTTTAGAATTTGATTCAACCAAATTGCAAAGGAAGAGAGCCAAGTCTCGTTCATTTGACTTCAGCCTCGAAACCGCACTAGAAAGTAAAGTTTCTGATTCAACAAAACTTTCTTGTTTATTGAGCAAAGCAACAAGATCAGCTATGAGCTTAGGATTCCAATCAAACCAAGACGCTTCAGCAATCTCCAGATACAACTGGAGAAGAAAACAACAACCACTTTCAAGTCATTCAATTCCAACATATTATTTGATAGAAGCAAGAATAAAAAAACAAAAGACTCACAGAGAGAGCAAAGAAGGAGAGATGAGGATATGAAGTGTGATCCGAAAGAAGATGAGTGAGGACATTGAGAGCTATTGATTTGGGAGAAGCAGCTACAAACTTCTTAATATGTCGGTTTGTCGCTGATGGGTCTCCAGCTAAGGCTGGAGACGACAAAGAGGTGAGAAACCTATGGCCTTGCTTCATTAAAGGCACTGCTCCAGCCTTGCAACAAACCTCTATTTTCCTTCTGTAAGTCCATGATACATTTCTTAGCTCTTCTCCCCAGTAACTTTGGTTTAGCCGCTGAGGTGGAGTGAAAAGGAACCGTTGCAAGCCACTGCTACTGCTGTTTATCATCAAGTTCAGAGCTTTGGGTCTGGATATAAAGGTAGAAGGATAAACAAGAGTCAAGATTCTGGAAACCACCACACCTGAGCTAGTAACCAAATACAAAAGAAGAAACTGAGATGCAATTTCTAAAGTACATACATTTAATACCAAAATGCCCAATTCAATTCCAACAAATTTGAGAAGCCAAATGCTACACAAAGAAACTGATTGTAAAAATTTGTACTTTAATGGTGAGATGGGGATTAAAACAAACCGGAAACAAAACCCAGATTTTGTTTTAAGCAATTAGAGCAAGTTGAGATTAAACGTCAGCTCTCATGACTGTAAAGACTACAGAATTGGTAATCAGAAATAAAGGAAAAGTTTTAAAAACCCTACTTACTGAAATCAAAATAATCCAGAGACATTAAAGGTAAGCTATGGAGAAGGCAAGTTGGTTTTACCACCATGGACGGTCTGGAGAGGCTGAGTGGGAACTGGAAAGTCTCAAAGCCACCATTTTCAACAGCTGACTACACTATGCCTCTGGTTTGCCATACATTTTGGCTCATCCGAATACACAAACACCGTATTGCGATTTAACCGGACTTCGGTTTAGAAAATTTGGTACTGGTTTCTTTTGGTATGATGACTTTCAACCTTTTTAGAGTGTGACACAATTTGTAGGGGGAGATTGAACCTTTTTATTAGCTGTAAAAATATTTGTTATTGGCATAGCTCTGTCAAATAAAATTCAGGATTTATATTCAAAACATTGATTTACTTAGAAAACCAAAGATGAATTTACAGTGTTTGTCCTGTGACATTAGTTCTTATTGCTAGTGTGTCATAAATTGTTTTGGAAGAAAACATGAATTGGAACTTCCAACGAACGGACATCATCTTTGCGAAAAAGATTATATAAAGAAAGGTTCTCTATGTACAAATGCCAAGCTAGTGAAAAGATGGAAAGGGTTCTTAAACATAAACATGTGGTTCAAGTTTGGTTCTTAATCTCACAAGTATCAGAGAGATTAGCCTTCGTAACCATAGCATCTGGAAGATCTTATACTTTGGATTATAGAAACTTTATAAAGATCGGGATGATGTTTCTCCAGTATGATCTTCAGCAAGCTGAGACGGTAAATGTTTTGCACATTAGCAATGAACACATATTTGAACATAATCTAGATAGATTACTTGGAAAAGAAAACACACAGTGACAGTACGATTTAAAGATGTATTTGTCAGTCCCAACCACCCCCACAATGTTGCGGTTAGGGACACACAGCGGTCAGAGAAACCCAATGCGTTTTCAGAGACTACTGCTAAGATGAGAGAATTTGACTGATATAAGGATAACGTCACAGGGTTTCCATAGGCACAGGATGCAAATGTAGGGTAGAGTATAAACATTTATAAGCATACAAATACAATCCTAGACAAACAGTATTTCAGGTTTTAAGAGATTTGAAACCACTTACCTCATTAGAAGTGATCCAAGGAGGTGGAGGCCAAAACAGCTTAGCATATTCAGGGAATTTGTGCACCAACTCTATTTTCCCAGTCCTGAAATCAAACACTCCCAAATCTCGATCTTGAATCTCTCCCAAATCTTCCCCATTGAAGACATTACCTTTGAAAAACACAGAGCTTCCCCCAGAGAGAGGTAATATATCAGAAGCAGAAGCGGAAAAGGCAGAATCATCACCAAGGAACAATATCATATCACCAAGATCGTTAACCTCAACCCAACTCATCTCTCTTTCCACAAATTTAAAAACTTTAAACTTAACCGTTCTCTCATTTATATAAAACACAGCTTGCTCCAAGTCTTCCTCGACAAATCCAGGATCTCCATCCATTGTCTCTAGTGTCAAATACATATCAACCAACAACATTTCACCACAAGATTCAATCAAAAACTTCTTATCACCACCAAACACAGGACTTGAAACCAACGTCAATGTCAAAGAACTGTAATCAACAACCACAGTTCTCCCATTGTTATCAACAGCGAAGAAACGTCCATCGAACACAATCACATCATCATAAGGAGAAGGCATATCATTAATTACAGTCCAAGTTCTATCCCAAGACTTATACACAGCTAATTTCCCAGAAACATGAATCGTAAGCAACACAAATCTATAATCCCCATCGCTAAAACTATCTAAATACTTAACAACAGCTTTCTCCAAGTATAAACTGTCTACAATATCACCAATAGTATTGAAATAATGAAGTTTGAATTCACGACCTAATTCGCGAACTTCGAATCTCGACATATCGAGAGTACGAGGGAAATGCTCAGGCATATAGAGTCTTCTACCACTCAATGGATCAAGAAGAGTCATATTACGAGGACGATCAAGGTCTTCTTCAACTTTGATCAGCCATCCAGATGAATCCGCTTCGCTTTGTGGTTCATGTGGCTTGATGAGTAAGATACTACGCTGTGAGAGGCGGAACCCTACGGCGGAATCATGGAAGAGACTTCCGCCGTTATCGGGGAGGATCGGAAGGTGATGTGTTGGGAGAGGACGTTTTGGCTCGGCGGCGGATCGCCATGAAGAACATACGGAACGGAATTGGATGAGGTCGAAGGAAGATTCTAGAGATTTTGAGATTAGGTCTAAGAGATCTTTTGGTAGTGTTGCCCAATCCGCCATTGATGAATTTGAAAGCTAAACCTAGAAATCACAAACTCGATCACGATTGTAGTCGATGATGAGATTTGACCCGACCCGAATTTCATACGGGTTGAAGAAAGGGACAATATGTTATATTTTGCTTTAATTTTTTTTTTAACTAGTGGTGGATATGTTAACCAAACCAAACCATAAATCTGAACCGAATTTTGTTATGACTCAGAATTAAATAAATATGATCCGAATTAAATAAAGTTTTAAAGCAATAGAATAAACTGAACCAAGTTTGAACTCGAATTGATTGCATAAAACCGAATCAATCGAAATAAAATTATGTTCTTTTTCTATAACTATTAGAAACTAAATGTAAATAATTTTTTCTCTTAATTGAATGAATAATCTGTACAATAGAGTTTACATACAAGATAGATAACCACTATAGATTAAGTAAACTAATATGTACCAAACTAACTATGCCTCTATATCTAATAATAACCGAAAAAATCTCAAATCTGGAAAACCAGAACCGAATTAAACCAACCAACCGGAATACTGAATGTCCAAGTTCTGTAAAAATAATGACGTTTTGCTTAGTAATGTATTAATATTTTAATGTCCGCGTAAAAATTGGATCCATGAGCATATTTGGGATCTCTCTATAATTCAGACAAGATGAGATCGGAGACACAACTCCAAGGGTGAGATTCAATCTCCAAAATTTCCACAATTATCTTGATTCTTTTCTCCGTTGATGGCTACCACCATCGTTTGCGCTGGAGTTGACGGTGGTGAAGATGGAGATGTTGAAGGTAACGATGGCGAGAGAAGCTTGGATCTTTTACCAGCGGCTCTTCTGGAGACTATCATGACCAAACTCAATGTTGCGTCTCTCTGCTCATTAGCATCAACTTGCAAAACACTTAAGAGTTGTGTAACTCGTGTCCTTACCTTCGCTCCTAACTTCCATGTCTTCGTAAGTCTCCACATTTCAATTTGATCTGATTGGTTTTATTCAAATTCACTTACGATTTCATGTATGGAATTTAGTTAACTATTAGTAATTTTCTGAAGGGTTTGATTTGAATTTCGAATTCAGACTGAACTTGTATATAAAGTTTTGTTTTTTAAATCTCTGTTACTGTTGTTTTTGGATTTTGTTCAGAATGTTTCATTGCCAATGGAAACTGTTAGACCATTATTGTTTCCGAATCAAAAACTTTCAAGCCTCAAGCTTGATTGTGGACGTCTTGGTAATTCAGCTATTGACATATTGGTTCGTCCTTCTCTGCGTGAGATCTCTCTTCACAACTGTAGCGATTTCAGTGGTGATCTCATCTCTGAAATCGGTAGAAAATGCAAGGATTTAAGGTACCTTATATGTCTTTAATGAAGTTGTGAATCATCTGAATCTTTCCACTCTTGTGTCTCACGTATTTGTCATCATTTAGGCTCCTTTGTTTGGGTTCAGTAGCAGAAAAAATTGGTCGAACCATTAACCGTTGTGCTTTAGAAGATTTACTAAATGGTTGCTCTCATTTAGAGGTTTGAATCTATAACCAATTCTCAATTCTCTTATGATCCTAGAAGAGGATGTGATGATTGATATATATTTATGTTGTCTTGGTAGGTCTTAGCACTCATGTTTGACCTTTCATTATATCTACGTCCTGGTGATGGTCGTATTTTTGGATTAGTATCTGATAAACTCACTCATCTAGAGCTTGGACACATCTCTTCAAGAATGATGACTCAACTACTTACATCAACTAAAATTTCGGGGCAAGAAAACAACGAGGTTGCATGTACTGTGCTTCAAAATGTTCAGCATTTGCGTCTCTCAGTAGATTGTATTACTGATGCTGTGGTTAAGGAAATATCGAAATCTCTTATATCTTTGATAGATTTGGATTTAAGAGATGCGCCACTTGAGGATCCAAGACATCTATCAGATCTTACGGATTCCGGGCTTCAAGAGATCAATCAAAACGGTAAGCTGAAGCGCTTATCTCTAATCCGTAGCCAAGAGTTTCACCCTACTTACTTCCGGCGAGTTGGTGATCAAGGAATGCTTTTTCTTGCTGATAAATGCTCGAGTATAGAAAGCATTTGTCTTGGTGGGTTTTGTCGAGTAACAGATGCTGGTTTCAAGACTATTCTTCATTCTTGTGCTAGCCTCTCCAAGTTTAGCATTTATCATGGACATAAATTGACGGATCTTGTCTTCCATGACATCGTAGCAACTACTCTATCGCTTAGTCATGTTAGCCTAAGAAGGTGCCATCTTCTTACAGACCACGCAATTCATAAGCTTGCGTTGAACATCAACCTCGAGGATCTTGACTTAAGAGGCTGCAGAAACCTCAGGGATGAAAGCTTACAAGCTATATCTCATCTACAGAAACTGAAGGTTTTACTTCTTGATGGCACCGATATAAGCGATGCAGGGCTTTCGTACCTGAAAGAGGGAGTTTTGGGCTCTCTAGTTTCTCTATCTGTCAGAGGCTGCAGAAACCTAACAGATAAATTCATGTCTACCTTATTTGATGGATCCTCAAAACTGGCATTGCGTGAACTCGACATGTCTAATCTTCCTAATCTAACGGATGCTGCCATTTTTGCTCTAGCAAAATCCGGAGCCCCGATCACAAAACTCCAACTAAGAGAGTGTAGGCTCATAGGGGATGCCTCGGTTATGGCTCTTGCATCCACACGGGTGTACGAAGACGAATGTCCTGGAAGTAGCTTGTGTTTGTTGGATCTTTATGACTGTGTTGGCATCACACAACTCTCATTCAAATGGTTAAAGAAACCGTTTTTCCCGAAGCTTAAATGGTTAGGGATCACCGGGAGTGTGAACAGAGATATTGTAGATGCGTTGGCGAGGAGACGACCGCATTTGCAGGTTTCTTGCCGTGGAGAAGAGGTGGGAAATGATGATGAAGATGACTGGGACTCTGCAGATATACACCAACACCTAGAAGCTCAAGAAGATGAGCTTGAACAATGGATTCTTGGAGATGAAGGTGATGCTGAAATGGAGGATGCAGAAGACGAGAATGGAGAAGATGAAAGTGAGGAAGAGTGATTAATACTGATGAAGCTACTATATGTGTGTAACACCAATTCTTCTCTCTTTTTTTTTTTTTTTTGATAAATCAATCCTCTTCATCTTTAGTATCTTTCTTTAGGTTAATCTTGTAATATTTTTTTCTGAATTATTGTTGTGATTGTTGTTGTAATCATCTCATTTCTTAAACGTTTGTTCCTTGATTATTTTAACAAGGACATATTTAGTGAAAAGTGTTGTGTTTTGTCGGAAAATGCTTAGTACTTGGATAAAAGAAAATAAGAGAATCGTAATTAACACGTAACGCTTATTGCTAAATCCAATTTAACGTAAGCTTTGTGCCATGCATCATAAGTCATTACTATCGGCGAAGTTTTTGTTACTTTTTCTAAAAAAATCGTAATAAATTATATTTTCTTTTTACCCAATTTTTTTTGTTAATTTCAGTTCCCTTAATTGTTTCCTCTACTTATTATTCTCAAATGGATTTAAGAAATTCCTTTAAATCTCATAGCTCGTATAAACAAATAATTAGAAGCCCCGGAGATCAAAACGAAACAAGTCCTGAACATCTTCCAATGCTCCACGATCACGATCACCATCCAAATCGGTTAGATATGGTCGTCGATAACGCTAAAACCGAGAGCACCCGTTCTAGCCTCGACGCTGGACGTAACGCTCCTGTAGAACGTGAATCCAGCTACAAATTTTGGCAAGACAACACTAGAACTTCAGATCACACGTCAGCACGAACCAGTGTTAAAGATCAAATCTCTATTAATCGAAAAAACAATAGATTAAGCGGAAGTTTCGATTTCGCTCAAGGAAACCCACCGTTGAAGGAATCTCCGACAAGAATGGTCGGAGAACCTATGCATCGAACATGGGGAGGAACAAAAGAAGAGATCACAGTTGATGTAGATGATGACGTACAGCCCACGCCAATATCAACGGCTCGAACCTCGTTTGATGGGTCTAGAGAATTACGAGTCTCTTTCAATGTTCATGGTACTGGGGGTACAAATTTCGCTAGTTCTGTCAATCCTTCTTCATCTTCTCATTCGACTTCTTCGTCGCGGACAAATCAAGAACAGCCGCAACAACAAGAGGATGAGGTTTTGAGATGTACATCTAACGTTTCGTTTCAGAGAAAGTCAGAAGTTATTTCAAGAACGAAGACAAGATCGAGGCTTCAAGATCAAGAAGAAACGCCTTTTACAGGTTGGAGATCGGGTCAGTTAAAATCCGGGATACTTGGGGATATAGATGAAGAAGATGATCCATTAGCAGATGAAGATGTACCAGATGAATATAGGAGTGGGAAACTAGACGCTATAACATTGCTTCAATGGCTTAGTTTAATTGCTATTATAGCTGCATTGGCTTGTAGCTTGTCGATTCGTTCGTGGAAGAAAATTAGAGTTTGGAATCTCCATTTATGGAAATGGGAAGTTTTCTTGCTTATTCTTATATGTGGGAGGTTGGTTTCAGGTTGGGGAATTCGAATTGTTGTCTTCTTTATCGAAAGAAACTTCCTTTTGCGAAAGCGGGTTCTTTACTTTGTTTATGGTGTTCGTAGAGCTGTTCAGAACTGTCTGTGGCTTGGCCTTGTGCTTCTCGCGTGGCATTTCTTGTTTGACAAGAAAGTACAGCGAGAGACACAGAGTAAATTTCTTCCTAAAGTAACCAAGATCTTGGTTTGTTTCTTGTTTAGTACTATTTTGTGGTTGATCAAGACACTTGTGGTTAAGGTTTTGGCCTCTTCGTTCCACGTTAGTACTTACTTTGATCGGATTCAAGAAGCATTGTTTAACCAATACGTGATCGAGACTTTGTCGGGTCCTCCTATGATTGAGATGAGTAGGATTGAGGAAGAGGAAGAACGGGCCCAAGAAGAGATCTTCAAGATGCAAAACGCAGGTGCTAATCTACCACCCGATCTTTGCGCCGCTGCGTTTCCACCGGGAAAAAGCGGGAGAGTGCTGAATCCGAAGCTCTCTCCGATCAAATCGAAAACTTCTAACGGTAAGGGAATCAGCATGGAACATCTTCATAGGATGAATCACAAGAATATATCAGCTTGGAACATGAAGAGGCTAATGAAGATTGTGAGACATGTTTCACTTACCACATTAGACGAACAAATGCTTGAATCCACATACGAAGATGAATCCACACGACAAATACGGAGCGAAAAAGAAGCTAAATCAGCTGCAAGAAAGATTTTCAAGAACGTGACTCAACGCAGCGCAAAGTGAGTCTACATCTACATTCTACAATTTCCCTTCTTTGTTTTAGAACAGATTTTGAGTTTCACTAACAAACTCAAATCTGAATGACCAAAAGGTATATATACCTAGAAGATTTGATGAGATATTTGCGAGAAGACGAAGCGATGAAGACAATGAGCCTCTTCGAAGGGGCACCAGAGACCAAAAGGATTAGCAAATCAGCATTAAAGAACTGGCTGGTAATTGTTAATTTTCCTCATAGACCATATTAGAAAAAAAAAAAAAAAAAAAAAAAAAGATAATTTCTGCTGTGGTATATATATCACTTTGTTGTTAACTTTGATTAGGTCAATGCTTTCAGAGAGCGAAGAGCTCTTGCCTTGACACTCAACGACACCAAAACAGCAGTGAACAAGCTTCATCACATGATTAATATTGTCACTGCCATTGTCATAGTTGTCATATGGCTTGTTCTTCTTGAAATTGCATCTTCCAAGGTACTTCTCTTTATAAGTTCACAAGTTGTACTCATGGCCTTCATCTTTGGCAACACAGTCAAAACCGTCTTCGAGTCAATCATCTTCTTGTTCATTGTCCACCCTTACGATGTTGGTGATCGTTGCGAGATTGATGATGTACAGGTATGTACATTCAGATTTCCAATGTAACCCACATGAATCTTTTTAATTGGCTAACCAAAACGTTACTTAAATAAAAATCTAGGTGGTGGTGGAGGAGATGAACATACTCACTACAGTTTTCTTAAGATATGATAATGTAAAGATTATGTATCCTAATAGCCTTCTTTGGCAAAAATCAATCAACAACTATTACCGTAGTCCAGATATGTGGGATGTAATCGAGTTCTGTGTCCACATTACTACTCCTTTCGATAAGATTGCGATGATCAAGCAGAGAATATCAAAGTAAGAGTACTCTTTAAAACTTATAAGCGATTTTATACCAATTTGCTGATCCTTTTTGATGGCAATGTATGTAGCTACATTGACAATAAGCCAGAGTATTGGTACCCATCAGCCATAATCATAATAAAAGATGTGGAAGATTTGAACAAAGTGAGGATAGCAGTTTGGCCATGTCATAGGATGAACTATCAAGACATGATTGAGAGATGGACAAGAAGATCTGTCTTGGTCGAAGAAATTGTTAAGATCCTCCTCGAACTTGACATTCAACACCGGTTTTATCCAGTTGGCATCAATGTTAAGACATTGCCAGATGTTGTCTCTAGTAGAGTTCCACCAGGATGGTCATAAAACGTACCTGACTGGAAAATTTTGATATTTTTTCTTTTTGTCTCAAGTGAGTCAACAATTTTGTAATCAACAAACTTTTACTTAATTAATTAGCTTTTATAACCACAATTTTGACCTTAAGAAAATTCATTTTTTCTACTACACCTATCAATTAAGCATCTAATGGCTCTATACTCTTACAATACATGTGCTTTTAGGATTAAGAAACAACTAAATCTCTTACTTAATTCATCTTTCCATATTTGAAAACTTAAGCCTAATCTCAGTTAGCCATTGAATCATTATTACATAACCAAGTTAGTTCATTACACTTCAACCTTGAACTAGACAAAAGACTCCAATCAAAACCATGATGATTCAGATTCAGTAACCTCTGATCATAACTGGAGAAAATTAAACAGATAATCTAAATCCAAGTCTAACCTTTTAAGCGACTCCGATGGAGGTTAAAGACGAAAGGAATGAGAGAAACAAGAAAAATATTGCAGGCACAGCAACAAGGTGTTTGAAGAAATGACTATAGAGAAATGTTCTGTTGGGTGTTGTTAATGTTATTAAATGTGACAAACCCTATAACGAATAACAATCACACCAAACATAGAAACGTGAGATGGTTAAACATGTATTAAATTTAGTGATCGTTATATCAAAACACAAATTAATTGCTATATTAAGTCTTAATCCAACTCATGGTGGTTTAAAAAACTCCTAAACCAAATTATAATTGTTAATAGTAACAGAGAATACAAAAAAAAATATTTTACATACATTTAAACTCGTAACTCTTCTTAATTATAACGTAACTTTTTGTGCATATGCATCATCATCACAGTTTCTGTTTCTTTTTCTAAAGATTATCAAAAAAGTTAGTATATATTTTTTTTTATTATCTTCCACTTTTGTTTTGATTTTTCTGATGGATTTTCGAAAACCTTTTAATTCTCATAGCTCGTATAAACAGATTATAAGCACCGGAGATCAAACCGAGAAGACGAAGAAGAAGAAGAAGAAACCTCCGACTCTTGATGATGATAACAACGGTTCCATTAACCATAACGCCAAAACTCAGAGCTCACGTTCTAGCTTAGACAGCCACAAAGCAACCATGGATCGAGACTCAAGCTACAAGTTTTGGCAAAACATTGTAACCAATGATCAAAGCCGGAAGAGCGGGAGTTTCGATTTCCCGCAGTATCGTGAAGATATTGCACTCGATGTGAACGAAGAAACAGAGGATATCAGCAAGTCCGGTTCGAAAGAAATGAGAGTTTCTTTCAAAGTCAATAGTTCAGGAACCGGACACAATTTGTCCGGTTCCGTTCGTTCTTGTACGTCTTCGACATCGTTTTCCTCGGCGACAATGCGGATGAATTTAGAGCAGCAGGAGGAAGAAGGAGAGGTTGTTATAAGAAGTTCATCCATGAGGAAAACAGAGCTTGTCTCAAGGGCGAAAGCTAGATCGAGGCTGATCGATCCACCTCAAGAAGAGGAACAACAGTATTCGAGCTGGATTGGGACGTCGGAACAGTTAAGATCAGGTTTACTTGGAAGACTGTCAGATGATATCGAGGAAGAAGACGATTCATTAGCTGAGGAAGATGTTCCGGAGGAATATCGAAGGTTGAAGATGGATGCCATAACGCTGCTTCAATGGCTAAGCTTGATCGCGCTCGTAGTTGCGTTAGTATTGAGTCTAACGTTTCCTTCTTGGAGAAACGCAACTCTTTGGAGCCTTCATTTGTGGAAATGGGAAGTAGTCTTGCTTGTTCTCATTTGCGGTAGGTTGGTTTCGGGTTGTGTAATCCGAATTATCGTCTTTTTTATCGAAAGAAACTTCTTATTGAGGAAACGGGTTCTTTACTTTGTGTATGGTGTGAAGACGGCTGTTCAGAACTGTCTCTGGCTCGGCCTTGTGCTTCTCGCATGGCATTTCTTGTTCGACAAGAAAGTAGAAAAGGAAACACAGAGCAGTATTCTTATTCTGGTGTCCAAAATGTTGGTTTGTTTCTTGTTGAGTACCGTCTTGTGGTTGATCAAGACATTGGTTGTTAAAGTTCTAGCCTCCTCATTCCATGTTAGTACCTACTTCGATAGGATTCAAGAAGCTCTGTTTCATCATTACTTGATTGAGACGTTATCTGGACCTCCAATGCTTGAGCTAAGTAGGATTGAGGAAGAGGAAGATCTGGCGCAAGAAGAGATGTTCAAGATGCAGAAAGGAGGAGCTGATTTATCACCCGAACTTTGTTCCGCTGCGTTTCCGCAGGAAAAAAGTGGGAGTTCGATGAACATAAAAGTCTCTCCGATCATCCCAAAGACAAGAACTGATAACGGAATAACAATGGATGATTTGCATAAGATGAATCAAAAGAACGTTTCAGCTTGGAACATGAAGAGGCTGATGAAGATTGTGAGAAATGTTTCGCTTACTACATTGGACGAACAAGCGCTTCAAAACACATCTGAAGATGAATCAACAAAACAGATACGAAGTGAAAAAGAAGCTAAAGCAGCTGCAAGAAAGATTTTCAAGAACGTTGCTCAACCTGGCACAAAGTGAGTATACAATTTCTTTTCTTTATTAGAACACATTTTTAGTTTCACTAATACACTCATATCTTAAATATGAAAAAGGCATATTTATCTGGAGGATATAATGAGATTTTTGAGAGTAGACGAGGCGATAAAGACAATGAGTCTCTTCGAAGGAGCATTAGTGACCAAAAAGATTACCAAATCAGCTTTGAAGAACTGGCTGGTAATTTGAAAAAATATTATTTCTTTCTTTCTCAAGATTATCTATATATGGCACTAATTATTTTGTTGATTCTACTTGATTAGGTTAATGCTTTCAGAGAAAGAAGAGCACTTGCTTTAACACTCAATGACACCAAAACAGCAGTGAACAAACTCCATCAAATGATTAGTTTTCTCTCTGCCATTATCATCATAGTCATATGGTTAATCCTTCTTGAAATCTTCACTTCTAAGTACCTTCTCTTTTTAACTTCACAAGTTGTACTTTTAGCCTTCATGTTTGGGAACTCTCTCAAAATCGTCTTCGAGTCAATCATCTTCCTCTTCATCATTCACCCTTACGATGTTGGTGATCGGTTGTTGATCGATACTATAGAGGTAACTAAAAAAATGTTCTGAGTCTATTTAGTGAATCTTTATAAGCTACTAAACAAACAAGATCAAATTGTTAGATGGTGGTGGAAGAAATGAACATTTTGACAACAGTGTTCTTGAGAGCTGACAATTTAAAGATTGTGTATCCAAATATTCTTTTGTGGACTAAAGCAATCCACAATTACCATCGTAGTCCGGACATGGGAGATGAAGTCCTATGTAGTGTCCACATTACTACTCCTCCTGAAAAGATTGCTGCAATTAAACAGAAAATATCAAGGTAATTAAAAGCTCACACTTGTTCTAATGTATAAATCATTCATTATGGGATGATGATGATCTTTCTTTGTGCAAAAACTGCAGCTACATCGATAGTAAGCCAGAGTATTGGTATCCAAAAGCTGATATCATTGTAAAAGATGTTGAAGATTTGAACACTGTGAAGTTAGCAATATGGCCATGTCATAAAATTAACCACCAAAACATGGGAGAGAGATTCATAAGAAGAGCCTTGTTGGTCGAAGAAGTAATCAAAATCCTTCTCGAACTCGACATTCAGTACCGGTTTTATCCACTTGATATTAATGTCAAAACCATGCCCACCGTTGTCTCAAGTAGAGTTCCACCAGGCTGGTCACAAAACCCTGAATCAGGATAAACATTTTTATATTGATAAAACTTTCTTGAGTGTTAAATTGTGTTTAACTTAAGTGATTGAGACACATGAAACTGTTTTATTAACGAGGGTATTGTATATATATATATATATATATGAAGATAGAAGCAAAGAAGAGATATTTTTTGTTTTATGAGTTGTGTTTTTGTGACATAGGAGAAATGACTCTCAAGAATCAACTACGTGTTTTTTAATGTATTTATTCCTAAGGTAATAGCTTCTCTATCAAAATATATGCTTTATAAGATGCTCAAGATTTGTTTCTCTTACGAAATACAGTTACCACTTCCACTTCTCTGTCTCCTTTTTACTATTTTAACTCGAACAAGTTTAAGGGAAACAAATGATAACATAAAGTTATCATATCTCTGAATACATCAACTATATATATATATATATATATATATCTTTATCACATGCTGTAAGGCTATCTATATTAACACTCCTCTTTTATACTTGATGAGTTCCTGTAGTTACCACTTCTGCCCTTGAAGTGTTGCTGATTTCTTTGTTAATGAGTGGAGCAGAAACATCTTTTATCATTAGACTCTGTAAGAAACCGATCATCTGCACATGGAAAACAGTTTGGTCCATCATAATTCATATACAATAAAATCAAAGTAGTCCTTAAGGATGAGATCGTCATACCGAGGACAAGGAGATACATAGAAGGCTGAATCCAGGGAAATAGAACGGTGCATCGTTGGAGAGAAACAATGCTGTATTATAAAAGAAACAAATATTTCAAATGTGTTAAAAGACATGAATGAAACTTAGCAGAAAAAAGTGGTGGTTTTATGGCTTTACACCTGTCAATGGACTAAATATAAATGGTGCTACAACTTTGCCAAAGGACTTCACTCCAGATATGCATCCTTGTACCTTTCCCTTCACCATTTTTACACATTACCTCACGTTTTAAAAGTTCTTTCTTTTGTGAAACATTCAATTGTTGAAACAAGATACTAATAGCTTTACCTGTTCACCTTGTCCAACTTGTCTTGAGGCAATACCACAAACCTGCAGCCAAAAAAATCAAGTAGCAAGAGCTCCAATGTTAATTAAGGGCCAGTTAATGACGATTTTTAAAAAAAAAAACCTTACCGATGGCATCACAAACATGGCTCCAGGTGCAAAGATAGTGGTGAGGTAAGGAACCTACCAAATTGAAATATACAAACAAAAGAAAAATCATATAGAGATTGAACGTTGAATCAAGTCCATAGTTCTTGACTGACTCACCCATGGTGCCCAAGAAATGCTGACAATGGCCATCTACATCACAAACACATATTTATGTACCATGTCATTATTTAATTTTATATAACAAGAGTATTTAAGATATAAGTAGAAAAAAATATATATCACATGCTTACGTTTGTGAATTCCATAAAAAGCCCTGTTGATAAAAGCTTGCGTTCTCCAATGGCAGAAGCCAATCTTGGCAGTACAAACAGCTGAGAAAAAGATTTAGCAATACATATATCAAATAACATAGTATAAATGCAATATTATTTACACATAATTACTCATTAGTATATTTACTTGAGAGATAGAGCCACCGATGGTAATCATCATCATGAGATCAGCAAACTGGTTCTTGTCAAATCCAAAACGTGCTTTCAGAAAATACTGCATTGTTGGGAAAAAAATGGTACATTTTATTCATTAGTTGATAATATAAAGAAAGTTCTAGTATAAAATAAGGGTTTTATAATATAAGAGCAAAACCAAGAAAGCAGACTGCATTCCACTATCTGAGAAACTGCTGAAGAATGTAACAATCAGTGCTTGAACGAATATGGTGCTGCATTATAAAAAAACACTATCCATCATTTAGAATTATTATATATATATATATATATATATTTCTATATATACACAAGGCATATAAATGTACCTAGTCTTCATCAAGCTGATCATATCTTTCAATGAGGAATACTTCTTGTTTAAGACAGGTGTTTTAATGGTTGTGTCGTTTAGAATCGGCTCTGCTAACATTCTGACATCATTACCATCATGATCCTCTAGATGATACATGCCCTGATGATGATGATGATCACCATCTTCATCATTATTTAGCTTCTCCTTTAGGAAAACTCTCATGTACACCAAGCCAATGAGAAATGATATAGCTGAAACCTAGTTAATCAAGAAAAAGTGTGCCTCTTATATTTTTCCAAATAATGAACGATTAACTGAGATTGAGGATCACATGAGTAGATTTGACTCGACTGAACAAAATTTTGAGTATGTAAGGTAATAAAATACCTGAAAAGTCAAAGCTATGGGTAGAAAACGAGCAACTAAATTTCCGAAAAGTCCAGAGATTGATTGGATACCAGCTAAAATACCAAAAGCTGATATTCTTGTCGTCCCGTGAATATTTTCTGCCTGAAAAAAAAGAAAAAAAAGTCAATGTTAGCTAAACTTACATAAAGAAAAATTAATATAATGGTGAAACGAATAAAAATTTACCACATAAGCATAGGCGAGGCAGTCAATGGTGCCTTCGCATACCATAGCAGTCAGAATCTTGATTACATAAAACACATAGAAAAATGTTGTATCCCTTCTGTACCCTAATATTACTGCCAAAAGTAAGATAATCAGCCTTTTTATTCTTGATTTTCTTTTATTAAGTCACATCCACTGTCGGTTTAGTTTTATTCATCCTCTTTAGTATTTACCACATATTCCACTAGGGCAAATCCAAGAAATCACACCAAAAAATTATTCTTTATTATTATATTATTTAGTTTAGATTTTCTTTTCTAAAAATAAGTTGATAAATACAAATTTTTCTTAAAACTCATCAATTATAAATTAAATATAAAACTACATTCAGTAAGGAAAAAAGTATATTACAATGAATAAATTAGAATAGCTAAAACTAAAATACATCATATTAATTTCTAAAATTAGTATATTAAGACCATAAGTGTTCAGTGTTTCAATATTCAGATCAAAATTTTGTAAATTTATGTTTTCAATGTTTCAATTGAATTTTAATATGTATTTTTAATTTCATCAATTTGAGTATTAGTTTAGAAAGTTTCTACAATTTTTTTTTTGATATCCTATCTATCCTAAAACTCTCCGACAAACCAGGTTTATCGGTTTCCCAACAGGATCTATCGGTTCGTTCAAACTAGCCACGTGGTCAACCAAATAGCACTCTACGTGTCGGCTCCTGGAACGCTGCAGCCCATATGTGAACTCCGCAGTGTCCAAGACTCGAATCTTGATGGTGGAACTTACAGCTGTAAGCCCACTACCAATATGCCACAAGCCTTGGTTAAGATTATACAAATTAAAATTTCATATTAGTTATAATTATAATTTTATATTTATTCAAAATAAAAGACATAAAATAGTGATAATATATTTACTTTTATTTAATAAATATTTTAACTATATATCTAAATTAAATTCATAAATAAAATATTATTATTTTAGCAGCAGTATCACATTAAAACACTACAAAATTATGGGACTAATTTGCCGTTCCATTGGAGCTGATTCTACACCAAATATGGCGTTATTGCGTCCGATTGGATTTGGCCTAGTATATTTTCTAAAAAAAATATGCTCGTTATTTGTTTTATCTAAATTCTAAAGTACCCGCTGATCGGGAGATGTCGTCGTCTTTTAAATAAAAATTAAAATTAAAACAATATTTGAACCAGTCCATATAAAAGAGAAAAATCAATAAGTGGGTGACATAGACTTTTGGAAACAATTGCAGGAAAAAAAAAGTAAATAAAACACCGGTCTTCAATAAGAAGTATTCTTCACTGAAAGAGATATGATCAGCATGATGAAGACTGGATATATTTGTCATAGAAAACAAAATAGTTAGATGAAACTTCTAAAGATTAATATTTTTTTCTTATAAAATATTCTTTATAACAAAAACCCATGTTCCAAAAACCTCCGCTTAGCTCCGATTACACTTCGTCTAGTTGCTAGGTCCACCCTCGCTGCCTCGATTAATAATTAATCCTTCGAAAAAGTCAGTCAACCGATTACTTCCTGCCTAATCCGATTAATCCCCGCCTAATCCGATTATTTTCGGCATAATCATCTATAATTCAATTATTTTTAAATTTTCAAGTATAAAAAATATTTATTTTTGTTATTCTGACATTTATATTGATACTTTCTGATATTTTATAATAAATTACGTTAAAATTATAAATAAAAATTATAAAATAAATTATTAATACTACAATTTTATGTATTTACTATAATTTTAAAAACAATATTATTTAAAAATTTAATATAATAGATAAATATATTTTAAAAATTAAGTTAAAACTAATCCCCGATTAATCTCTTAGGCGCTAGGCCCACCCTCGCCGTCCGACTAACGCGTAACGAGTTTTAAAATATTGACAAAAACCCATGTTCTAAAAATCCCCGCCTAGCTCCGATTACATCCCGCCTAGTCGATAGACCCACCATCGCCGCCTCGATTAATGACTAATCCCTCGAAAAAGTCAGTCAACCGATACTCTCCGCCTAATCCGATTAATCTCCACCTAATCCGATTATTTTCCGCCTAATCATCTATAATTTAATTATTTTTAAATTTTCAGGTATAAAAAAAATTTGTTTTTGTTATACAAACATTTATATTGAGAGTTTGTGATGTTTATAATAAATTATGTTAAAAATATAAATAAAAATCATAAAATAAATTATTAATACTACATTTTCATGTATTTACTATAATTTTAAAAATATTATTTAAAAGTTTAATATAATAGATAAATATATTTTTTAAATATTAAAATAACCTAAAACTAATCCCTGATTAATTTCCGTTTACTCTCCGATTAATCTCCTAGGCGTTAGACCCACCCTCACTGCCCGACTAGCGCCTAACGAGTTTTACAACATTGGTCTAAACAAATGAAGAAATTATTTTGTTACAAAATTATACTACATATTATTAAGTGCTGATGTACTTAATTTTCAAAAAACAAAAGTGGAAAGATGAAAGATAAGTGTTTAAGAAACTTAGGTAAAAAAAATAAAAAGATGGTTACATGATTTAAATTATCTAACTATCTTTTAATCAATATTTTGAGATTCCACCTAAATCAACCTGTCGGATCAATAAACCAAAGATCTGGTCAGTATTCTAATGGATGCCCAACCCAACCCATATCCAACCCCTAAAATGTAGTCACCCATTTAGATAGTAAATTTTTTATTTTAACGAGTAAGGGTGTGGGTCGGGTATTATTCTTGAGTATCCAAATTATCCGTTTGGGTAATTAATATTTATAATTTTTAAATTTTAAATTACAATTAGTTTAGAAGTTTTGTAAATAAATTATAAATGTGATTTTGTTTTGTTTTCTTATTTTTGTACCAGCTGTACTAAACATCGTTCCTATTTAGAAGGTTGCAATTTTTTAACCGCTGCAGTTTCTACTCCTACTAACAGTTTAGCGCAAAAACTAATTTTATCGGAATTAACCGTTCGAATGAATATATTAGTTACATAAATTATCCATTCGGGTAATAAATTTAACTACTCGTATTACCTTTACCATATCTATTATCCGATTTAGCTTACCCTTTTGTTTTAAAGATATACTTTGGCTAATAATTTTTAGTTTTTTTACTACCCGTATCTGACTCTTACCCGCAATTGCCATCCTTTACCCTTAATGGCTATGTCTACTCGTTTGGATGAATAATTTAGTTACACAAATTATCCGTTCTGATAGTAACTTTTACTATCCATATAACCTATACCTAGGAATGGATCCATTTTCTTAAACCGTGAGTGCACATGCATTCATTCAAATTTAAATATTTATGTTTTTAACACTAGATATGTTAATAAATACTCATGTTCTAAAAATCTCTGTCTAACTCCGATTACACCCCGCCTAATCGCTAGACCCACCGCCTCGATTAATAACTAATTCCTCGAAAAAGTCAGTCAACCGATTACTCCCCGCCTAATCCGATTAATCCCCGTGTAATCCGATTATTTTCTGCCTAATCATCTATAATCTAATTATTTTTAAATTTTCAGGTATAAAAAAAATTTTGTTTTTGTTATACAAACATTTATATTGAGAGTTTGTGATGTTTATAATAAATTATATTAAAAATATAAATAAAAATCATAAAATAAATTATTAAAACTACATTTTCATGTATTTACTATAATTTTTAAAAAATATTATTTAAAAATTTAATATAATAGATAAATATAATTTTAAAATATTAAAATAATCTAAAACTAATTTCTGATTAATCCCCGTTTACTCCCCGATTAATTTCCTAGGCGCTAGACTCACCCTCACCGGCCGACTAGCCTAGCGAGTTTTAACAAAAACTAGTCTCATTTTTCTAAAGATTGATAGTTTTTTTTGTAGTGGGTTGGCATTAAACATTTAAACTAGAGTGGTAGGGAGAGCCACGATAGCATGCCTATGGTTGAAGTGGGTGGGGGTAAAGCTTCTTTACTCCGACGCATTTCCTACTAAAAATGTATATATCATCTTAAATTGATCTTTCATAATTTTATAGTTAAAAATAGGTAGTGAGTCCTTTTTTGCGTCAGTGTAGACTGTGTGTAGTGGAGTCTATCAATGGAAAAATATGAAAAAATAATAAATAATTAATTAAAAGATAGAAAGAAAACGGACGTGGAGGGAGGATGGAGAGACACATAGGTAGAGTGAGGATTGCCTTAATTCCATATCTGTCTGAAAGATTCCCAATGACTGGCATCATTACCATTGTCCCCAACCCAATTGCCTTCATTTAAATATTTCAACATAAGAAAATCCAACAATATTAGAACCAAAAACAAAAAAAATAACTTGATTTCACTTTATGTAAAGAAATAATAAAGGAATGTAGTACAATAGCTGTTTAAATGTTTAAACTCAACAACTCATATTGACTATTAATTTGAATGATATGGTTTAACTCTCTTTTTTTTTGTCAACAATATGGTTTTACTTTAAACATTATGTATACATTCTTTCAATCAGTCCAAAACCGTTAAATAAAAAGGTGTTTTTAATTTTTCTAAAACCACATTATATAAAACCAATCGAATAACCGGGAAAATAAAATACTGAATTTGTTAAAGTTCGTTTGACCAGAAAAAAAAAAGATTGTTAGAATTCCAGAATTAAGTCGTGACAAAATAGGTGAAATAGAGAGAGAGATTTGGCAGTCATGTTTAGTTTGAGAAAGAATGAATCAAGAATCAAGAATTAAGAATCAAGAATTCAAGATCAAGAGTGAGTAAAAGAAGTATAAATACGTGTAAGTAAAGATGTGTACCACTTGTTGGACACCAGTGAGATAAACGGCGAGAGAACATGAGTCATTTGGGCCGGAGCAAACGGCGGCGACAGTGACGTCAGTCAACACAGGTGTTACCATAAATCCGGCGAAGCCGGAGAGGAAGACCGTCGTTAACAAGTGTCTCAGCCCTGCGATTCCATCCTCCATATCACCCTAAACCGTATGTTTGCTGACTTCGATTCAAAAGAGTAATAGACCATACAAAGTGTTTAGGATTTGTTTAAATTTTCTCAAGAAAATAAAAGAACAGAGCTTCGTCAGATATTTTAATTTCTGTCTAATTCTATTCTTTATTTAAAATTTTGATTGTATCAATCTCATAGAAAGACTTATGAGGACATTTTTGGTATTTTTCTGGCCGACTCGATGAGGCCCCATCTATTGTTCCTTTAATTTTATACATTACCACTAATTATGTGACGTGTTTTAATAACTACGCGTTTCAATATGCAATAAAGAAATGCATATATCTGAACGACTACGAAATTTTAAAAAGAAAACAAAATACACACACTTTAAAAATTACTCCGACAACATACGGGTCTTAGACGATGATGGAATATGCAAATATATAAATTTAATAAATCGTCGGTCGCATTACAGCCATAACTATACTTTAATTTAGAGGTTTGTATACGACAACGAATCCTGCGATATAAACCGAACAACTTTGACGAAATAAGTAGAAAGAACGAAATATGGGGTGCGGAGGAAACACAAAAAAAATTATTGATACTATTGCATTGTCAACATTTTCGGGCCCCTAAAAATAGAAAAATGAGGGCCCATTTTCCATCTTATAAACATATTCAAACTAATCTCGTATAAATAATTTTCATTGCTTTTAAGTTTTAACAATAGTATAAACATGAATAATATAAACTAAGTATAATTTAAGAAAAAGATATTAAAGACTCGACGAAAAATTGTGCATGAAAAAAAGAAAGAAAAAGAGATAGACCTTAATGAAAGAATCATGGTAAGGTTTATTTCTTTATTTTAGTAAGTTTTTTTTATTAGTTTGTTGGGATTCAATAAAACTTAATTATGTATGTTTGTATCATTTTTTCTATTCGTTAAGAACGTAAAAAAAAATTAACAAACAAAATAAACGTAAAAAATACATGCATATAACTTTATTTTTTCTTTCCGCTATGTCTAACGCGGGTCATGCATAACATTCCCAACCATATAATCGACAGACATGAGTTTTCTCAGTATTGACATTCAGTGGTTATCCAAAAAAATAATTTTATCAGGATAACAGTATAAACTGACAATCATTGCACCTGTCATGTGACTGTTGCGGTTGAATCAGACGAAACAGAAGCTGCACCAAATGGAGACAGAGGATATTATATTAGTATGGGTATGGATAGGAACAAATATATATATATATATATATCGTAAGGAAAAATATATATGCCGTAAAATTTATTTAATCAAACATTTTAACAACAAACAATATCCAGATTTAAATGAAGACACACAATCTAGTAAAATTTTAGCACTAATAGAGAACAAAATATACAATCAAATTTTAAAATTCAAATGTGTTCCCAGATCTTCAACACTCTTAACATGAAAAAAACCTAATTTAAACTACAATTCACCACATCCACAAAAGTTTTCATTTGCATCTCCTTAAATATAACCACTACTAAATAATCAAAACCAGCCCGAGATCCTCCAAGATTATATCCAATTAAAAAAAATCAAATAGAAATACACACAAACAATATGAATCGACTATGTTGAGATTGGTCCAAATTAACCATACAAAGGATCGATAAATGTAATACAAACCAAAATTCATATTTCATTACTGTAAAATTCAAAGCCCTAAATTATTTCCTGTAATAAGTTGGAAAAGCTTCAAAAATTATAAAGATGAAGAATAAACCATGAGAAGAAAAAAGAAATATAACTTTCTTTCCTTTTTGAGTCTTTGACAATCGGAAACTTGTTACTACTCAGATTTTTTTATAGTTATCCTTTTGATAGTCATCATCACTTGTAAGTTGTAACCACCATATGGGTGCAATGACATACGAAAGCAGAAAAATAGTTTGTTCCAGTAAACAAACATGTAGTAGTCCATAAAACAGTAAACAGTGTTTTCCAAGGACTATCTTATAACTTTTAATCAATAAAACAGACCATCAAATTTTGTGTAATACCAAATTTGGGGTAAAATGTTGTCTCTTTTTTGAATGAGCATTTTGATTGGTAACACAAAAGGAACCAACATATGATCTTGTATGAATAGACTAAAGGAAAAATGGGGAAAATGGACAAACTTGGTCTCAAGGCCAGAGTAATTATCTAAGTTTATAAAGAATTATAAATTCAAAAAAAAAAACATGAGTGTTTGAAGTTTCTTTTACCATTTCTATTTAATAAATTATCCTTTCTCACGGAGAGAAGGGTTGGTTTCATAAGAAAAAAAATACATGTCTGGTTAATTTATCAGGTGGAACAAAGATGAAACACTACAAGAAAGCATGCTAGAACTGACGGGCAAATCCGTCAGAATTCTGTCGGAAAGAACCTTTTCTGACGGATTTCCGACAGAAAAATCTGTCAGTTATAGGGCTTCGGAATTCGGAAATCCGATAGAAATATCTGACGGATTTCCGATGAAAATAATCTGACAGATTTCCGACAGCTACGGCTGACGGTAAAGCTGTCAGAAATCCATCAGAAATAAAACCGTCGGAAGTCCGTCGGAAACAATTTCTGACGGATTTCTTACGGATTTCTGACAGGAGTTTTTTCTGATGGATTTGTGACGGATTTTTGTGACGAATTTGTAACAGATTTCTGGTGGGTTTAATTATAAGTTATTTTTAAATATGAATTTTATTTACATATTTGTTAATTATTTGAATATTAATTTATTAAATTTTGTAAATTGAAATTAATTGAAATAAAATATAAAATAAAATTTCAAATGTAAATTGATATTTAAATGTAATAAAAATCCTTATCAAAAAATCCAAAAACATAAAATCTAATAAATTATGATCGAGAAACTCGAAACTCGGCCATGAAAGTCTTGATTGTCTTCTTTTGTTCCACCGACTCTATCTTTGTCTTTTCCATCTCGGCTTGCGTTGCTGCGTTTGTGGCTGCCAATTCTTCATAACGTCGAGCACTCTCCGCGTATGCTTCTTTCACGTGACTCATCTCATCCTTCAAACCCTCGATCTCGGTGGTGCTCTCCGCAAGTTGCGCTCGAAGCTCGGCTTCTTCTAAAAACTGTGAAGTGGCTGTGGATGAAGCATAGTACATCGGTGGAATACCAAAAGACGTCCTTTTCTCTTCGGAGTTGCCTAAGAAACAAAATAAAACTTATATGTAAAATTAATAAAATTAACTTTAAATTTTGTAAAAGAAATTACTTACTTCTATAACGAGCTCGTTCCACTTCTCGAGAGGAACCTCGTTAGAAGAGCCTTCTTCTCCTTGTGGCTGAGATTGAATATACTCCTCTCCGAGCGCCTTCACAGATTCGATGAGTTCAATTATATGTTAGTGAACAAAAATAAATCTACTAAACATAACAACAAAGAACATATAAAAAAAACTAAGTAAAAGAATACAAAATCACTTACCAAATCGCTCCGCCAAGCCGTCGTGGATAAATTCTTGGCATTTCTTCTCTCCCGGGTTGGGAGATGAAGTCCTCCACGCTCATTTGAGTAGATGCAGTCTGAGGAATGTGGGTCGACGGAGTCTGAGAACTGTCTTGCCCACCTCTAGCCCTAGTCGGAGCCGTATTCGCCCCACCTTGTCGAATACGTGATGTCCCGAAATGATAGCGTCCGTAATCCCTTAAAACAAAATTGTAAGTATAAAATTAACCAAATAAATTTTAAATATTTATAATTAAACAAAAAAAACTATACAAATCAATACAAAGATTTGAAATAATATTTTTCAAATCATAAACAAATAAAAAAAAACAAAAACACCACAAGAAAATCCATAAATATATCACCCAAAATAATCATATGTTCACATAAATAATTAAAATAAATTCAATTAATCAAAAAACTAAAACAAGTTGCAAAATTCAAAATCAAAATTTGTCAATACTAAATTAAAATTCAATTAATCATATCTAGATTTTAATATCCATTATAAAAATCCTATATCAAAATCTCTAAATCTAACTTCCAAAACTCTAAATCTAACTTCCAAAACTATAAATCTAACTTCCAAATCCCTTAATCTAACTTCTAAATCCCTAAATCTACTATCAATCCTAAAATACAAAAACAATATGAATCTAAAAATTAAAGAATGAAAACTTACTAATTAGTTGGATATGATTGATTATTGTCCATAGTGTGAGAGATTTAGAGTAATTTTTGTGGAAAATACTGAAAGAATCGACGGATTTTGTGAGAGAAAATCGCGACTTTAGAGGAAAAAAATTGGAGCTTCAATGGCGATGTTCGCGAGGAAGGAGGAAGGGTATAAGACATAAAAATTTCTGACTGACAGAATCCGTCACAATCCCGTCAAAAATTTTGGGGAAAATAATAAGCCCGTATTCTAAAATTTTAGGGAAAGCGTGCGTAAAATTTCGCATATCCGTCGGAAATTTCTGACGGATTTCTGACGGATTTCTGATGGATTTCCGATGGGTTTAGAGTTTTAACCTCTAATTAATGTTTTTCCACTTTTAAACTCTTTATCTTTATATCTGATGACTAAATAAATAAGATATCAGTTGGATATATCAATATTTTTCTTTATTTAAATGTTTTTCAAAATTTTAATCTTTTTTGTTATAAAGATGTTGTTAAACAATATGTATTGTTATGAAACATTTGGTAAGAATGCTTAATAAAAAAATTTAACATCAATAACACTTGTTTTTAATGTTTTTTAGAAGTTTGTTTTTTAAATAAGTCATAACATCATCTTATACAGTAGTATTATTCATAAATATTAAATTTAATCCCAAAACCACAAACCCATCAGAAATCCGTCGGAAATTACTGACGTGTTTTCCGACGGATCTCCAAAAAAACGTGTTAAATATTGTACATGTGAATATTTTAGATTGCTGTCGGAAATCCGTCAGAAATTTCTGACGGATTTCCGACGGATATTTTTGTTTTTCTTAAAAAAATAAATATATAAATATTAATAATATCCGTCACAAATCCGTCAGAAATTTCTGACGTATTTCTGACAGGAACTGAATAACCATCAGAAATCCGTCAGAAATTTCCGATGGGTATTTTCTGTCAGAAATTTCTGACGGATTTTTGACGGGAACTGAATATCCGTCAGAAATCCGTCAGAAATTTCTGACGAAAAAATAACCATCAGAGATTTCTGACAGATTTCTGAACGCTTATGATTTTTCAGAAATCCATCCGTTTTCCATCGGAAATTGGGTCCGTTTCCGGCCAGCTTTCTTGTAGTGAAAGATCCATCTGGTTGAGTGAATAAAAGACATTTGACTGTATTTCTCAAACTTCCTTTATTTTAGTTGACATGTAGATGACAAGTGAATCCCAAAACGCACAAGAGAGAATGCAAAGGCTCGCATAGTCAGAATTTCATCAATGTCCCTATTTATGTGAAATTTACCAAGTATTTCTCGTGTATTTCTTTTCTGATGAATGTGTAATACTTTTTAAAAATCTCTTTTGTTCATGTCACATTTTTAAAAAGTTAGTTTTATACTTCAAAATTTTTTACGTGAGTGAAAATGCACATGCTCAAAGTATTCTGCAAAAAAAAAACAAAATTTGGGTATGTGACAATTGAGCAAATGCACATGGTCAAACAATTCTGCAAAAACATTTTTTCAGTTTTGGGCTTCTTAAATTTGGACTCTATATCAATAAAATCTTTTTTTTTAACAACTGTCAGTTAATTTCTAATAATGTTCTTCATGGAAAGTGGGATAGATAATCACATTGTGATGGAAATTGATGCTTTGCCAAACAGTCTGCTAACTTATTTTGATTCCTTAAGAGCCACAATATTTCAGTTTTTGTTAACTTTTGTTGCCACAATCTGATTTCTCTGATCCAATTATGAGCATTGAAATATTGAATCTTGCCACTAATAAGATGTTATCAACATGTTTTATCAGATGACAAAACTGCAAATGCCTAGCCACAATCTCAATAGTATTATTCGAATTGATTCCATAAAGACCAACTGACTACACTATTAATTATAATGGAATAAATCAAGCTAGAATGCAAAAGGAGTTTATCAGGAATTTCACACTACACAAAAGGTCATTTGTATCTATTAATTTTCATCAGAAAATAAATGATACTAATTTAAATTACTTATTTATAATCGATACAAAAACTATAATTTAAGATCAATTGCAATAATCGATATAATTATTAATTTGTGTGGCATGAGTTCATCAAAATTGATGCAAATCTAGATCCAGTTGCATAACTTTTGTAATATTGGTTCAAACGTATGAATATACATCGTTAGTTATTAAAATTGATGTAATAATTTACTCAATTTTTTATGTCACACATCACTTCTACTGAAAAATGAGGTTCCATATTTTCTTATATAGTGATGTTGGGTTTTTGATGGTGTTAATAAGACTAAAACTTAATAAACAACTATTATCCAAAATGAGGTTAATGGTTTCCTTTCATATTAGTTGATAAAACTAAATAATATAAATTCTTAAAAATTAATTTAATATTATTTTATTAATTTTAACATCAATTATTTGTAATTGATATAAACACTTAACATCTCTATAATATTATAATTGAAGTACAAATTTTGTTAAAATAGTAACCAAACACTCACAAACTAATCCATACAACCAAACACTCACCTACATATCAATATTATAGAAACTAACAATAATTTTTAATTTCCTAAAATCTCTCTAATTAATTTAAACTAATATATTGAAAAACATTATTTGATCTTATTTTAAAATTATGATAAAGTATATATAATTAATAAAAATTTATATTTTTGGATATGTTTTGATTCAAAAATTTCATAAAGGTACATAGCCCTGAACATTTGGAGTTTTGATCAGATTCGGTTCAAGTTTAATACATACTGAGAATAAAAAAATAAAAAAAGTGTCATAACGATGGACAAATAGCAAATTTTAATTTGCTATAAATCCTAGCTGTGTCCGTTGCAAATGGTATTTTGAAGCAAATGGGTACATGATTAAAATATATTTGCTTCATGAGATAATTATTGTCAAGCTTCTTCTTTTGAATTGGTGCTGACTGATTTGTTCATTGTCGGAGAAGGAACATCTACTATCAGAAGACTCTGAATAAATCCGATCAACTATTCATGTAAAACAATTAATGTTAGCCATGCTTATTTAATTATATACATATACAATCAACATAATTGTGATGATGAATTAGATGGTCGCAAGTGCGAGAGAATACCACGGATAAAGCGACGCATAGAAGGCTGAATCCAGGGAAATAAAATGGTGCATTATCGGAGAGAAACAACGCTAATATCAAACCAAAATGCCTTATTTGTTAAGCCCTAAAGAACTAATTAGTAATGAGTTTATGTTCAATAAATTTGTTGACGTACCTGTCAAAGGACTATATACAAATGGAGCCACAACTCCAGCCAAAGACTTAACCCCGGATATGCATCCTTGGACCTTACCCTAGGACGACATGAAAATTAAAAAAAAAAAAAAAAACATCATTATTTATCGTGCTTTAACTAAAAATTTTGATCGGTGCAAAATATAAAAGATGAATAGCTATAATAATAAATCTTGTATGTTTTAATATGTTAATTATCAAACTATAACAGATTACAATTATATTTTAAACCGTTAAGTTTGTGAATTTGCAATGTGTAACTCATTGGCACAAAGAATGAATTAGTTATATCAACAAATTTTAATCAACTTTTTGTATCATGTTCTTTGAATAAATTCCGAACATTCTTTAATGTATTACTCTAAATCACCTTTTATATCATGTTCTTTGAAACTGCTGCTATTAAACAATAAAAAGATGGCAGAAGAAATTAACTTGTACGATTTACCTGTTCTCCGCTTCCAACTTGTCTTGAGGCAATACCACAAACCTATAACCAAATTAAAGTTTTGTTTAAGTGACACTAAGTAAAATTCCATTATTAAAAAATCAATGAAGCGAGAAAATCTTACAGATGGAATAACGAACATGGCTCCGGGTACAAGCACGGTCGTGGCATAAGGAACCTATATTGTTCGAACAAAACAAACACACAACTATTGATTTTGTAAATTTTCACAGCTTTAATTAATCACTCTCCAACTCTCGTGTCCCAAAATTCTCGATATACGCCCGTATCCAACCAAAAAAAAATGGATCCTAGACAAACTAAATATATAAGATTTCTTTCTCAAGATTTTGTTTTTTTTTCCCTGAGGCCTTTCGTTCAAAGATATTTTTAATTCCTAAGCAAATGTTCATGCTGCTTCGTACCAGACACTGGCGTGGATATATATCGAAAACATTTTTAACCAGGGTCAGCTTAATAGTGCTTCGAAATTTTATATGTAGGATATATATGTTTAACTTTCAAAATACAGATGTAATTAATTCTTTGTTTTTTTTAATATATAGATTTTTTTTTAAAGTGTTATCAGCAACTCACCCATGCTGACCACGCTACACTGAGGCAAGCTGCCTGCACCACAAGCACATACCAAATTTATTAGCTTTATATAGTCTCATGATTGCAGGGCATCAATTTAATTATGGTCTCATTAAAAAAAATCGATAAAATGAAGAAACAAAAAGTCTAAAATGTTTACGTTGAAAAATTCCATAAGAAGCCCTGTTGATAACACCCTACGTTCTCCAATGGCAGAAACCAATATCGGCATTATAAACAGCTGAAAAAAAAAATTTAGCAGCAAGTTTTAGTGAACAATATTTCTTTAATTATAAACGATAATTACATATATTATACAATAATATTTACCTGGGAGATGGAGCCAATGATGCTAGCCAGCAACATGAGCTCAGCAAAGTCATTTTTGTTAAACCCAAAACGGGCTTTCAGAAAATACTGTGTGTTTTAAAAATAAAATCTATCAATTAGTTTTTGAGCTAATTTAGTACAATATGTTTAAGAAAATTAAAGAATGTAAAAACTGAGGGATGAGATCAACCATGAAAGCAGATTCCATTCCACTTTGTGAGAATGTAGCAAAGAATGTAATAACCAATGTTTGAACGAGTATGGTGCTGCGTTATAAAACATTGTAATTTAGGATTATAAATAAGTATATATGTGTGTGTGATAATGACACGATGCATACGTCACATAAATATATATATATATATATTAAATGTACCTGTTCTTTATCAAGCTGACTATATCTTTCAAAGACGAATACTTAGTATTGGTGACATGTGTCTTAGTTGGCGAGTCTCTTAGAATCGGCTCTGCTAACATCCTTAGGTCACTAACATCATGAACATCCTCTTCAAAATTTCTACCACCACCACCACTATCATTATCATTATCGTGTAACCTCTCTTTTAGGAAAACTCTCATGTACACCAGGCCAACGAATAATGATATAGCTGAAACCTAATATATTATAATTTTCATAAATTTACGAGATAAAGGTATGAATTTTTTATCCAAAAAAAGAAAGAAAGATAAACATGTATGAATAAGATAAAAAAATTTCAAATAATATTTGACAAAAATATGAATCTTCAAGACATAAATATATATTTTATTGGAACATATCCATTCTTCAGAACGTTTTGGTGAAGTTTCAACTGAAATTTTATCTTGTTCATTAAATATAAATGCATACTATAATTCCTTCTCTATATTCTTGATAGATAACCAATTTGTATATATACAGTATATATATATATGTGTGTATGTATACATTCATATATGAAGTTGTGAAAAAAGAAAATTATTTTTTATGTGCAAAACAAAAAAATGATTGTGTATTATTTAAATTATCTCTTGAGTTTTTTCCCTTTATGATAACACTATACCTGAAAAGTCAAAGCCATGGGTAGAAAACGAGCAGAGAATGTTGCACAAACTCCGGCAATTGATCTGATACCTGATAAAACTCCAAATGTTGCTATTCTTTGTCTACCATGAACATTTTTCCCCTGAAATTACAATTAAAGGAAATGATCTCGTAGGAATGTTTTTTTTGGTTTGATAAAACCACTTAGAAATGTTCTAAACATATTGATTGAGAATAGAAAATATCTCATAGAAAAATCGATCATGTTGAGAAGAAAATTTAAAATTTACCACATAAGCTTGAGCGAGACAGACGACGGTGCCGTGGCAGACCATATCGAATATAATCTTGATTATATAAAATGCGTAGAAAAAATTTGTATCCCTTCTATACCCTAAGATCGCTGCAAAAAGTTGCTACATTTTAGCAGGTAATAGAAATATATTCGAAAAAATATTCATATAATGGTAACAACAATAGTAATACTAATTCTAATAATATTTCTTCAGATAATAATACTTAAAATAATGTGTATTTGACATTGGCTGTTCCTAATTAACTTCGTTTACTTAGACTGTCACATAAATGTTCACACTTGTATTAAATTATGATAAATAAATAAAAAATTAAGATATGATGACAAAAATGTTTATTATATATGTTCGTGCAAATTAAGATATGAAAAATGTTTATTATATATGTTCATGCTGGATTGCCTTATCTATAATCTAATTCAAATTAATACTGAATTTTTTAAAATCCCAGTCTATCTGGTCTACTAGCGATCAGTCTAGTAAACCACTATCGAAATGGTTAAAGTGGACATAACCTGTTTCTAACGACTTTAACGAATTCGGAAAGAAAACCTTATTAGTTAGATCCAGATAGTATCACCCACTTTACTAGTGTAAATATAAAATTATGTTAACAATTAGGATATCCTAAATTTTACAAATAAAATAACTCTGCTAATTTAGTTCTTCGCTAAATAATTCTTCTTGTACTCATTCGATTACAGAAATTGAATAAATATTATCAATTCAAAACCCTATTTAACATCCTATTTTAGAATCAAAATTTCTCCGATTCAACTTCATTTCCAACACCAAAATGGAGATCTCCAAAAAAAATTTGTAACACAACTCCAAAAACGGAGTTACGTCATTCTAAAGTAAAAAGGTAAAAATGAGTTTAAGATTTCCAAATTATACTTTTACCCAACTGCAATTTTATAGTTTATTTAATAACCAAACCCACATAAGGTTTAACTAGCTAAACAAAAATAAACATTATTAACTTTTGCTCATGTGTGTGAGATGTGGATAATACAAACTGGATAAAGTGTTCCAACATGTAATAATAATTAAACATCTATTTAGAAAAATTATGGTAAATATCAAAAATGATTTATTGTAAGTACTTAGTAATATATGAATCGTTATACCAGATTTCCCCCACTATCTAATTGTATATATATATATATATATTTATATAAAGTAATTTATAAATCGTAATACCAGATTTCCCCACTATATATATATATATATATACATACTCGCACAGCATGGAAAAAACCTAAATTAGTATTATATGCGAAGATGGATATTATTGTGAACACTTTCACAAAAAAACAAAATGATATACTGTGAATAAATATGAAAATAGGGATATGTAGTAATAAGTGATAGAAGTGTTAAAAGCGAAAGTTCCTTTTTCATTTTTACAATATAGTCTACTATTTAATAATTTGTAAATTATGTAAGTTTTTGCAAAAATTCAAAAACCCATAACGAATCTACAAATTCTACGACTTATAGTACTTGTAGTTAGTTTTAGGCAGACCGCCGTTCATTGTTGAGTTATGCTGAATCCAGAGGCGTTGCATAATAGAAAATTGTGAAACATTGGCTTAGGACCCAATTTTTTAAAGTTTATTTTAGGGTTCCAAAATTTTTATATTTTGTTTTATATTAGTAAACTATATAGTTTAATTTTATTTTAGTTTAAAATTTATAAAATATTTCTAGTATTTTACAAATTTATTTTAAATTTTAGAATTTTTATAGATTCAAACATTGTTAACTAAAATAGATCATAAAATAGCATAAAATAGTATTTTATAGTTAAAAAATAGTATAGATTATTTTCATAGATTTTGAAATAATGTTAGTCATTTCTAATTTAATACTCATTATGTCTTAATTTAGTTTAGTTTATGAATATTGCAAACTAAATAAATAAAACATAATTTTTCTCTTTTATCGTTTTTAATATATTATACTTTATTTTTAATTGATCATTTTATTAGAATAACAGAAATAATAATAGAGTTTTCTAAAATACTGTATTAGAAATAAAAAAAAAAGTATAAAACAAAAAAAATTTGTTTTATATATTTTGTTATTAAAAATACATAAAACAATTTTTTATTTGCCTTGGGCCCTTACAATTCTAGACATGGCTCTCGCTGAATCATAGAAAATTTTGTTCAATAATACAAATAGTTGTTGACAAATTTACCAGTTGTGCTTTCAATTATTGTGTCGGCAAAGTTTTAAATAATTGTCCATCAGTTTGATTTTAAAACCTGACAAACAAGATAGACGTGTAAAAAAGGATATCAAACTTTTTTACATAGGCACTATACTCATGGAATCATGAGGTGTCCAAGGCATCTTTCGTGATGTTGATACAGGTGATTAATTAATAAAATATATTTTTAAACTTTAAATAACTCTTTAGTTAGTGGAATAGTGTACATATGTGGTATGATTGGCATTGCATGGAATTATTTTATTCTATCAGTTTTTGAGTATTTGAGAAAAAGTTACAATGCAACTATTGAAATGGTAAAGGTAAGAGCAGAAAATAGTAAAACATAGTGTCGAAGTATATGAAATTGATGATATATAAATATAATGTGTTAAGAGGAAAATGGAACCTGGAGGAATAATAGAGAGGCACATAGGAAGAGTGAGCAATGCTTTGATTCCATATCTGTCTGCTAGATTCCCAATCACTGGCATCATTACCATTGCCCCCAGTCCTACTGTCTTTTTTTTTTTTTTACCATTTTCACCGTCATAAGAAAAACAAATTACACTAATTAATTACTTTCATTATCGTTTAAACTCTTACTTATACTAGTGAACTTATTCTAAAAGACAACAACAACCGAAGATATGATTCGGTTACATCAAACCGAAGTCCAAGTAGAAAAAAAAAAATCCTGGAAGATAGAGATCACTATTCTTAAAAGGGATAGTAGACTGAGTTGAGATGGATCATTAAGCAGTCAATTTATTAAGTTTATATACTGAAAGTGATAAAACACAACTTGAAACTAAAATAAAAAATTTACCGTTAAAAAATATTATGAAGTACAACGTAAATTTCTTTCAAGATTATCGTAATAAAAAAAATTAAACGCAATAAACTTTGGAAATAATTATTTATAAACAAATTTTGTCATAATATCTGATTTATTCATAAAATTATATATATAAACCGTTTAAATTTTGTATGCAATATATATATATTGTTGGAACTCAATTTTACACAAATGATTATTGTCAAAATTAGTATTATTTTGAATAAGAAATAGAAGTTTCTAAGTGGATATCTTATATAAATTATAAAGATAATAAAACATAAGAATATTGACTAAAAGTCATACAAACCAAGTTAAATGTTGACTGGTCTTTTATCTTAATGTTTATAATTATTTCATTTAGATAAATGCATATTTAGCTATAATAGCTATTATCATAACCACTAGTCAAACTATAATGGTTGAGGCTATAACCATTGGTCAAACCATAAAAGCTGATACAATAATAGCAAATCAAGCCATAATGGCTGAGATCACAAATGTTCCTCTTTGGATGGCTATAAAAGCATCCCTCTTCTTTTCATTTGATAATAATAAAATATCATGCTAATAATAAATTCTAATAAAATGATTGTATTAATCACACAAACTATCAATCTCTTCACTCTATTTTTTTTTCTTTTCACTTGTTGTTCTTTGAGAGTATAACACAGAAAAGTGTTAGTTAGATTCTGTTCTTGGGTTATGCAAAACAGAATAGTTGCAGTTGTATCCTGGGATTCGGAACGTCATCAAACCGTCACAATACGGGGCATTTTCAGAATTAAAGAAAGAGATAGTATCTCGACTCTGCAAATCTCTTTTATAATTTCTGTACTAATATTATTTTATATATAATTAAATTTACAATTTATTCAGTTGTCATATTGTAGTAATAGCATTTTACATATATGACATCATTTACTGACAACCTCAAACTCTCATTAATTTATACTCACTCTCATTCACTGCAAATGCAATAATATGTCCTTCTCAGATTCCTTGAGAACTGTATTTCATCACTCAAATTTTAATTTTGAAGACTCTATATTAAGATTATTCAAAATCCCTTCCTTTAATAGAAACCTGAATTATATTATTTTTTTCGTTATAGATTATCAATATTTAAGAGATTGAGAGTTTTTGGAAGAATCTATTATGCTCAAAAGCTTAAAGAGTCAATAACCCCCAAAAAAAATCTTAGTTTAAAAGAGAGAGAGAAAACAATGATACCACTTGTTGTATTCCTGTGAGATAAACGGCGAGAGAACATGAATCATCTAGGCCGGAGCAAACTGCGGCTACAGTTACGTCAATCATCACCGGACTCACCAAGAACTCGGCGAATCCCGACAGGAAAACCGTCGCCAATATGTGTCTGAGCTCTCCAAGTCTATATCTCTCCATATCTCTCTCTCTCTTCTAACACTTCAAATTATTAACTATATTAAAATATTATCTCGCATAAATGTATATATCTTACATAACTCACGTGCCAATATTCATAGATAAAATATTTATTTTTGTTAAATCATATAATAATTCTTGATAGAAGGTATACAAAACTAGGTCGTTTGTAATATCACGGTGGGATTGAATGCAGGCCCAGCTCAGAGCCCAAGATACTGAGGGCATGGTTTAGGGTATCAAATTTTTTTGGGCTTTTTAAAATAATTTTTGGGCATATTTTTAGTAGTTTTTGGCATATTTTTAATAGGGTTTGTACATCTTTTTAGTAAATTTTAAAAATTATAAATTTTTTATTAAATTAATTTATTAGAATTTTATTTATAATTATGGACTTTAATTGATAAAATATAAAATTGGGTGTTATTAATGAATTTTAAGTTAAATTATAGAAAAAACTAATTATATTTTTAATTTTAAGTCAATTTCTTTCTCTTATTTCAAAATTCGAAGATATCATTTATCAGATTATATATATTAAATTTAATTATAATGGTAGAATTTTGTTTCGATCGATTATTAAAAATTTTATATTATAATTTTTGTAAATTGTAACATCATTTGGATACTTATCAATAAATTAAATTAGAGATTTAATATTTCCAGTAGTTATATAAATAATTTTTAATGATTACACAACTTATAATAATTTTAACAGTAAAATTCATAGTTTTTTATATTTATTATTTTTATAATATCAAATAAAATAAAAATGTATAATTTTTTTTTCACTTAGGACATCAGAAATCGTTGGACCGGCACTGATTGCATGGTCATTTACATTTTAAATGCACTTAAAATTAACTAATTCATTAATAACAAAAGGCAATTGCTATTGCAAAATCGAATCAGAATGAGTGATCAATCACGTTTTTTTACCAAACTAATATGATATTTGTGAACAAAGAGAGAGATTGAGAGATCCTGACGCTTTTTCTTTATAACAAATCAAATTTGATTCATTAAAATTTTTTAATCCATACCATTGTGTTATACAAGAGACTTTAGATATGATTTTATATTGGAAGGTATTTTCTTATTGATAGAGAGTGGAACCTATAATACCGTATATGTATGTTGTGGGGGCCGTTGCCCCTAAATTTTTTTAAAAACTAGTATAATTTTGTACTAAATTTTAATTATGCCCTATTAATTAATTATTTTATATTATTTACTCCCGATAAATTATGTTGAAACAAAAATTTGAGTTCTAGTCTTTGTAAAACGTTAAGCTTGAGCGATCAGTAATAGGGATAAGGCAAAAATCTTCTTTTTATTACTTAACAAGCTATTTTATAAAAAAAACTAAATACAATAATCAATATCCCTTACAAAAACCATTAAAAACAACATATTTATAAGAAAGTAAACGTCTAACCTACCCCTAAACTTAATGGGATTTAAAATATCAATATCCTAATTAAAACAGTAGAAAATATAAGTATGCGCTGCTAGTTCTGGGCATAAAATCCGATATCTGAAAATCCAATCCAAACCGATCCAAAAATATCCGTATCAAATCTGAACCGAACACTTTACAAAATCTGATCGGTTTTTATTCTAAATTTTTTTTGGTTTCGGTTATAATCCGAATCCGATCCGATATCCATTCGGATATTCGAAATATATAATATATACTTATATATATAATTATATATATTCTTAAATATATAAAATATATATTAGTTATCAATATTTATAATTATATGACATATTCGAAAAGGTTTCTTTATACTTTTCAACTAAAATTATATTTTTTGATTAAACTTCTTATTTATTTTTAAAAAAATAAAAAAACTTGGATTTGTTTTTTTTTATTTTTCGGTTTTTCTCGGATTTTTGGATTTTTTTCGGATTTTTCAGATTTTTTTGGTTATTCGGATTTATTAACCAAACCCGAAATTTTTTTGGATTTTTATCGGGTTACATATAAAATTTGTGATCCGATCCGAATCCGATGAAATCCGATCCGATCCGAAAATATAATCGGATAGTGTACGGATTATAAAATTCTATATCCGAATAATCTGAATCCGACTCAATCCGATCCGAAACCGATCCGAATCCGAAAATGTCCAAGCCTATGCGCTGCATCACTTATAGTCCATGTTCTAAAAATCCCCGGCTAGCTTCGATTACACCCCGCCTAGTCGCTAGGTCCACCCTCGCCACCTCGATTAATGACTAATTCTTCGAAAAAGTCAGTCAACCGATTACTCCCCGCCTAATCCGATTAATCTCCGCCTAATCCAATTATCTTACGCATAATCATGTATAATCTAATTATTTTAAAATTTCAAGTATATTCAGACATTTATATTAAGAATTTGTGATGTTTTATAATAAATTATGTTAAAATTATAAATAAAATCATAAAATAAATTATTAATACTACATTTTCATGTATTTACTATAATTTTAAAAATAATTTTACTCCCCGATTAATCCCATAGACGCTAGACCCACCCTCGCCACCCGACTAGCGTCTAGCGATTTTTAAAACATTACTTATAGTCAAGATTTGTCTAATATAGTTAGTCTAACTACATATTTTTATTCTCTTAAAAAATTTTCATTTAAAGTACAAAAAGATGTTTGATTATTTTGTTGTCGTCCGTTACATTATCATTATATATTTGACATAATTTTACAACAAATGATGATCCATTGAACATAATTACCTACCATGCACTACATGAAGGACTTTACAGTAAATAATTATCTCTGCGACAAATCACCCATCTTCTGACTTTAACATAAAATATCAAGATGGAGGGTGGCCTGAGATTTTGGTGGCTGCAAACTAAGAAGTTTTACTTGGGAGGATAGAACTCTGTAGTTCCTTCATTTAATAACCTTCTCTGAACCAACATAAGTAATTAAAGACATTTTCTTCAAAATTGCGGCCTAAAAAATTATAAAATATATATATATATATATATATATATATATAAATTAGCTTAGTTAGCTTGTGATGAGACCTGACCCTGACGGTTATATCTACAACATTGTAGAACTTCCCATAAACTTTGAATTGGTTAACTTGGAAGAAAATTTATTATTTAAGAATCAAATCTTATTTTCAGTGTAAAATATTTAAAATTTTAACCACCAGACCTTATAAAATGAGTGTTGCTATTTTCATAAAAAATATTCACCTATAGAATTTGAATAATGAGTATTGCAAGTTATGTTGTTAATTTCCTCGGATTCGCTAAACTGTATCGCTTAGGCTATTTTTTTTTTATATTTCGGCAATTTGTTTTTGTTGTTTTCGTTGAGTTGTTTTGATGTTATAATTTTTTTTATATTTCGGCAATTTTTTTATTTTATTTTTATATTTTGGCTATTTGTTTTGATGTTTTCATTGATTTTTCTTAATTGTATCTTTTAGGATATATTTTTAAATTTTAGTTTGTTTTTTTAAATTTATTTTATATATTTGATTATGTCAAGAAAGATAATATTACAATAAAAAAACTAATAAAACTAAGAATATGCACGTAAAAAAATAATTGTGAGCTTTTAATGATTTAATTTAATTGTTTTATTTAAATAATATTAATTTTCTTATTTTATTTGATGAGATTAGATAATAATTTTTGATTAGTTAACTAAAAAGGGATGAATAAGAAAAAATCACCCTAAGAATGAACACAAGTATTGTTGGAAGAGTTTCATTCCATGTTCTAAAAATCTCCGCGTAACTCCGATTACATTCCGTCTAGTCGCTAGGCTCACCCTCGCCACCTCGATTAATGACTAATCCCTCGAAAAAGTCAGTCAACCGATTATTCCCTGCCTAATCCGATTAATCCTCGCCTAATCCGATTATTTTCTGCATAATTATCTATAATTTAATTATTTTAAAATTTTCAACTATAAATTTTTTTTGTTTTTGTTATTCAAAAATTTATACTGAGAGTTTGTGTTGTTTTATAATAAATTATGTTAAAATTATAAATAAAATCATAAAATAAATTATTAATATTATATTTTCATGTATTTATTATAATTTTAAAAATAATATTATTTAAAAGTTTAATATAATAGATAAATATATTTTAAAAATATGAAAATAACTAAAACTAATCTCCGTTTATTCCCCGATTAATTCTTTAGGCGCTAGGCCCATTTTGGATAGGTCCGACTAGCGTATAACGAGTTTAAAACATAGGTTTTATTTAGTATAAATAATTGATAAAAAGAAAAAAAATTCACCAAACAGAAGGACGTGAAATTATAATTAAATTAGCTAATAATCAAATATGATCCTATAAAAAGAAGGAAAAATCACATTATAATATTAATTTAAACAAATAATGATTTTGGCTGTCATGAGAAATGTGAACTAACAATCAAACTTGACTAGTTTCTATTGGAAACTTCCCTATAACTGACCATTTAGATTCGATTAATGTGTGTGTAAGGAAAATACACAAAATCCCAATTATGACAGAAAATACGCAAAATCCCAATCACATTTTTCTTATTGGTATCCACAGGTCCAATAGTTCACACAAGCTGAGGCACAATGAACCTAAACTTCCTTACAGCTCTTATGGTTTATAAATCTTACCAAAACTGCTCAAACCACCAATACAATGTTGCCCGCAAAAGAAAGAAGACGAAGAATCGTAGTAAAAAAAAAATTGAAGACAGGAAGTAAAAAATTCCAAGCATATATGAAGAGCCCACACACAAAATCTGTACCGTATGTCTTTTCTTGTGATCCTTTTGCCCATCTTGCAAAAAAATGGTGACTCAAGCGTCTTCTGCTCAAACTATGTGACTCTGATTGTTGTTTAGACTGAATAAGCTTTAGAGTAGATCTCTCTGATTTGAGACTAACTCATGTATTTTACACATGATATCTCACAAGCCTTTCCTTAACAGGAGGATCCAAAGCAGACATGCATTCCGCCCACGAGTTTCCCAACATCTGAATTCAAAGACATTTATCATTAGACATCAGATTACTTCTAATGTACACGAGCAGGCGCTTGTGATGGTTTAACACAGAACTTGAATTCAGCATAGCTTACTTGTTTATAGCCGCTCAGCACTTGGGAGACTTCGTTCTGTACGTCCTCGCTTCTTATTTCCTGAAATGAAAAAGTTGTCATTTGTGATATCTACCACTCCAAAAGCTTGGTAATGACAATAAATTTAACTAGGAGAGCCAAAGTTTTTTTTTTTTTCAATTACCTGCCAACTTGCGATGGCTTTGCATAGGAAAACAAGTGAGCTGACACCTCCTGATGGGTTCACTTTAACCTGAACTTATGGAGAACATTCGTAAGTATCAAATTTGATTTACATGTTTCAAGCACAAAACAAAGAGTAGAGATAACTACCACTGCACATAACCCTCTAAATGCATCTTCCTTTTCAATGTCATCCCGCACCCTGAAAAGAAAGTATGGTAAGACATTGTTCTACTGAGCAAAAGTTCTGAGCATGAATACTGCAAATCAAAACACTAAGGTTCACAAACATTGACAACGCCATGCACCATGGCTTCATAAAATGCTCCATGTGCGGTGCAACAAGGTCTGGACGAATCCATGCTAGTCTCCCAAGGGTAATTGCACTGTTCTCAACTAGTGCCTTATTGACACCCTGCTTCCCAAGAAAATAAATTTAGGAATACTCGTCAGAGACAGCAGTTGATAGAATTAGACATGGCCAAGAGAATCTTGACTATTTAGGCTGCTAGAGTCACCTCTCCATGTTGAAGAATAATGCCTAGGGAAGACACAACGTTAGTCACAATTGGTGAGACTTCTTGACGGACCTGAAACATTATGTTGCTATTTCACGAGTTTTCTCTTGACCAGAAACTTCAAGCTAGGATAACAGATATATGACGTTGGTATTACCTTGACCGCTAATTCTCCAATGGCCCAACAAGCATTATTCGCTACAGAAATGTTTTCTCTAACCAGGTTTGCAGTCTGTTTAAATCACATATATGATTAATACAATAGAAGAAGACAATAGGTACAACAGCAATCAAGCTTGGGATACCAACCAGTTGCTGGCTTGCAATTTCAAGGAACTCAAGCAGGCGAGGTTGCAGATAGACCGGGAATACCTATCAGTGGTAGCAACCCCAAAAAGCATTATTTCACTAATATATCTAGCAAAAGGAGTCGAAATTGTAACATATAATCTCACATAACTAGGAGTTGTTCACTTTCCTTGTTGTTTTTTATGTTAAAAGAAACTATTTGAAATATAAAAAAAAATCCAGCTTACTCTTGCAAGATCACCCATGAGGGCAAAAGCACTTTGTCTGACATCAGGAGCTTCATCCATACAACACTTGAGAAGAAGATCCCTTAGGTTACTTTGTGAAACCTGCATAAGAGGAATGAAGTAAGACTATTTCTTGTTGTGAAAATCAACTTAATTATGTTCTACTAACATGGATTATTTGACACATAAACCATCCACTTGATCATATTTTACCAACAACATTGACCAGAGAGTTAAATGAGTCTGAGTAAGAAATTATGAGAGAAAAAACTATGTGACCAAGACATTAAGAAAAGGGAGTACCAGAGACTCTATCCCACTGCCAAGCCCTTCAGCAAGTCCAGAAAGTAAATCAAGAGAACAAACAATGAATTCCCTGTCGTACTGAGCCCCAGCAGAAGCAGGATCAACCTACAAACAACAGAAGCAAGCTTTAATCAAACAAAAGCGGGGAATAGTCATAGATGCACCATTAAAATATGAACTGTTTCTAAGTGCAAGCCTGTGACTAAGGAAAACTGGAAAGTATCACATTTAATTCTCAAATAAAATTTTAAAAATTTTCAGAATTCTGAATGAAACCTTAGCCAGCTGTTGCAGTAGAATGATATCCATGCATCTCTGGAAAACAGGTAGCGCAAATGGAGCGAATCCTACACCTAAAGCCTGAAATATGGAAACACAAATTGTTATACATGGAGAGTGTATGCTGCAAGGAGTCTAATTTTCTGTCAAGATGAACTTGTCTGAAATCCACAACTATTATTACCTACTATTAGTTTCAATTTCAACAAATCTTTGACCGAATGGAAGAAGCTTTAGACTTTTTGCTAACCAGGTTACTTTTCTAGTGTTCTTTAAAACTACCAAAACCTAAATACCTTTGTTGAGTGCTGACTAAGATCATTAAAATAATTTCATTCGTATAAGACCTTACAGATATTCTCAAGTTGTTTAAGCATACCTGAGAAATGGATGTGAAGCATTCTAGCAATGGAAATAGATCTTTATCTGAATTTGAAAGTTGCTGCCACTTTGCAACCAGTGGAGGCATCATAATCTCAAGATAAGCAGGCTGCAAGGAATATTAAGTAGGCAACAAAATTTATACTACCACCAGTTTATAAAATTAAGGAAATACTAGTCAAGGAACTAATATACAAGAACAAATTACCCTTGGACAAACCCAATGGTTATACCTTGTTCAACTCTCCTCTAACCGATTCTGCCAGTGTTCCAATAGCATCATAAACAATTCTTAAGTTACGCCTCTGGATATATGAAAATCATATGTTAGGTAGACATAAAGAAATAGTTGTTTAAAGTTGATAATAGCCGCCACAAATATTTAGTGTGGAAAAGCAGTTAAATTCAAGAAGATTTAACGACCTGATACTTTCCAAAAGCGCACATTAGATGCTGCAGTATTACTCCCAGGTGTGGTATTAACTCTTCATCAGATTCCTAGATGTTCAAAGAAAATCCTCATGGTCAACAACCATCCATATATGATATCAGAAAACAATGCAAAGCCAATAGGCACCTCTTCAACGGTTGCAAACGCTGAACAGGCGGCCTCCTGGACTCGCTTGTTTGTATCCAAGAGTCTGCGGAGAAGACCCATAAGAACTTTCTCAAACTGTTCATAACCCTTCGGATTGCCACTTTCCTAGAAATAAAAAGCAATGAATCATCTAAAGATATTTGAAGCACTATATAATATATATCCTGTTTCAAATCACACCTGGATAAGATACTTGCCAAATCGAGAAAGTGTCCAGCAAGATATGCTTCGTATGAGAGGGAATTTGTCATCTAGAAGAGGAAGAAGAAATGCTATGATCTGCAGAAATAAGGCAATGGCATATTAATGAACTTGAACCAAGTGGAGAAGGATCATATTGAGATGATATAAATTTTCAAAAAAAAAAAAAAACTTGCCCCAGACAAGTGAGGGTAAAGACCATTAATGCAGCCTTCAGCAATAGCCCCAAGAGCCAAAACAGCAGCTTCCCTTTCTTTCCATGCCTCATCACCAGAAGTTGATAATTTTGCCTGCGGCTTGGAAGAACAGGGTTTAGCTAATTGTGATCCGTTCCAAAGACTGAGAGGAATAACATTTACCTGAATAAGGGGCATGAGTGCTGGAAGGATTTCATCTCCAAATACATTAGAGAGAACATCAATAGCTGCTGCACTGCACTTTCTTAAATTCCATATGTTAAACGAGTCATCATCCTGCATCCAGAGACAGTCATTAAAGAGAGATCCATAGTATTAATATGTTTGTATTGTATAACTTATACACAATATCCGTGCAGATATCACATGACAAAAAAAAAAGGATCACATACATCGTCATCAAAATCCTCTGATCCATGAAGTCTTGATGTATGGAAACGAGGTTTCAAATCCTGTAGGAAAAATTATATGAATCAACAATAAAACTTATAAGTAAGTCATAAGAAAAAACAACTGATATAAGTTCCAAGAACCAAAAAAATGCACCTGATCTCTGTCTGGTTGAGATTCATCGTCCTGCAAAAGTGAACAGTTTCCATATGTTATATAATTGACAAAATATTGAAAAAGGTGACAAAATATACCAAATATAAAAAATCAACAGAAAGCAACCTCTGCATCCAAAAGCGACTCATCATCATCTGCATAAGCCATGTTCAAGAGCAACACCTAAACCACATACAAATGATATTGTACGAAAATTTCAAACTATACCGACAATGTAATTGTTGAAATGCCCAAAAATATACTGAAGAATAGGAGAAGTATCATTATACTGGAATTAGGCGTGGCAGTAACTCTTTTAAGTTCTCTGGTGGCAGGTTAGCATCACAATACGCAGACCTGCCAAACAACATTATATATTTGAGCATAAATACAGACAAGGATGGAAGAACCAGACCAGAAAAGAATAGAAATCAACAAAAAAAAAAAAGAGAAAAGCAGGAGTAAAAACTGTCGGCTATAGAGAAAACATTTTTACCAAAATTCACATGCTTCAAGAGCCACTTCTTCATCAGGGTCTTTGTTAACTTGTATCATGTATTCCATGACATTCCTGAGATGTGGCTGACATAGACAAAGGAGAAGAGAAGAAATTTCAGAGCCATGGTAGAAGAAAAGCTCAAAAAGTACCTCGTAAAAAAGGGAAACTACGAAGAAAATGTGAAATAATATGTATATAAACCACAAAGAAAAATACCTCTATGGAGGAAGGGAAGACTTCAGTGAGATGAACGAATGCTGCGCAGACCTTTAAAACAGAAGAAGGTGAAATATTATTACAGAAGTGTAAGGACGAAATGAGAGGGGAAATATGTCAACTAAAAATTAAAATGTTCAAACTAACTCTCTCCTGACCCAGTATACTGACAAAAATATTTGTAAAAGATAAGAAACAATTTACAGACGCTTAACTAAGACATCAAGAAATATACGTACCAATTTTCTGACTTCTGCTACAGGATCGTTGGCAAGGACAAACAACCCCTGAAGGTACTTATCCATGGAATGGTACAGAGCCTGCATAACATAGTTTGTTAAAATCCAGAGTCCTTTATATCATAAAAAAGGAAATATTATGAGTATTTTTCTCAATACTTACAGCAGGCATTATTATGATATACTGGTTCACAGAACCAAGGGCAAGCTTCCTCAGTGAAGCATGGGGAGACTGAAAAAACTGCTCAAACAAAAGTACGGTAATCCATCTTATCAGAAGACAGGAAATCAAACTAGAACCAAGAAAATGATATAGCTGAGTTTATAAATCTGTGTATAAATATTAGATGTTAACCTGATATAACCTAGGTAGGAAAATGTTGATAGGGCGTTCTGCTAAACCAGGCACATCTGAATCCAACACATGTGGAATATCTTCACAAATCTGATCCATAAGACATAAATATTAACAAAAACTTTAAAAGAAATTCTAAACGATATCACAGCCAACAACTAAAACTTAGACCACTCAGTCTCATGGTTCATAAACCAAGGTCTAATAAAAAAAGAACACGAAACCGCTACATACCTTTGACAAAGCATCCATAGCACCATCCATATGATTAAGATCATTACTGTCTAAACAAGTAACAAGAGCTGGTAAAAGCTCAGGCCATCCAGAAACCCCCTCAATATGAACAATAACACTGATAATAGTTCCAACAGTTGTTCGTATATTCCTATCCACTGCTCCAAGACAAGGCAATAACTCTGACTTGATGTATTTTTGGTTTTCTTGAGCCATTGCTTGATAAGCTCCTCTCAAATTATTTTTCAGTAACAATCCAGCAGCTTGACGAACCTCTACAGACTTACCCTAATTCATCATACAAATACATAAATCAGCTAAACAAAAAAATGCATAAAACCTAATCATACAAAAACAAAACTCATAATTCTCTACATAACATTTTACATACTTTTTTTGGATATAAGTAAACTTCAAGTCAAGTCAATTCAAAAAAAAAAAAAGAGCATACAAATCGAATCACAAGCAATCAAACAAATCGTTCATCAACAAAGTAGATAGAGTCCAATCTCATGAGAAGAAGATAAAGTAGAGAGAAAAAAACCTCAGCGCGGACGAGGATGAAGACGAGATAGTTATTGAAATCAGGGAACTGAGAGAAGTGTTGAAGTTGTTTCCAAATCTGAGACTTGTCAACGACGGAGGAAGGAGAAATCTGTTGTTCGAGAAGAGAACAGATCTCGGAGAGACCATCGTCTCTGGGTTGCCAGACCACCGTAGCCGCCATTATTGTTGTGGCAGAAAGGTAAATATCACTCGTGTGAGAGGGCAAAAGAATATGATTCTTTGGCCAATAAATAAAATAAAAGGCACACAGCAAAACTTTGTAAAAAAGACGGAGACGACGACGAAGAAGAAGAGGCAAAGGCAATGATGGAGGAATGTTACAGTAATTGGGTTTTGATGGGTTTTGTTCTATTAAAAGTTTTCGTATGTGGCCTTTTATGACTTTGTCTATTTTATTTAAATTATTAATTGATTAAAAATATAATAATAGGTTATTAAAATATTTATATATATTGGCTTTAGGAGAAATCATGAAGGTATTTTCTCCTTGACCTGATAATGTGTGAATTAAATTTGTGTGGGATAAAAGTTGATATAAGCAAAAGTTATTATACAGTTACAAAAAGTTTTTACACAATTTGTGTTTCTATTAAGTACTAATACAACTGTCATTTAAATAAACGGTTACAACACGGAATATATTATGTACATATAACTGTTCGACATATATTATGCATATCCAGTGGTTTTACATAACTGTACATATTCGCAATGAATAATAAATACAACATAAAATATATTACAGATATACTAAATATAACTATTCATTGTTTATATCTTGTGATAATGAGTAGTAAATTTATAAATTTAAAATTGGAATATCATATATTTTAGTTTCACTCAAATTAAAAAATGGCACACCATATTAGTTTTTTTTTTTTTTGAGAAAATGGCATTTGAGCAATTGATCTTATTCTTGTCAAACAAAAATGCAAAAACAAAATTTAAAAAAAAACATTTGGCAATGTAGATGCAAATAGTTGATGTTGAGTGTTCCTAAAATATCACAAGTTTATGTGGCTGAGTGTTGGGAAGAATTTTATAAGCTTATGTGGCACCAAAACCCATTGGATATTTTTACACATTTTCTTAGAATAATAATTGTAATTATGAGTTTGATGAGATTGTATATCTGCAACAATGATTTGATTTTATATATATATATATATTTCACATCAACCATGTATGCCATAAGCATTTAAACAAGTACCATAAATTAGTATTTATATATTCAACTATTAATTACATAAAACCATTAAATTTGAATTTAACTATGTAAAAAGTTATTATAAGTAAATACAATTCAAATTCAATTTAAATATAAAACATATAAATTATACAATACATGATTTTAAGTTATCATTATATTTAATTTTATGAGGAATTTAATTGTTATTTTATATCAAATAAAGATAATTGAACTTTAATGAAAGTGAAGGAAATAACAAATTATGAAATTGAATAAGTTAAGTAGTTAACTCCTACCTATAAAATTATAAATCATAAAAATATCCAATACACAATCAAGAAGATAACAAATTATAAAATATATAGTGAAAATTTGTAAAAATACCCTGTTTATTTTTCATATTTTGAAAATACCTTCTCTTTATTTTATCCATTTTTAATTTTTACAAACTGATATTGTTTTACTAAAATATCCTTATAATATTTAAAAATAATCTCTGAATTTTTTTTTTAAAATAAATATTTTATTTTAAAAATAAAGATATTACATGAAAACAAATGGTAAAATCCCTTAAAATCATTTTACCCGTAAAATCATGACAAGGAAATATGAAAAAATCTCCTAACAAAAAACATAATATCGTCTTCTACATTCCATTATTCTTCAAAAAAACATGTTCTCAAGGACATAGAGATTCTAAATTCAATTCATCATCCACCGTTTTTCCTTCATTGTTATAAATAAATTTGCATTTTGGCAAGAAATAATTTTTTTTATTTGTTTCTTCATCAAATGGAATTATTCCAACGAAGGGTTTATTTTCTGTTGATGGCAAATTTATAACCGATTCATTTTTATTATCAGAGATAATTATTTTAAGTTGATTGTAGTTAAGATAACTGAATTTAGACGGTATTTATGTGTTTTGTTAAAATTGATAGAAACATAGATAATTGAATTTGGATCTTGTTTACTTCTTTTGTTAAGGTTCCTTGAGCATCTTTGGTGTTATTAATAATACAAAATAATTATTGTATCATACATACAATATTTTAAACAGATGGGGTATTTTTCAAATATGAAATATAAACAGGGTATTTTTCAAAATATCCCAAATATATATATATATATATATATAGAGAGAGAGAAGAAGAACAAAATAGAAAAAAGGAAAATGAAAAAGAGAGACCACTCATCATGTTGCAGTGTGTATCTTTGAGGATATGCATTAGAGAGAACATCATGAATTATCTCCCTGTTTTGGATTTAAAGGCTGGTTTGGAGACCAAGATTCAAACTAGTTTGCATCTCTACATCCGGAAAATAGGCAGACACAAATCTCCATCTCTGATCAAGAAACCGAAGCCCACTAGGCAGAGACCAGAACCAGGTTTGATGCCTTGAAGTCACTCACCTGCACCGGAGAAGGACTGCTGATGTCTCAAGATCTCGATATTTCAATAACTTCTTCCATGTCCATGAATCAAAAAAATGATGTTTTTTTTATCATTTATATTTCAATAACGCATAAAGTTATTCACTATTTCTCTCGTTATAAATAATGTGTGATTTTTAACTTTTGTATGTCTTACAACCCAAAAGATATTTTCACATTTCTCTTCATATTATAACAAAAAAATTACACAAACTAATGACTTATAATTTTTGGGTTCCAACAGGTAGAAGTCTACAATAGACACTCAACATCATTTTGGTTTGATCAATGGAATTGGATCGACTAATAGACATTACATGAATTTGTGGCTGTATAAAACCTGAGAATACAACTACATTCAACAGAAAAAATTCCTCTTACACATAGAAGGAGAAATCATAGAACTGAGGCACTACATAGTATTGAAGTAATGATTGAAACCAAGCGCCAAAAAGAACAATTCAAGTTCAAGAGAAAGATGTGGTTTTATGGAAGAATAAAGGAGATAACTTCAAGTGTGAGTTCAATTCAAAAGAAACATGGAAGCACACCAGAACAGCGCAGCCCACAAAGAAACGGTATAAAGGCGGTTATCATAAGCAATGCCTAAATACTCTTTCACGACGTGGCTTGCTATTCAGAATAGACGCTCAGCGGGAGCTGGAACACAGGAGCCTTGGTAACCTGCAGCCTTTGTCCAAAACTGATGGAGACACGGAACCACCTCTACTTCACATGTCCATATTCGGGAGAGAGATGGAAAAATCTTATGCACAACCTTCTAACTTCTAAGTACACGATACATTGGGAGGACATTATTGCTCTTAGTTGATAAATCACAAGACAAGACAAGCTCCAGCTTTTGTTGTTGAGATATGTGTTTCAAACAACTATTCACAACGTATGGCAGGAATGGAATGGTAGAAGACATAATGAATCTCCCCACTCAACCCTCTCAGCTTGCAAAACTCATCGACAAAAACATCAGTAACAGACTGTCATCACTTCTAACCATGGGAGATATATTATACGACAAAGAGTTGGGAGCGATGATTTGCTACCCGATGATCTTTCATAATTTTTTTTTGTCAAATTTATAATTATTTTAAGGTTACTCGCACTATAAACCTTCAACTTGATATTTTAACATCGGTTAACTTTTAATTTTACAAAACATTAACTAAATTCTTAAATTTTAAATCCAAAAATCATATACAATATGTTTTCAATCTGGTAAAATGATTTATGGTTTGAAAATTATTTTGGAGTTTTTAATTTTACAAATTAGTCAATGTTTTATAAGGTAAAAAATTAAGAGATATTAAATTGTTACGTTTAAGGTTTAAATGATAAAAATGTGGGAGTTTTAAAACATTAAGGTCTAAACTCGTAGTATTAGCCATTTTTTATAAGATATTCTCAATTATTTTATATTGAATTCCATACGACTTTTTGGTTTTAATATAATTTAACATTTATTTCAATAAAAATATCAAAATTTCTAAAACATCACATAAATTTGATCTACAGACTACAATTTAGTAAAATAAGATATATCACAATTAAACCAAACGAAAAAGGTAAAATAAAGTAGAAAATAGTAAAAAAAAAAAAAAGTGGGTTGGGCTTAGCCTTGTTAAACCGGATTAACTTGCGACCCGCTGATCCGTTTCGCCGCGAGTTACCAATATTTTTAAATCAAAAGTTTTTACCCGCATGATCCACTAACTTTAAAAAAATTACATGCATTAATAAACGGATTACTCGTTAAACCCGTTAAAAAAATAAAATTAAAAAAATACTTAAATCATTTTAAAAATATATATTATATTTAAAAAATTATAAAATAACAAAAAATACAAAAACTAAAATAAAAAATAAAAAAATAAGTAATTTATTTTAAAAAAAAACTTAAAACAATATATTTTTCTTAAAAATTCATAATAAATCAAAATTTATAAATTTTTTAACTAGCGGGTAACTCACTTAATTTTTAAATAAAAATATCATAATCCGCACATGTCTCTCTAATTATTCAATCCGCACCGCATAACCCAGGGGCGCGGTGTTATGACCTTGACAGGCCTAGTTGGGCTTGGGCCTAAGATCCGAAGAAGGGTTTTAGGCTGAATCGAGCAAGTGGTATAGAGAGAGTTAGCGAACACCTCACAAGCTTCGTCTTCAGAGCTTTCTCTTCTCTGCCCTAGATTCCGAAGCCGGAGATTCCAGATTCAGAGCTCTCTCTTTTTTTGCCTTAGATTCCGAAGCCGGAGATTCCAGATTCAGAGCTGCTTCGAGTTTCTCTAGCCTCGCCGCTTCTCTTTGCTTATTCGATTTTTGTCACCGGAGGGAAGGTGGACTGAGTTACTAAATTTCTTCTCAATTTCAATCTAGGATTCGTCCTGTGCTCATTTTTTTCAACTCGTATCAGTATCGATATGAGAAACCTAGTTGTAGATATAGAACTCTTTCTTATGAATTAGGGTTTTGGAATTTGAGTAAATTTTACGGTGAGAATGATGTTGAGGTTATGCTAATTTACATTTTTATTTTGCGTTTTTGTAGATTCTAGGCATTAGGTGTTGAAGTCGTTTGACTAGGATATTTATCTCCTAGTATGGACTTTGATGAGTATGATTACTTAGAGAAGACAGTTGAAAATCCCGACCTTGAGAATGAAGTTGGAAATGGTGGTGAAGAGAAAGTCAAATCTGAAGTGAAAGAGCGTAGTAGAAGGCATAGGGGTGATGAGAAGAGGGATGAAGATGTGAATGGTCGGCTTTCTAAGCGGTCAAGATCGCACCACCGTTCACGTTCTAGAGACAGAGAGAGGGATAGGCATAGAAGTAGCCGGGATCACAGAGACAAGGAGAGAGATAGAGATCGTGAAAAGGACAGAGATAAAGAAGAAAGAAATGGGAAAGAGAGAGAGAGAGACAGAGACAAGGATCGAGAAAGTAAAGGACGTGACCATGAAAAAGATAGGGAGAGAGATCGATCACGGCGAAGTAGAAGTCGATCAGAGAGACATCGTAGTCAGGATAGAGAAAAAAGCCAGGAAGTAGAACCTAAGGAGAGAGACACCAAGGACCGTGATAGAGATCGCAGGTGCCCCCTTCTCTTTTGTTTTATTATTTCGTTCTCATAAATATTTACTGTATTCAATCAATATACCTTTCTGTCATAATCAGTTCATACTTCCTTAGAGATACATATCCAAGTTGGTGATTGTCTTTGATACTCTATGTATTGCCTGCTAGTTCACACTTTTGAATCTGATTCTTGAATATATGTACTGTGTTTAGAGCTTCTTTGCTATTCTATCTTTTTCAAGAAGAGTTCTCAAGGTTGTTTCAGAATATTATTGGGATGTTTTGACTGAATTGAGGATGCGGGCTCCTAGTTCTTCCCGTCTTCTTGATTTGACAACTGAATTTGGAAATCAAATCTCTTATGCTTTTTGGGTTATGCTACAAAAACTTTGATGTGAGCTATAAGTGTTAACAGGTTCATACTAATGCTATTAGGTCGATTGGTATTGCCTTCTGTACAACTTGATGGGGCTCGTTCGGTTTAAGATTATCATTGTAATAGAAGGTAAAAAGTTTTTGGTTAGACTGAAGGTTGGTCCCGTGCTAAATTTAAACTGAAGAAGATCTAAGTTTAAATTTATGAGTTTATTGTTCATCCCTTGTTGACTTCTCATAGTTCCCTGCAGGGCCATCTTGTGCTTCACATGTGTATGCCTATCGGAGAAAAGTTTATCTGTTTTGAATTGTCCTAATATTAACATATTGCTTCATACCAGAAGATGACTTCTGATATGTTGTCTCTGGCATATTCTAAAGATGTTGCGGCATATTGTAAACTATGGATGAAAATGTATCTGTTATCATATTAAACAAGCTCACATGTTTGGCCTTACGCAGACGCCATAAAGATAAAAAGGAGGATAAGGTAGAGCCTGAGGCTGATCCTGAAAGAGACCAGAGAACAGTTTTTGCCTATCAGGTATGCTTGTTAAGATAGCTATAGTCCCTTTGGATCATTATAACTTGATCAGTAATTGATTATTTGTGGATATCTTGTATAACTTGATCAGTAATTGATTATTTGTGGACATCTTGTATAACTTGATCAGTAATTGATTATTTGTGGATGTCTTGGACAACAGATTGCTTTGAGGGCAACTGAAAGGGATGTTTATGAGTTCTTTTCCAGAGCTGGAAAGGTTTGTCCTCTTCCCTGCCAGTTTAATGTCTTCATCTAAATGTTATTCTGGCTGATTCTTTTTTTTAACACTTTGCCTTGTGAATACGTTTAAGGTTCGAGATGTACGGATAATTATGGATCGGATTTCAAGGCGTTCAAGGGGAATCGGGTGAGTTTAGAACAGTTTGACTCTTTGGTATTTATTTGACAAAGAATGTTTCTGTTTGCTAGATTCTAAGTTTGTCCTTATTGCAGATATGTGGAGTTTTATGATACAATGTCTGTCCCTATGGCTATTGCTCTATCTGGGCAACCTCTTCTTGGTCAGCCTGTTATGGTAAAACCATCTGAAGCCGAGAAAAATCTTGTTCAGTCAACAACTGCTGCTGCTGGAGCAGGGGGGATGCTAGGCCCTTATTCTGGGGGAGCTAGACGTCTTTATGTTGGTAACCTCCACATTAACATGTCAGAAGATGATCTACGAAAGGTAAACTATATATTTTTCTGGGAACTACCATATGTTTGATATTGAGTTAGTGTTATTTGGATAAATGGTCAGAGATATGTGAGAACAGAGTTATTTCTGTATTCTACAAATTACACGCTTGTTGAGCTTTCAGAATCATAGATCTCTTTCGTAATTGCATAATTTTCTGATTATAGTGCGTGTTCAGCTGACATATAAATACTTTTATTTTTGCATTCCTAGGTTTTTGAACCATTTGGGAGTGTGGAGCTTGTCCAGGTACCTCGTGATGAAACTGGCCTCTGCAAAGGATTTGGTTTTGTTCAGGTAGGTGGTCACTGTCAGTCTTGATGAAGTTTTTCTTGCTAATGTGCTTTTGTGATTAATAGAAATCTGTTCTTTTTTGTAAAACCTTCAAGTTCGCCCGCCTGGAGGATGCTAGAAACGCACTTAATCTGAATGGACAGTTGGAGATTGCAGGTCGTGCAATCAAGGTAGTGGTTGAACCTACTTTAATTTTTTCACCTGATATACTGGAAATTTGTGGAGACTTACATTGTGTTTAGTTAGTTTCTAGACTCTTAAGAAACAATGATCCTTTCTCTTTTTGGTGAAATTATGATACAATTCCCGAGCAGATGTGCATGTTGTTTCTGTTTTTTAGTGATGTTACGTTATTGCATCTATCAAGGCAAATTATATGAGCTTTGACACCTGTATGTGGATTCTTTTGGTTGATATATTGAGCTGTCCAGCCACCTTGAGTCTGTCTCAAAGGCTTCTAAACGTCATGTAACTCTACATATTATATTTTTTGATGATGTTAGTTTTACTTTTCATTAGGTGTCAGCTGTAACAGATCAGACTGAAGTCCCAGAAGCTGGACAGGTGCAAACCACCGGTGATCTGGATGATGATGATGGAGGTGGCCTGGTTAGTAGTTGTCTTAATCTCGCTATTCTTACCTCCAAAAGAGGACATATTTGATGGATTTATATAGAAAGAACTCAAGTAACCTGTATCTCGTAATTGTTATGGGAACTGCATGACTCAATAGTTGGCATTGATAAAATATGAACATAGATTTAATCAACTTAACAAAATTTGTTAATTGACAATTTTATCATAAGATTGTGTTCTCTATAACAGTAAACAGCTACTATGATATGTAAGATCCATAGTGGAGTAAAGAAAATGGAGCTATTTTCCAACATTTGTGGTAAATATATTATTTTCGTAGCCTAACCTGGTTACTTATACTGCAGTCTCTGAATGCACAATCACGGGCGCTTCTCATGCAGAAGCTCGACCGCAGTGGAACTGCATCAAGGTTTGCTGAATCCTAATTCTAATTTCTTTTATCTAGCCTGCTTCATTCATATCTGCTCTACTAAAATCCAATCTTCTCTGCAGCACTGGCCTTACTGCAGCCGCATCTATTTACGGAGGAGTTTCTAGTATCTCTCCATTGGCAGCTACTGCTCTTACTTTTCCTGCTGTTGCTGGACTCGCAGGGGCTGGCATTATTCCCGCTGTAAATATCCCAGCTGCACTCGACCCGATTGGTGTCCCCAGCGAATGTCTGCTGCTTAAAAACATGTTTGATCCATCCACAGAGGTTAATGGTCTACTAAGCATTTTCTTGTTTCTCAACAGTTAGTAGCTCAAGCTAATTCTTCTTTATCTGTTTGGCAGACTGAGCCTGAATTTGACGAAGACATCAAAGAAGATGTTAAAGAAGAATGTTCCAAATTCGGAAAACTGAATCATATCTATGTTGACAAGTGAGTAAGCTTGAGGCTCTTGTGTTTCTTTCTTCCGACTCTCGAAAAGATTAGACTGATCTCTGGTTTTGGATTCTCTGTTGCTAAATCAGGAACAGCGTCGGTTTTGTCTACTTGAGATTTGAAAATGTTCAAGCAGCCATGGGTGCACAACGTGCGCTCCATGGAAGATGGTTTGCTGGAAAGATGATTACTGCCACTTACATGGTATCCTAAAAACATGACTTGTGGGTTAATCTCAGTTTTAAATAGTTTTTTTTTTAATTTCATCTACTAATGAATCCGTCTTCCTCCTTTGTTTTCATAGACTACAGAGACTTACGAGGCCAAATTCCCAGAGAGCAAGTAGAGCTTCCACACGTTTGAAGCCTGAGAGTTTTTCTTAGTGTGGTTCTTAAAGCATCAATGAAGATACAATTTGCAATGTTATGGTAGATTCCAATCTTTTGATGAAATGTCGAATGTCAAATTTATGCTTATGCTTTTTACCCGCTACTATTATTTTTTTTTTTCTTTTAAGTCTTGGATATAGTGTTTGATGATAATAACTTTGATACCTTTCTCCAAATTTCAATTCAGTATCTGTATTATGTTAAACGTATTTTAGATTTTGATAAGAATGTTTTGACTTCATATTTGGGTTAGAAAATCAAAAGCAGGTTGGATATTATATTTATTATATATTCGTTGCAGAACGAACATGTCTATTATTCAGCCTTTTAATTATTTGAACAACTATGATTCGTCTTTCGCCTACTCATAATTATTCTCTAAGCTATAGAAATATAATATTTTTTAAATTTATATAGATGTTATTGATAGACTTTTTAAAGTGTAATTTGTCTCGTATAAACTGATAACCTTAAACAACGGATACTGAAATCGATGACTTGGTATACAGATCGAACGGCTGAGATTCAATACTTAAAATCATCGGTAGTGCTGGTGCGATATCTCGAAAAAAATACAAGAAGAAATAAAGAAACGAAATGACAAATATACCCTTGACGCCGCTGAGTAAGAGAATCCCAGCTCTTCTCTTCTTCCTCTTGCTATCAATCTTTCTTCTCAATTTCTCGATTCTTCTCTTCGCTTCAAATTCTTCTTCCTGTTTTAAAAAAAAAAAATTAAAAAAACTACAAATAAGATCAAACAAAAAAACGAAAAATTGATTGAAATCTTCCTCCGATCACTTCTTCTCGTAGATTCCAACCGGTACTTGCTCCTTATCATCGATAAACACATATATTGCTTTCTATTCCTATCTGTTAAATTTTTCATTGGCAGCTCAATGTGATTATTTTCACGTCTGAGCTTTAAACGAATTCTAGATTATTATTTGTTGTGATGATCTTAGAGTTTGTGATTATGTCATGTCTATTGAAAATTTGTGAATAATCGGAATGTTCTATGCGCGTGTGCTTCGTTGATGATTTTTACTTTTGTTCTGTGTAACTTTAAATCGATTCAGGAAGCTAAACGTAAAATTTTGTTTTTAGTTTTGACTTTTAGCTCAATTTGTTTTTGCTACTAGCGGCATAGTTTAGATCCTACTCTTTTGAAAATCATTTTTCTGTAGCTATTGGGATTTTTGAAAAAAAAAAATTATAAGTTCAGTTATGTCATTTTCTTTTGATGAATGAAGATTAGGATATATTTATTATTGCTTTTGAATACTCTCTCATCAAAACTTTGGTTTTTTTTTTTTTCAGATGGAACATGAGCAAGATGACCCTGGTACATCAACAAATGGCGGGGTTGACTCGCGACTTGATGATTCAATGGGAAGTGAGTCTATATGTGATCAAACTGTGAATAATAACAGAAGCAGTCATGTTGATAGGTATTATGATTCAGTAAATAAAGAGCATCCTAATATTTATCGTCAAGATATTGTTAGAAGCAACAGGACGGGTAGTTTTGGGGTTGTCAGAGAAGTAGCTGGTGATTCTGACTCTGAAAGTGACATTAGTGATGATGATGATCACGATGATGATGATGATGCGGATGAAGAGGAAGGGAAAAAGGTCAATGAAGAAAATGATGGCAATGCTACTAGAAATCTTGGTGAGAAAAAAGAAGATGGGAAAAAAACGTGTGGTGCTCTTGAGGGTGAACAGATTCGTGTTCTTTGGATGGATAACACTGAGCCTGTTCAAGATATTAAGGATGTAACCGTTGTAGACCGTGGTTTTTTACATGGAGATTATGTTGCTTCAGCTTATGATCCAACTGGGCAGGTGGGAGTCGTAGTGGATGTAAACATATCGGTAGATTTATTGGCTCCAGATGGTTCTATCCACAAGGATATCTCAACCAAAAATTTGAAACGCGTCAGGGATTTTACTGTTGGTGATTATGTAGTTCATGGCCCCTGGCTAGGTAGAATTGATGATGTATTGGACAATGTGACTGTCTTGTTTGATGATGGTTCCATGTGTAAAGTCCTACGTGTTGAACCTCTTCAACTAAAACCTATGCCCAAGAATAACCTTGAAGAAGCTGCAAATTTTCCATATTACCCAGGTCAGCGTGTCAAAGCAACCTCCTCATCTATTTTTAAGAATTCCCGGTGGTTATCTGGACTGTGGAAGCCCAGTCGCTTAGAAGGTACTGTGACCAAAGTTACTGCTGGATCTATTTTTGTCTACTGGATTGCCTCGGCTGGCTTTGGGCCTGATTCTTCTGTTTCCCCACCTGAGGAGCAGAGTCCAAGTAATTTGACATTGTTGTCATGTTTTACTCATGCCAATTGGCTAGTGGGTGACAGGTGCCTTCTTCCATCGGTGAATCAGTCCGCTACAATTCCCTTACATAAGCATGCATCTAAGTTACGAATTTATAATTCCCAAGCTAATCATGCTGTTCAGAAACAGAAAAGTGGGGACAATTTTGAAGATGAACAAGATGTAGTAAGCGGAAAAAAAAAATCTGTTGGTATTAATGCTGAAGTTTTTCCAAAAGAAACTAGTGAAGATCCTCCTCAAAGAATTTCTTCTATTTCAAAGGAGCCTGTTCATGAGTCCTGGCCTCTCCATCGTAAGAAGATACGTAAACTTGTTATCAGAAAGGACAAAAAGGTAAAGAAAAAAGAGGAAACCTTTGAACAAGCTCTTTTGGTAGTAAATAGCAGAACACGTGTTGATGTAGCCTGGCAGGACGGTACAATTGAATGTAGACAGGAAGCGACAACATTGATTCCAATTGAGACTCCTGGTGATCAGGAATTTGTCTCTGAGGAATATGTAGTGGAGAAGACATCCGATGATGGTGATAACACAACTGAACCTCGTCGCGTTGGCGTTGTGAAAAGTGTCAATGCAAAAGAACGTACGGCTTCTGTAAGATGGATAAAGCCACTTAAAATCCCAGAAGAACCCCGTGAGTTTGAGAAGGAAGAAATCGTTAGTGTGTATGAGCTAGAGGGCCATCCAGATTATGACTACTGTTATGGAGATGTTGTTGTTCGATTATCACCTGTTACCGTTTCTTTACCAGCATCTTCTCCCGCAAACTCTTTAGAGGAGGCAACACAGCAAGACGATGAATACCATGATACAGAATACGATCAAGAAGCTAAAATCCATAAGGATGATAAAGAAGAACCTAATACGGACCTTTCAAAGCTCTCATGGGTTGGAAATATTACTGGCCTCAAGGACGGTGATATTGAAGTTACATGGGCTGATGGAACAGTATCAACGGTACGTCAACCTCAACTAGTCTATTCACTTACAATACCTTGCTGGTTTGGTCTCATATTATGATTTGCAAACGTGTATGGAAACTTTGGGTACTTTTAATACAGTTGCTGTTTGAATTTAAAAGTGTTTCTTCGGGATGTTCAATGTATGTGCCAGACCAATTTGGGGTTAGGTTTTTTCATTTCTTACTGCTTTATTTCATAATCCAGGGAGTTGTGAGAAAGAAAATTCTATAAATGTTGTCTTCTCCTTGATGCTGTGGCCTAAAAGACAGTTGATGCATAGGTTGTATGAGATTTTATTACCTATCTAAAAGAATGATTTGGAGAGCAATTGTTTTTTAAAATTTAGTGACCTGGGAAATTAATCGAATTTTGTTCTTATAGGACTGTCTATGCAAGAAAAGCAGTCAGAAATCTCTTAAATCTGATTGCATTTTACCTGTGGACAAGGCTTAGTAATCATTGATTTTTACTTTTAAACTTTCTCCTTCTCCTAGGTTGGCCCTCATGCAGTTTATGTAGTTGGACGAGATGATGATGATGAATCAATTGCTGGAGAAAGTGAAGCTAGTGATGCTGCTAGTTGGGAAACTATAGACGATGATGATAGGGGTGCTCATGAGATTCCTGAAGAGGTTTGTTTCCGTTTATATATAAGTTTCTGAATTGTAGTTAGTTAATCATATATCACCTTCGACCAAAAAAAGATGTTCAAAAGGGTTACAATGGGTTACTTCCTTTTAGCATAATCATTACTGTTTGTATGTAGAATTAATAATAAAAAATGTTTGATTTACAGGAGCTTGGAAAGAGTAGTTCAATCGATAGGAACTCTGATGCAGAAATCAATGCTGAAAATGATTCTGGGAGAAATGGCGCGCTAGCTCTTCCACTGGCTGCAGTTGAATTTGTGACTCGACTTGCTAGTGGAATGTTTTCGCGTGCACGAAAATCAGAAGATTCTTCCAGTTCTGATTACACAGGTGAAAATATATATAAGCACGTTGAATTGACCAACCCGTCCGACGAAAGAGATTGTTTCCTTGATGAAGTCGATGTGACTGATAGTTGTGAATCAAAGGGCACTCAAGAAAATGCTAAGAATCTTTTGGGTGGGAAAACCTCAACACTTTTAGACAATGAAGCATTGGAAACATCAAAGAGTGAAAATTTTGATGAGCCAGTACCTTCCGAATGTGATAGTTGCATTTTCAGACGCTTTGATATATCACAAGATCCTCTGGACCACCATTTTCTTGACGCAGATGCAGAGGTAGTTCAAATATACACTTTAGATGACTCATATGTTGGTTCAAAATACTTAATTGCCATGTCCCATAAAATATGGTTTCTTCACATGGCAGTTTAAATTGGAAACTTGATTTTGAATCATTTGTCGTACAAACATGCAGAAAACCAAAGAAAGAAAGTGGTTCAAGAAAGTTGATCAAGACTGGAAAATACTTCAGAACAATCTTCCTGGTAAGAATGTCTAGCTGTATAGTTAAAACATTCAGCAGTTTCTCTTGATTGGAACTTATTGTAGAAAAAAAAAATTGATTTAACTTTGGCAGATGGAATCTTTGTTCGAGCTTACGAAGATAGAATGGATCTCTTGAGGGCTGTAATAGTTGGGGCATACGGAACACCGTACCAAGATGGTCTCTTCTTTTTTGATTTCCACCTTCCATCTGACTACCCTAGTGTGCCACCGGTATGGGTTTCTAGTTTTTCTTATTACTATAGTGCACAAATTAATGTTGAATTCAGCTGTATAATATGAAATAACTTTCTTTCATGCTGCAGTCGGCATATTATCATTCTGGTGGTTGGAGGTTAAACCCCAATCTGTATGAAGAAGGCAAGGTCTGTCTTAGCCTTCTTAATACCTGGACAGGCAGGGGAAATGAAGTCTGGGATCCCAAATCATCTAGCATCCTTCAAGTTCTTGTTTCACTTCAGGGATTGGTGTTGAATTCAAAACCTTATTTCAATGAAGCCGGGTATGATAAGCAGGTCGGAACTGCAGAAGGAGAAAAAAACTCACTGGGATACAATGAGAATACTTTCTTGCTAAATTGTAAAACCATGATGTATCTTATGCGGAAACCACCAAAAGTAATCACAAAGCTCTGTTGCTCTATCTATTACTCCCATTACATCGGATTTCACATTTTCCCTAACTTTCTTTTCTTAACTTATGATGAAATCTGTAGGATTTTGAAGAACTCATCACGGAGCATTTCAGAAAACGCGGGTATAACATCTTGAAGGCATGTGACGCCTACATGAAAGGATACCTGATAGGTTCCCTCACCAAAGATGCCTCAGTTATCGATGAACGCAGCTATGCTAATTCAACTTCTGTTGGTTTTAAGCTTATGTTGGCAAAGATAACGCCAAAGCTTTTCTCAGCGCTGAGCGAGGTAGGAGCTGGCTGCAATGAATTCAAGCATCTGCAGCAGCAATAACACAAGCTTCAAAGGAGCTGAATACACCAATCACTGCCAATGAAGCAAGTGAAGGTTTGCGGCTTCTTTGCTATTACAAATTTCAAATTCAGATATTTCTGGAATGCGTGTATCAGAATTATTTTTTTGGAGTTATACAAGCGTTGCATATTGCTAAGTTGTAACCATCCGCTCTAACAATATTGGCAAACTAATTTTTTTTTGGTTGGCCATGTTTTTGAGAGCCAACTAAAAAGTGGGGGTGCACTACACTTGTTTCGTTTTTCATGGGTTTTCAAATGCCTTCTAACAAAGATTATATCAATGAAGTTGTTTCAAGTTTATAGTTTCTGTTTGATGAAGGTCTAGAGCAGTTTCGTTTTTGGTTTTTTCCATGTTGGATACAGTATTTGTCCTCGAGTTGACATCCTTTTTTCTTATTAATATGAAAAAATCTTCAAAGCTTATTTATGCAGATGTTAATGTTTCTTTTAACTTGTAAAGCAGAAGTCTCAATATGACAATAGATTGTAGCTTTGGGACATTGTTTCTTATTGGTTGTGGTAATGATTGATGTGTTGTTGGTGGTGATGATGATGATGATGAGCACTCTGATTTAGCTGATGATCATATGGGTGATGATGATCGTCATGATGATGGTGATCATCATAGTGTTGATAATCAACTTCGTTCTTCTCGTTTTGCATAGAACCTGTCGCCATTTGATCATCATGCCATCCTCTAGATGTGTTCCGGGTTATTTCCAGCAATGAGTTCCTCACATGTTCAGCTTGCACCATCTCGTTATCATTTTTCTGTAACATGGGAAAAGAGAACCATATAGTTTTTGTTTTGTTTTTTGCTTCTTCATTCACCAGGTCCTTCAGAGTTCAGATCATACCTCGACTTTAAAGACATTGGAGACAAGGCTGAGGAAGCGAATTGTGTTAGCATTTGTCACCTCAAGTCCCAGAGAATCCAGTGCCTCCATTAGCCGTGTGAAGCCTCCTGGTTTGTATTCGCAAATCACCTTTACGAAAAACTCTCTGCCATCTAACTGAGCCACGTCAACCTGCGGCTGAAACCACTCAACCCAACATAAACGGATAGCATGAGAATGCGGTTTTATTGTTAAATATAATAGAAGAAAAGGTGAGAGTTAGGTGCTTCTTATAATGCTCTGACCTCCATTTCTTGTCCTTTGTCATTGGAATTCTCAAGATCAACACCTTGTTTCAGGTTAGGAACATTGGAGTTACACGAAAGCCCCGGGTGAAACCCTGTGACCACTGTCCCATTCAGACTCATCCCACCTTGCTGCCTATGAGATCCATCCTCAGTCTCTGAATTCTCTTCAAGCTCGTCTTGAAGCTCCTTTGCCTCGTTCTGCAACTCCTTAACATAGTTGATTGCATCACCAAGAATCGACGCCCTGTCCAACTTACATGCCACAGAAACTAGTTTCAGAAAAATGGCATAATAACAAACCAGAAACCAAGAAAACAAACCCCAAGAGAAACCCGTACCTTGGTTATCCTGGGAACAAGCGAGCGGAGAGCATAAAGCCTATCGTTTAGCTTCTTCCTCCTCCGTCTCTCAGCCATCAGGTTCTTGGCTTGAGATACTTTACCTGACTTTTTCTGCTTGTACTTTGGATCATCTTCATCATCAATCTGGTCGCTGCAATCCGACCCTGAATCCAACCTACCATTCTCATTCATTTCCTTATCATTAACAACTTGCTGTTCGTTCACAAGCAAGCTAGGCTCACCAATCACTGGAATCCCATCTTCTGCCACCGTGCTAAATGGGTTCATACCCATCATCTCCTTGTTACTATTCTCCGGGAGATACCCTAAAGCTTGATGATGATAATCACTCTTCATCTTCAAATGTGTCTGCGCCTCGTAATCACTCATCTGAGGCAAGAAGTTGAGCCGGATTTGATCAACAGAGATATCGTAAGACGACGGGAGATTCATCATTTCTTCATCTTTGGAACCCTTTTGATGGATTTCACCAGATAACATTCCATACGGCTTCGATTCAACTTCATCAGCTACCATCAACATGTTGCAATGTCCCATTACAAAATCCACCACGTTCGGATCTTCAGCAACCTGAACGTACGTACACACATCAACACAAACCACCACAGTTTAAGAACCAAAAACTTAACATAACTTTGAAACATATAAACATACGTACATGTCTGGTCGCAAAGAGCTCTACTAGTCCTCCCGCTATAGGAATCAAAACCCTAGTACAGATTGTTTCCTGGATTCAAGGAAACTGAAATTTAATACTTCTTGGTCATGTAGAAGCATGTGGATCTGAGTCCAAAAATCAGACAATATATACCTGCATAACACTTAGTTCTGAGCTCTCACTCAACCAACTGGTCTGATTTGTCAGAAGAGTCTCCGCATATATCCTACAGCAAAGTCCATTTTTCAATCTCTAACTATATCTTTTATATGAAAGAATATATAATACATTTGTGTAGCTTGTGTATGATCATACCCGGAATCAATAGGGATTGAAGAAGGAAGATGGGAAAGAAATTCACAAGATTTGGTCCGAGGATGGTGAAACATAACATCCCTACAACCTCCGAAGCTAAACTCTTCCGTTTCATTGTCCACTATGAGTTCTGTCCCACCACAACAACATCCCATCCACTTCACAAACCTGTCTCCTCCATAACCAAAATAACAATATATGTCACGAAAGACAAAAAAAGATAAATTGATTTTTTTTTTGGTCAACTAAAGGTAACTAGATAAAGAAACTCTTTAAAAGATTCATTTACTTAGAAGAATCAAATCAACCTTTGATCTTCGTTTAGTCTCCAAAGAACACAATAATCCCAAGCTCTTGCACCTACAAGAGGCCTCATTTTCTCCAACAAGTTCTGCATACTACTCTATATTCTCTCAAACTGATGACTGCATAAAATTAAATAAAAAAAATCCATTGTTATTTACATAAATGAAAAAGGCCTATTCAAACTCTAACCAAATATCGTCAAACTAATATTTAATGGATTAATCTGGTTAGTAACAAAGAAGACACGGGATACAGAATTAGAGAGACAAAAATGTATCATTTCACATGATGATTTCAAACTAACATAGAGCTAAAACTATCATGAGAAAAATATGTACGTCAACAAGAACTTACACAAGATTCTAGGAAGAAAACAAAAAATCCTCAAAAATCTTGTGACTGCTGAAAACTTAACAAGAGAAAAGCAAGAAGAGCTTGCAAAAGAACACAAGAGATTACAAAGAAATAAAAAGAAGAACAAGAATCAAAAGGTAGCAGCTAATTACATCCATACAAGGTTGAGCTTTTTTCGTGTAAAATAACGTCACCACAAAACTTTATTGATAATTAATATATATCTGCTATGTGAAAAAACATTTGTATAATTATCTTTCTTCTCTCTTAGGGGAGATTGATTGTTGCTTTGGTAGGTAAGGTGCAGGACATGCATGACGATCATGTATATATTTTTTACGTATATATAATATAGTTTATATTATAAAAGAATTAGAATGATGAAATGGGCAGATTGCATGAGCTAAGATAACATGCAAAACCCTAACTACCTTTGTTGAGAGCTTCTCTTCGTTCGTTCCGTTTAGTTTATGCATTCTTCTTTCGGTGTCTCAACTACTATTTTCCCTTTTCTCTTCTTTGTTATTTCTATTATGCAATTTAGTTTTCAAATTTTTTGGCGTTAGGACCAAACTAATCCTTTTATGACCAGCTTCATTTTTGTGCAAATTTGTATTCAACGTATTGGATGATCAGCAAGTGGAATCGAAGCCGAATCTCAAGGCACATACCCAACCCTGAACTTCGTGGAGATTACCACTTGGTTACAGTTTCAAGCTTTCAATACAATTATATAAATGGAAAATAAGCGTAGATATATTATGATGCCAGACAATGAGTTTAATTCATAAATGTGGACTTCGGTTTATATATGTGAAACATGGCGGATAGAGCGTCTCAAATGTTTTGGAGGCTGGTTCAAAAGTATATTTTATGAATTAAAATAGTTAAAAAATAGATATTTATATATTTTTTTAAAAAAAACTTTAAAGTTCTAAGTCCGAAATAATATATATGTATATATTTATTACAAACTTAAAATTATAGATCCTAATTTATATACATATTTTTAAAAAAGTTATTTCATCGAATCCTTGTTCGACCGCTCTATTTGCCTGTGCCAAAAGACGGTTTTGTTGGCAAATGTTATTTGCCTATGACATAACTACGAGATCATAATCGAAAATTAGCCTATACATAAATAATAAGTAATAACAAGAACGTAAATATATAGCTTAAATTGATGTCAACAAAAAAAAAATCTGAAAAATATACTTCGATTTTTTTATAAAAAAAAATCTTTCAATTGTCTCCTAATCAATATCTATAGACCCAACTGTCCACCGACGTAAGTTTTCTGCAATCTGGATGACATCTACACGCATGTCTCTCTTCAGTATATTTAGATTATAATATGCACAACAATCTAAATTTAATGTTTATTGGGTTCGGAGTTTCTAAGAGGAATTTGTTGATGGATACCTTCACTAGTAAAAAGAATTTCTGAGTTTACTAAAGATTCAAATCCGTTAAAATCTATTAATGGTGAAATCCCAACATAGAAAGGTGACAAAGTTTTTTTTATATATTTTAAAAACTTTGGAGTTGTTCTGCGCTTTATTATATATATCAAACATAATGATAGATGCTCAAAAATAAAACGCAGCTCACAACTAGGATAGTATCGTAGTTACATTGTTGTGTTTAGAAGGGATTTGGTCATTGATTGATAGATGATCAACCTAGTCTCTATAGCGGAAGAACCTAATTTGGATTAATGGGATCATGTGGTAATGGTGGAACAACTCTTCCAATATTGGTCAAGAAGCAATATTGATTCATGTTATTATTTTATACTGGAGCTTTTGTTTCTTCATACAGTCAAGGAGAATATTACGGACAACACTCAAAGACTTCGTTCCTATGAAAATATATAATTAGCCAAACCATCTAATTCACGCATATGTAAGATTAGAAAACGTGCAATAAACGCGAAGAAGCCGTAACACAAATCTGCGATAATCAGCACACAAATCTGCGACAATACCGATTCAAAACACTAATAAATTTCTATGTAATGCTAAAGCACAATATATCATAATATTTCAATAACTAATGAATTAGTTAATGAAATATGTCTCTTAAAAAAAGGTGATTTAATAGTTTCCATGTGAAATGAGGGGGAGAAGCGTGTCCTTTGGCTGTCGTTTAAAGAGTAAATGATAATTAAATGCATGCAGGTGCTCTAGTTAATGTAGTTGTAAGTAGATCTCTTTCTTTTTCGTTGACAAAAATAAAATAAAAAACAACCAATGACCCCACTAACATTAGGTGTCTGTTCAATGAAATTTGACACAACAAAACATTTGCCTTTAAGTCTTACTTAGACAGTTGTTCGTGATATCGTAATTAGAATGTATTATAACCATTTTGCTGATTATTATTGTCTTTGGAAATCCTTATCGTGATCAGGTCGAGAGACAAACGTGCATGTGCTATAGAGATCGATCCTTACAAGATCTCTTAAGATACCAGTGTGATTTATTTCAAAAGCACTTCAAGTTAGAGTTTAATTCCATATAACTAGTTGGGAGGATTTGAAATAAAGGTATGGGGAAGAGATTTTTGTTGAAATTGGGTCGACAGGGTAGTTCTCAGGCCAACATGATGATGTTCCAGGTTGCACGAAAATTTTGTCAGTAATGAAAATCTGTTTTGGAATAGAAATCAGAATTACAAGTATGAGGAAGCATCGCAAATTCATAATTCCTAAAGAGAAAAATCAACTTTGAAAAAGGGGTAGAAACTTACTTATATTTCTGAGGAAGTGCAACAAAAAATTACCTATCTTCTTTGGAAGTGTAAAGTGTAAATAAATATAACACGTGTAACGATTTTAAGTGTTATTTTACACCTACCTTATTATTGATAATCTTAAGAGTTTAGAGGAAGTCAAAAAGGAACTGAAGAGAAGATTAAGAAAGAATAACTCCAAGGTTCAAGACCTCAAGTTTTGGCTTATGCATGGGACTGTCTCCATCAACGCATTGTTTGGTTGGTCCGCAAAGCCTCCCTCTATAGGATGCAAATTAAATAAAAAAAACCATGTTCAATTCCTTTAGTCTAAAGACTCTAAACCATTTTTATCTATGTAATATCTTGTCTTCTTCTCTCAAAAAGATTTTGTCAAAAAATAAGCGAAGATCTAACTAAAATTCGAATGGTATATGAACTAAATAATATACATGCCTAAAACAGAAAAATATATGGGCTTCGAATCATTCGAGGAGTCGAATCAAACATTACTTTGAACATTATCTGTTGATAAAAGTTCTAAAAAGAATCAATCAACATGACAACATCCCTTCAACTTCAAGACCAAGAAACTTCAACATCCCTTATGTTAGTGAAAAATCGTATTTTCAAAATCAAATAAAAATAAGTTTATGCCTTAAAAAAAAAAATGAATATTCAGAAGCTACTAGTCTGACATGTGACTAAAGTATTAAAAAGAGTTAATTATTAGGTGTGAACTAAAATAAAGAAGAAAGAAAAAAAAAATCTTTCTTTGTTCCCTTTTTCTCGTCTCAGCTTCGTTATTGTCAACTTCTGGAAGCATTTTGATTAATACATCAATCTCGATTCTCCTACTATTTATTTTCCTTATTATATTTGTTGGTCAATCTCGTCGAATCTTCAACAATTCTCTTCTATTTCCCTCTCTTATATATAAAAGCTTTTGTACAAATGTATGTATTCAAAGACTCTTCACCTCTGCTGTCTTATATATAATTTTCCTCCTGAACAAAACTTCTATTTCTCTTCCATCTTCATCACTCAAGACCTTTCTTCTCCATTCCCAATCTCTGGGTACTTCTCTCTCTTTCTCTATATATGAACAAAAGTGAAAAAAAGTTTGAAGCTTTGATTGAAAAATCGGTGCTTTTTTTATTATTATAGAGATTATTGTTGTGGGTCCTAACGTTTTGAAGAAGAAGATGAAAAAAGTTTTATCTTTTTTCATTTGTTTGTTTAGAGTTATTATTGTGGGGATAGTCTGATACAATAATTTCAAATTTTCTTTATTGTGTGTATTTGGTAAAGTTGTTATCCACTGTTTTGCTTCTCTTTCTCTTTTTTTTTTTTTTTGGTTTTGAAGAGATAAATCATGAATGGTTGGTGAAGAACCCAATGGTGTTTTTGGAGTTGTTATATTATGTACAAGTGATTGATTTGTTAAAACTAGTTTTATTGAATTTTGAGGTCTAAAGTTTTGACCTTTTTTACATCCCCTGAATTGACTCTGTTTTCAACTGAAGACAATCTGATAGGTTTTTTCATTTTGTGTGGATTGTTTTTTATTGCAGTTCTTGCTTCTGATTGATTAAGCTATGGATACAAATAGGAAAGCTCACCCTGATTGCAAATATTCTACAAACCCATTTCATGAATGTGCTTCAGATTGTTTAGAAAAGATTTCTCAAGGCCATGGAAAGAAGAATTCAAAGAAGCAAGGTACTTTTTAACTTCCTCTGTTCTCAGTGATCAAATTCTTTCTATGTTTGATCCGTTAATCTATGAATATCAATTTCCATGGAGGAACATTTGTAATTCATGTTCCCTCTGATGAATTTGGCTGATACTCTGAAGTGGTTCTACTTGATGTATGTGTAATGTATTCATCAATACGTTTTACCTTTTCTATATTTCGATGAATAGCTTTCAATTTTTTGCAACTAATTTCTCTGCAAAAGTTGTATACTTTCTTTTCTGATTCTTGAATTGTTTGTTATAGCTTCAAAGATTCTTAGCCTCCCGGCGAGTTTTGGTAAGAAAAAGACGGAATCACAGCCACCGTCACCTCTGAACACAAGGCATTATCAGAATGGTACTGTCAATTCTCCAAAGGTTCATCAATCAAGACCTTCACCAGTAGCTGTCAAGAAGATGACGGTTTCGGAATCGTCTGATGAAATCTCTATTGGCCTTAACGGTCAGCATGATTCTTTCAACCATAAGCCAGATAAGCCATCTAGGACAGTTCCTCTATCTCCAAACAACATGGTATGATACATATATTACATACCTGTTGAGTCTTTTCGGACCAAATTTAGGCGTAATCTTACAAGTGAGTTGTGTCATCTTAACATGTTCTGTTTCGTTTCGATATTGTTTAGGCTGATCGTAGCAAAATGGTATCACCAAGACCTCGAGAGCATGAACTTAACGGTAAGAATGAACCAGCCAGTGAGATTAGTATCTTCAATGTTGTAAGCCCTCCACGATCATATGCCAATGACGACGATGTTGATGAAAACAATGATGATGAGAACGGAGTAGAGCTAGACCTTGAATCAGTAATGTCAGACTCATGTGTTTCAGTTGGAAGATACCGTGTGAGCTCAAGTGTCTCCACAATCCTACGATCAATCATCGATAAACACGGAGACATAGCAGCAAACTGTAAGCTAGAATCAGCATCGATGCGATCAAGATACCTAGAGTGCTTATGCTCATTGATGCAAGAACTTGGTTCAACCCCAGCAGGGCAGTTGACTGAACTAAAAGTTAAAGAGATGCTCGCGGTTCTTAAGGACTTGGAGTCCGTGAACATGGATGTTGGCTGGCTACGTTCGGTTCTTGAGGAGTTTGCTCGATATCAAGAAAATGTAGACTTGGAGAAAGAGAAGAAAGAAGGATTGATGATGTCTAAGAAGCAAGAAATGGAGATTCAAGAGGCTGATTTGGCTCGGTTTGAGAAGGAAGTAATGGAAGCGAGGTTAAGGGTCGAGGAGATGAAGGCAGAGCTGGCTGAGCTCGAGACAGAGCGGTCGCGAATGGAGGAGATGGGATTTAAGGTTGAGAAATTTAAAGGGAAGTCATTTCTTGATGAGCTTCTTTGATGTTTGTTTGTTAATAAGAGTTAAATCAATACAACCAGAAGAGTAATACACTTGTAATGTTTAGGTTAAGGTTTATCAGATGTGTTATTTAATAGTCTAAACCTTATATGAGTCATTAGGCTGAATAATTCACTGAAGATATTATTTTCTTGTTTGATTCTTTTTGTGATAATAAATGACTTTGTTCTTATTCACTGGTTTTGTATTTATTTCTGTTGTTGTTTAATACACTGCTAATATTTGATGATGATATATAAAAGGGGGAGTTGGATAAGTACCCCATATTTTATAAGAAATTTGAAAACTATACCTAATTTTTCATTATTTGAAAAATACGATTATTTATTAATTATTTAATTTTAAAAATATAACTAATACTTTAATTTATATTTCAATGATATAAATTCAATCATCATTAATTTAACTTTATTATGAAAAATTAATATCCAAGTATATGTATTGTTGACTAATTTTTTAAAAATATATAAAAATCAGAAGATTTATATTAATTTAAGTTGATTTATTATTAAAGTTGATTTATTAAACTACCAACTTATTTTTTACTTCTCTCAACTTAATTTTTTTTGCGTTAACTTATTTTATAACAGTCGACTTATTTCGATTGATTGATTTATTTAAATAGTTGACTTATTTAAATTGCTAACTTATTATGAATGTTTGTTGATTTAATTTATTTTTTGTAGACTTATTATTTTTAGACTTATATTATTTTATATTGACTTATTATTAAAGTTGATTTATCTAACTATCGATTTATTTTTTTTATCTATTAACTTATTTATTTTCACCACTGACTTATTTTTTAACCGTTGACTTATATTTTTACTCGTTGATTTATTTACATAGTTAATTTATTTAAACAGTTGATATATTTTCTTTGTTCATTGATTTATATTTTTTTCTAGTAGACTTATTTATTATTAATAAACTTATATTATTCTATATTGATTTATTATTAACGCTGATTTATTTAACAGTTGACTTATTTTTTCTATCTATAAACTTATTTTTTTCAGCACTGACATATTTTTAACAGTTGACTTATTTTTTCTATCTATAAACTTATTTTTTTCAGACATATTTTTAACAGTTGCCTTATATTTTGACTGGTTAATTTATTTACATAGTTAACTTATTTAAACTGATAATTTATCTTTTAACTTTCATAAACTTATTTAAAAAAAATTAAAATTAAAAATATATATCATAAAAATATATTTTCTGTAAGAACTTATAAAATTTTCTATTTATTAATAGTCTTTTTTATTTTCATGAAATTATTTTAATAAAAAATATTATAATGTTAAAACTATTATTAAAATTTTAATATATATTAATATGACACTAAAATTAAAAATTCATAGTTAATAAAAATTAATATGTTAACCAAATAAAAAAGTAAAATAGAAATTTTTATTAAAAACTTTTATTTCACTAAATAAAAAATTTTATTATTGAATTTTAAATTTATAAAATTTTATGGATTATTTATCTTAATATATTCAAATAAAATTTATAAACAATGAATTTTTAATACTTATCTTTAAATTTATAATAATAATAATAAAATATTTTGTGAATTAATTTATATTTTATATACAATATGATATCATTATCTTAAATCTTGAAAAAATCTACAAAAATATAGAATTTTTACTATTAATTTGGAATTTATTTTAAGAAACAATTATAAGACTTAGATTTGTCATTATCTGTAATAGTTTTTAAAATATATAACTCTAGTTATTATATACAATTGAGTCATATAATAATAATATTAATTTTAATCAATATTTATTATAAAATATAATCAAATAAACCCAACAAAATATTTTTAAAATCTATTATATTTTTTAATTTTCGTAACTAACTTTTAATTAATTTAAAATTTATATTTATTATATTTAAATTAAGTATTCTCTAATATATTTAAAATCAAAATAATTATAATAATTGTTAAATACTTTATTTATATATTATTTAGTTTCAATGATTTAATGTATAAAGATATATTTTAAATTTTAAAATTTTCTTATATTTAAATTAATTATTGTCTAATATATAAAATTAAACAATCGAAATAATTGTTAAAGTATTTATTTTTATATTATTTAGTTTTAATTATTTTATGTATAAAAGGTATATTTTAAATTTTGAAAAATTTGGTGTAGTTTTCAAAAGTTAGAAAAGATATAAGGTATATTAGCAAATTTTCTCTATATAAAACCCAATAATGAATACTCGCTCCGTTTCAATTTATTTGTAATTTAAAGATTTTGCACAGTAATTAAAAACACAAATAAAAAAAAAATACTTTTTATAACCTCATATTCGATTATTTATTTTTGAATCTTTTACCAACAAGAGAGATGAAACAATATTAAATGCAAAAGTGAAAAAATGAATTAGTGACAAGTTTAATATAGAAAAGTAAGAACAACACTAATTTTGTAACAAAAAAAAATTCCAACACTACAAATAAATTAAAACAGAGGAATTGTGTTCTTTTGGTTTCCAAAGAAATGGGGTTTGGAACTTCAGATTGGAAGAGCAACACTCAATTTGCAACAATTTTTTTTCCAACTCTACAAATAAATTGAAACATAAGGATTATGTCCTTCTGGTTTCCAAAGAAATGGGAGTTTGGAATTTTAGATTGGAATTTAATGTTTATTCAATTTTGGGTTTGAAATTATACACATTTCAGTTATTATTCCTCTGAGGTATGTTTACCATTTAGCATAATATCTATTCCATAACATAATTTTTGGGCCTTTGGCTAATCAAAGAAATACAGAAAGTAAAGGTTGAGAAATTTTTACTTCTTACAGATAGAAATTTTAAATAAGAAAATTTGTTTAAGAACTTTTGAGACATAAGAAAAATAACTTGCTTCGTTACATATGTGAATCTTTATATGTGACGTCTTCTCATTACAAGTGTACGTGCATCGTGCAATGTGTTCTTTTCTTCCTTTTTTTTATAACAACGTGCAATGCGTTCTTTCTTCTGCTACCTTCTTTACTTAATGCAATCTTCACTTTCTGACGATATGAAAAGAAGAAAGGACACATTTCTTTTTCTTTCTTTTTTTCTTTTTTTTTGTCAATTAAAAAGGACACATTTCTTTATTAATTATTTTATATACGTCTGGATTAAATAGTATAAATAATTTTTATGTAAATAACATTCATGTAAAAAAAAGAAGTGAAAAATGAAATATTTCCATCGATCTCATCTCATAGTATATTCGGCTTCTTCTTTTCTTTTTTTTTGGTTTTAATATTGTACTATTTAAATTCTATGGTTTGAAAATCAGCCATAAAGCAACTAGTGATTGAAAAATCGATTTACTCTTTACCAAAAATAATCAATTGTCTATGTGATTGCGAATATTTTTTGAACAAACAATGCATGAGTGGAACGTTCCCATCATACTTTGCAAAATAGTGTGCATATATGATATATATATATATATATAATTCATGTTTAGAATTGAAATACACAAAATACATATATTGGATATTGGTTTTAGTATACGCTCCGGTCTAAACCCAGTTCATGAGTTATTCAATCCTCAATCAATCTACTTATTAGCAGAGTTTGGCTCTTTACTCTTACATAACTCCTCAATAAGCAAATCTAAATTCTTCCAAGAAGAACCAGTCCCTTGGACCAAAGCTGCTTTAGCCATTTTCGAGTATTCTTTCACATTCTTTCTTGCGGTTTTTCCCGTTTCTCCTTCCATTAGTTCTTTAACCTGTAAAATTAAAAACATTTTTTTTTTTGATAACTCAGGGGTTATTCAAAAAACATTTATAAAAAAACATAGTGTAACATTTTGTTAACTAATTACTCAAAAAATATTTATAAAGGTTACTCAAAAAACATTTATAAAACCTTAAAAGCCAAAACGTAGTTAACTAATTACTCTTAATATAGTGTAACCTTTTGTTAGATTATACAAGAAAAAAACATGCTCGTTTGTATATCCCGATACCTTTTGACTTAGTTCATCTCTTGTAACGAATCCTTGCAAACGACCGTCTTGAGTTTCAACTCTTACTCCAACCTTTACCTCCTCCACAATCATCTTCGCGTTAAGAGGTTGCTCGGCCATCATTGGCCAAGCCAGCAATGGGACCCCAACACAAATGCTCTCTTGCGCAGAGTTCCATCCACAATGACTTAGAAATCCTTTGATACTATCATGTGATAATATCTCCCATTGGTCCACCCAATCTCTCACTATCATCCCACTTTCTCTTGTTCTATCTTTGAATCCTTCTCCAATAATCTCTGCAACGTCTTTTCTCGTGACCCACAGAAAGTTCACCTAAAAGGATCAAATACGTCATGCATAAAACACCTAGTAGTGACTCCACATATTTTATGTATAACCATATCATATAATTATGCCTAACTTGTGCATTTTTGCATTCTAGACCATGGATTCAGATCGACAAAAATCCAAACAGTGGAATCTAACGCATCATAAAATAATACACTCTTTTATTGGACATATGCATATGTTAACCTAATACCAACTACAGTAGTCACAGTAGTCATTCAATTAGGCTGGACACGTGAAACCATAGCACATAAGATCCATTGGAATATTAAATAGATAAATAATAAAAGATGGTCGAAAATGAAAAATGATTGAGTCAATAAAATTTTAAAATAAGATTACAAATTAGAATGACAAGGTTTTCGCGGACCTTAATAAACCAGTACAACAAAATATATTTTTTCCCCTTGATTGAATAGTTTTTTTTTAATATATTTTTAATGTAAATGTTTGATAAAAGTTACACTGTTGTTTTTAGGCCAACTCCAATTGACCAATAAAACGGTTTATTTGGTGCTAAAGTAGCTCGGACTGCAAAATTGGGTACTATAAATGTTTTACTGTTTTGTAAACAGTGTCACATTATATTTACAAAACACTAAAATGTATTATTCTATTTATGGTTTTAAACTAAATATATAGTTAAAATGATGTTTATCAAATAAAAACAAATAATTATTTTGAATCTTTTGTGATAAAAAAATATAAAATCATAATTAAAACTAATATAAAATTCTGAAATTAGTATGATGTGATTTTTTTAATTTATCAATTGTATTTTTTATGAATGTAGTTTATATAATTTATAATTAATAATTCTTAAGAATAATTTGTATTATACAGTTATTAAAAATAAGTATAATCTTAAGTTAAATAACATATCAATTAATTATTTTAATGTAAAATTATTGTTGTACTTAAAGATAAAAAAAATACCAAAACACAAACTTGGTGTAGTTTCAACATCAAATTGATGTTATGGTTGAAGTAATTTTTAATGTATATTAATATATTAATGAGTAAAACATTATAAACTATATTATTGAAAGTAAAACAAAAATAATTATTTTTTAAATATGGGTAAAAATTCTTAATTTTACTAAAATAGAAACCATAAATTTTATTGAGCTTCCAGACCCTCGATTTTAGGGCCAGCGCCCCTCTGTCTACTTAAAATACAACACCTAATTAATGTGTCAAAACGGTGTAAACAAAATAAAGAAATCAAATAATAACGACAAAACCTTCTTGAACGGTTCAATTAAGAGCGAATATGTTTATGAATGGTTCAATCCATTTTATTTGGTACAATCATCTCTAATGTTTGTCTCCACGTTTTTTTTATAAATAAAGATTTTTAAAAAATAAAGCAGATTTTAAGCCAATACTTACCTCTATATTAAATGTATAATATTTAAAAATTATTAACCAATATGATATCTGTAAAACAGAGTAATAAATAATGTTGATTCAAATTTAAAGAAATACTATTTATTTCTCAGGACTACAGAAAATGATTTTTGTTTAAAAATAGAGAAATCTCTTAAAAATAGAGTACGATTAGAATACTCTAAGATTACGATTAGAAATACTCTAAGATTAGTTAATTAAACTCATGGTCTTTAGTTATATAGTATGATACCTTGGAATCTTCCAAGCCTAAGGCTATTTCCGTAAGCTGCTTGTTTGATATCTCTGCCTGTGTTCCAAACGCCACGTACAAAACTGAACGCCCTTCCTCTTGCATCCGGTCCAACCAACGAATCCAAGCAGGTTTAACACTCCCCGGTTTAGGAGGATCTGACAAACACAACGGCCCAACACACCACAACTTTGGATTATCAGAGTTATTGTTGTAATCAACAAATGCTGACTCGAGCTCATAGAAGCTATTGACTAAATATCCATGGCTTGTGGCTATTGACGTCATTTGGTCCATGAATAGTTGTTTCCCTGGACTCCATTCGTTCGGACCGGCCTTGGTAGCATCATTGTTAAATTCACACTTCTTAACCCGGATCCATGGAAAGTCCGGTATAGCGACCGGTTCGGTTTCAGATTCAATTTCTGGTTCCGTAAAGAGTTGATGTTGGAATACAGAGATGGTCACAGCGGTGGCGTAAGAGTTGATACCGAAGAAGACCAATCTTGGAATCTTGAACTTAGCTGCAGATTCCGATGTCCACCAAAGAAATCCATCGGTGACCATGAAAGATACTTGTGGAAGATTCTTGAGTGTTTCTTCGAAGAAAGGTTGAAGAAGCTTCGTGGCGCGCGTGAAGGGCACGAAGAGTGACATAGAAGAGAGCTTTTCGGTGCTCTCGATGCCGGGAGGTATTCCGGAGATGTTTTCCGGGAAAGGTAGAGAGATGAGTTTGATCTCCGGCGTGTTGGAGAGGAAGTCTGAAACGAAAGGTTGGTTCTTGGGAGTGGTGAAGACAGTGACGGTGACGGAGATGGTTGGTTCTTTGTGGTGATGACGGAGGAGGAGACGACCGAATTGCAGGAGAGGGATGGTGTGGCCTTTTGACATGTAAGGGAAGAGAACCACATGATGTGTTGAAACTGCCATTTTTATGTTGTTTCACTTTTTGTTTTCTTTGATGTTTCTTATGATGTGTTTAGATCGGGTCACAAGCAGCCTATATATAAAAATATAATATATTGGACTTACATTGCACATTTGGAGTGCATGTATTTTAACATTAAAAGGAAAAAAATGGAAAAATATGAAAGTGTTTTTGAGTATCCTCTTCGTTGTATTCGTTAATTATTTGGTTATAATTTTTTTTTAAATCAATATTCTTAGTCGCTGCACTACTATAAGTCAAAGAACCAATCAAACAATTTAAACAACGTATATTTAAGGACTAACCTAAAATTATGAGCAAGCAGAACTCGTTTAGAAACATAGAAAAAAGTAATCATCATTCTGAAAAGAAACAATGTCGTCTTTAATGTTAAACGAAAAGTACATATTCATAATTATAAAAAAAGTACATATACATAAGATTCATGATATGGTACCACCGCAACGCAATTGCTTTGGTCTAAACCATTTGTATGCAATTTATTTATTTATTTTACAAATTATATAGTCACAATTATAAAAAAAACTAATTCATAGTACATTTTTATTTAACTTACAACTTTTACTTCAAATATAAAATGTCTCTAAAATATTTCCTTCTGTAACAACATACAGTATGTGAGATTGAATTCATATGGTGACACAGACAGCAAGAACAAAACTCATTAAGTTATGGTTAAATCCAAGTACCAACATCTATGTTCACGGATATCAATATACATACTCCAATCTATGTTCTCCGGGGCATCTGTGTTGATATTTTTGGGTTTTATTATGTTGTTCTTGTTTTGTTTTAGGTGTCTGGATTCTTTTTAGACTATAGGTCAGTTTAGTTAATATGAGTGTGGTTTTAAATTTTCCCTATATTTTGACTATTACTTATGATGACTGTAAAATATTTTCATTTCAGTGGTTATGATTATATAAATCTTTGATGATAAAAAGGACTCGAGACTATTAGAAAAATTGGTATTGGAACTTCACCAAGAAAGCATGCGTACGTGATGATCTCATACGTTCAAATAGACTATAAATAAAAAGATTGACGAAGATTTTGGACAAGACAGGTGGTATTGTTTGGTTGATTAATTTACTTGAGCAGTTGGAGTTAGTAAATTAAAGTTGTGTAAATATAAAATGGTTTAGTAGTCTTGTTAAGCTCATGTTGGAGCTTCGGTTGATGTCGGTCGGGTGGGTTGAACGAAGAATCAAATCATGATTTTTTGAGATTCGATGTCTGGTTTCACGTTTCGTTGAAGATTGTTGTCCATTTCTCCTAGATTAGCGTTCGACTGAGTTCAGTTTGTTGATGAACCAATTTTAATTAAACGTAATCTAAAACATCTTTATATATGATTTATCATTCTCTTAGAAAAGTAGACATGATTAACACACAAAAAATCCGTAAATTATTGGAGAGTATAGTAAAGTAAAAGGTCGATAAAAACTAGATTTCTAGTGTTATACGTTTCTAACCTCCATTTATATTTTTGTTAACATTTATTATCTTTATTTCAATTCTCACAGAGTTGCAATGATTTGATCTTACATGTATAAGTTAGTTTCTCACAAAACTATGGAAAAAAGTTCATAGGTTCTCTAAATTTCTCAGGTTATTCATGTAATCTATGTCATTTTTGAGAATGATGGAAAATAAATAAAATAAAATAAATATATATATATATATATAAACTTTAGTTATATTTTCAATAAAATAAAAAGATTATAAACACATTTTTAAGTATGATGAAAAGTTACGGATTTCGAACCAAAACTTAGTAAAAAGTATGTATATTGTTATTGGAGAAAATGATTTTGTAACTTTATTCAATAGTAATCATAATTACGTTTTTTCTCTGCTAAAATTTGTTTTTGTGGCTCTTATAAAAAGGAAGACTTAGATGCAATTGAAATAGACATGAATCATACGATCGTTTATTGTGTTGCCCTACTTTCGCATCATGTAAGCAGTGTAGCCATTTGCCAACAGTTCCTGCCATGACAGTGTCGTCCTAGGCAATGTCTCGTCTCTTCTCGTCGTTCGTTTTTCAACTTTCATTTTCTATTTTAAATATCTATTTTTGTCTTCTTCACTTTTTAGCTCACTTTTATTCGTTAGACTTCACTTTTTGCAGTAGTTTACTACATGCTATTTTGTGGATACGTATATACACTATACTATTTTTGTGGATTTATACATATATATACATTATACACTTACTTCTTTTCTAGAAACTCACTTTCCACGCGTCATAGATTCAGCCTTCGTCATGTGATTCACGACGTTTATGCATTATACATTATACTTTTTTTGTGGAGACATACATATGTACATTATACACTTACTTCTTTTTTTCTAGACCACGCGTCAGAGATTCAGCTTTCGTCATGTCATTCACGTTGTCTCGTTTCGTCGACATCAGAAGTCTTCCATTACTTTAACAGTTAAATTGTAGGTAAAATTCTAAGAAATGAACTCTGGTACAATTTTGTTGTTAAATTTTTTTCTATGTTTAATTTTATAATTTAAATACAAATGTTTATGTATCATTAGACATACAATTGTAGCTCACTATTTTGCGACATGTGTTAAATATATATATATATAACTAATTATATATATATATATGTACAAACTTTCGTGTTCAATATGTTCAAATTTACATTTTAAGGAGTTCTTCTGAATTAATTGCATGTCTACTTCAAATAGTTTCAGTTAAAAAGAAAAATTAAGTATTTATGTGTACAATATGCAGTGTATATATATATATATATTTTCAGTGTATAAAATATTGTTCGAATGGGCGATCAATTATTGTTTATTTAGGAAACTAGAAACAAAAATAGAGGTAGGTATACCCATTAACAAAAAAAAAAATGATAAAGGCAGGCGTGTATTGTATGTATATATGGAAAGAACGTCATTTTGAGTGATATTGCTTACTAATATATTTATAGATAGTATAACCTATATAAATTAATATTCGATAAATTAATATTTGATAAATTAATAATTTCTCTAAATTAATAAATTAGCATGGTTCTAAGTCAGGATTAGTGTAATAATAGACATATTTCAATAAGATAATAAAATAATATATTTTTTAAAATTCCTATGTAAATATATGGTCTCATTAATAACATAAATTATAATCATATAAATGTACTTTATATATAATATATTTTAATAAAATCTGGTTTTAATTTTATTTATTTATTAGTAAATTTGTAATTTTGTGAGATTTTATTTCAATTTTTTTAAAATATCAAAAATATATGATATTATTTTCTTAAATTGTATCAGAAACGAATTTAAAAACTTGATATGTAAAAATTATTTTATAATATGTAAATGCATTAAAATATATCAAAATTTTGTTATTATTTTTTAATTTTTATGTAATATATTTTTAAAAATTTGGAAAACTCTCTATATTTATTAATTTATGGATAAATTAATATCTCTATAAATTAATAAAATTGTTCGGTCCCTACATTATTAATTTATAGAGGTTTTACTGTATATATATTTGTAAACAATTTACCGTTACCTATATTAATTGTAATGTATATTGTTTGTTAAGAGATTCTAGTTTAAAACTTTACAGTGTATGGATTGTTCATTTTGAATTTCACTAGTTTTTTCCATAAATCAAGACTATTTTTGAATTGAGATATTTTAATTTATATCCCAATTGATGAACCAAACTCGAAGCTTTTTCTCTTAATTTTTTTAAAAATATATTGAAAATGATAGAATGATACAATCATACATATAAACTTTTAACGTGAAAAACCATAAACTAACAAAGGCCACTGCAATTCAAACCTAATACATTTATCTCTAAAATCTTATTAAAAATCAAAATAAATAAATAAATAATTCGTCCAACTTATAAGAAGTAGTATTCAATTCGCCTTAAACCTGGAAACTAAAAAATAAAACAAAAAAAACTTTCACAAAGCCTAAAGCGACAGTATCCTATTGTGTTTGGTTAAGCATAGAAACCGAGTCTCCAATTTCCGGTTCACTCAAGCCCCGGTTTAATTTACATTTTACTGTTTAAGTCATCACATTTCTTTCTTCTTCTTCTTCTCCGATATGATCATCAGATCAATTCCCGACAAAAATGGCGACTTTGAAGCCACCCGAATCTCAATTACTAAAAACCCTAATATCAATCCTAACGTCAGAGAAAACCCATTTACTCGAAACCCTAAATCCCTACATTCCTCAAATCACACAACCTCTCCTTTCTTCTCTCCTCTCTTCTCCTTCACTCGCTAAGAAACCCGAAACCCTAGTCTCTTTCTTCAGTTGGGCTCAAACTTCAATTCCTGAAGCATTTCAATCCAATTCACCTCTTCCCCTTCTCTCCGTCGTTCGTTCTCTTCTCTCTCACCACAAATTCGCCGACGCCAAATCGCTTCTCGTCTCCTACATTAGCTCCTCGGATGCATCTATCTCTCTTTGTAACTCTCTACTTCACCCTAATCTTCATCTTTCACCTCCACCTTCTAAAGCCCTCTTGGACATTGCTCTCAGTGCGTATCTTCAAGCGGGAAAGCCTCACATTGCGTTACAGGTCTTTCAGAAGATGAATAGGTTAAAACTCAAACCAAATCTTCTCACTTGTAACACTCTTCTCATCGGTTTGGTTAGGGACCCTTCTAGCTTCTCTATTTTGAATGCTAGACAAGTGTTTGATGATATGGTTAAGCTTGGTGTTTCGGTAAATGTGAAAACTTTCAATGTTTTGGTTAATGGGTATTGCTTAGAAGGCAAGCTTGAGGATGCTTTAGGAATGTTAAAGAGGATGGTTAGTGATTTCAAAGTGAATCCTGATAATGTTACTTACAATACGATTTTGAAAGCAATGTCTAAGAAAGGACGTTTGAATGATGTTAAGGAGCTGTTGTTGGATATGAAGAAGAATGGGTTGGTGCCAAATAGAGTTACTTATAATAATTTAGTGTATGGTTATTGTAAGCTGGGTTCGTTGAAAGAAGCATTTCAGATTGTGGAGTTGATGAAGCAAATTAATATATTACCGGATCTTTGGACTTATAACATGTTGATGAGTGGGTTGTGCAATGCGGGTAGTATTAAAGAAGCTCTTGAATTGATAGATGAGATGAAGGAGTTTAAATTACTGCCTGATGTGGTTACTTACAATACATTGATTGATGGGTGTTTCGAATTGGGCCTTAGTTTGGAGGGTAGAATGCTAATAGAGCAAATGAAAAATGATGGAGTTAAACCTAACCAAGTGACTCATAATATATCTCTTAAGTGGCTTTGTAAGGAAGAGAAGATGGAAGATGTTAGTAAAAAGGTTAAGGAATTGGTGGAAGTGCATGGATTTTCTCCTGATAGAGTTACTTATCATACTCTTATTAATGGATATATGAAAGTAGGAGATTTGAGTGGTGCTCTTGAGATGATGCGCGAGATGGGGCAGAAAGGCATTAAGATGAATACTATTACCCTTAATACCATTCTTGCTGCTTTGTGTAATGAACGGAAACTTGATGAAGCTTGTAATTTGCTGAATAGTGCACGCAAGCGAGGATATATTGTTGACCAGGTTAGTTATGGCACATTAATTATGGGATACTTTAGGGAAGAAAAAGTGGAAAAAGCTTTGGAGATGTGGGACGAGATGAAGAAGGTAAAGATCATTCCTACTGTGAGCACGTTCAACACTTTAATTGGAGGTCTCTGTCATCATGGAAGTACCGAGGTAGCAATGGAGAAACTGGATGAGCTGGGTGAGAGTGGTTTGCTTCCTGATGACACTACTTTCAATTCAATCATCCTCGGATACTGCAAAGAAGGACTGGTTGAGAAAGCATTCAAGTTTTATAATGAATCCATTAAACACTCTTTCAAGCCTGATAACTATACATGCAACATTCTTCTCAATGGTCTTTGTAAGGAAGGAATGACAGAAAAGGCTCTCAATTTCTTCAATACGCTTATCGAGGAGAGAGAGGTTGATACAGTTACATACAACACAATGATCTCAACTTTCTGTAAGGATAGGAAGTTAAAAGACGCGTATGATCTTCTATCAGAAATGGAGGAGAAGGGACTAGAGCCTGATCGGTTTACATACAACAGTATTATGACTTCACTTATGGAAGATGGTAAGCTTGAGGAAGCAGATGAATTGTTGGAGAAATTTTCTGAAAAGTTTGGATCGATGAAGCAGAATTTGCAGGCAGAGACGGAGAAAAACCAGACAACTAGTGAGTTAAAGGAGGAACTTAACGCTGAAGCTATTGCTTACTCAGATGTAATAAATGAACTTTGTAATAGAGGAAGATTAAAAGGGCATTCTAGATCTTACACAAAGTGAAGGAGAAACTCCTTTTTTTTGGTTTATTTTTGTAGTTCGATTCTCCTTTTAAGGATTTTTAGTTGATACAAAAAGACATTCTATTGTAGTTTTCATATGATGATTGTTATGTTTAGAATGGTTAGAAGGAAATTGTGTATAGGATGACTTTCAAAATGTCATGTCTACTTGTCTACAGTATTTACTGACAAAAAAAGATTTATTGATATTTAATAGAGCTTATTTAAAATGAAATTTAAGGGGTTATACAAAATTAAAGGTTTAATTATTTGTACTGAAAATAAAATATAGTTTGTAACAAATAATATGTTTCTTATTAAAATATCAATTAAAAGTTTTAACTAATTCAAAGAAATTAGTTGAATACAAATATATGCTTACTTATAATTAAATTAAGATATTAGATACTTCAAAATATAAGTATCTTTTAATGATTTAATAAATAGAAATTTTAAAGCTTAGTTTTATAAATAAATTAATTTTGAATATATTAGAAACTTTAAAACTGGACTGATCTTAAATTGGTCAACATGAATTAGATATATTTTCAAATACGTTATATCATTGGAAAAGTATCTAATTTTTGTTAGTGTTGTAAAAATATAGAAAATTGATAAATATATAAAAGAGAAATATCAAATATTTAAAATCAAACGGTAAAAAAAACTAATTGTTTCTAAAATGTTTGAAATTGATTGTGCAAGCCTTGTCTCCATATTGTAGATTCCCGAAGATTGAGCCTCTATTCTTTTGTCAATCAATTAGAAGATCTTGGCTTGCTACACAATACTTAACATGTACCTTTAAATTTTTATCTGTAAACTTTTCTTGCCCATAGGCTATCAACAAAGGTGTGATTTTTTAATTAATGTATGGTTAATAAAATAAAATAAAAATTCTCTCCCAAATTGGTGAACAAAGATATCTTTTAATTAATATTTGGTAAGAAAGAAAGATTAATGTCAGAATCTAACTTGTTTACAATGACAAGTCAGAAGCACCTTAAAATCTTACAAATAATATTTGTTGGCCCAAGTCATATTTAAGAGGTCCATTGGTAGCCCAAAATAATTTATTTGTCTTATTACTGATTTTTGATCTTCTCCTATATTATGTCTTACTTTCTCCACTGAATAAAAAAAAAAAAAAAAAAAATTCTCGTCCGCAAAATTTCTGGTATTCGTTCTTCTCTACCTGCGGATTCCTCCAAATTGTTTCGTCACAGGTTAGTTTCTTAATTCAATTTCAGTAAAAAATGCTTCTTTCTGTATTATATGGTTTTTAATATCTTCATCGATTTCAATCGTTTGATTTACTTGTTTCTATTACTCTTTAGGTTCTTAGCAAGATCTTACGTATAAGATATGTTTTTTCTTACATAATAATGTTGAAATAGATTGAAATTTTGTAATGATTTACTTATTAGGTCATGATTCTACAATCGCCCCTCTCCTGTTTTAGGGTTTGAAACTTGTTAGCTTAAATCTTGATGTGAATTTTGATTTTATTTGCATCATCTTAAAGTTTGAATTTTTTGTTTTTGTTAATATTTACTTGTGCCTCTTTGGTTAGTATTTTCAAATTCTCAATGCTGTATTTGATAACTCTGTTGACGTTTTTGTTGGTTGTTTGTAATAGTTTCGTCGTTGGGAAATATGGATAGTGAGAGAAGAGTGCATCCGGACTGTATAAACGCTTCGAATCCGTATCATGAATGTGTTGAGTATTGCTTTAAGAAAATAGCTGAAGCTAAGGCCAGATTGGAGAAGCAGAATATTGGTTTGTGTTCTTTTCTTCTATCATGTTTCTTACCTGCGTCGTTTATGTTGTTTCGTATGGTCTACAATTTTGAATTTTGATGTGTAGGAGTAGCTAGCTGTTTGAGGTTGAATGTTTATTCGTTTGTTTAGAGAGCTGTTAGTGAATTTGCACATTAAGTTTTATATAGTGATGCTACATTGTGACTGAGTTTTGATTCTGTGATTTACTCACTCAATACAGACACGGATCTAGACACGGCAATTTGTCATTGTGCTGTCCTGTATTTTTATAGGCATTTTTTATGCCGCTATTGAAATTGGTTTTCTGGCTATGTTTATGTAGCTCTGATTAGAAGCGAGTGTAAATTGCCATTCTGAGACTTTTTTGCTTTTTTGATATGTCAAAAGGATTAGCTGAAGCTGTTGGTGGGCGTGTTTATCCTAATGCTAAAGTTCACAAGCAGGCGAGTGAGTCACTTGATGATAAAAGAATAGAGGAAGATAGTTCTGAAGAAGAAGAGGAGGAAGAGGATAACCAAGAACCTGAAGTAGATGTTACTCAACTTACAGGGAGGAAGAAGAAGTTGTTTGAGTTGAGACTTAAGATGGTAATTCTTTTGGTTTAGTCATTACATTAACTCTTTAAAACATCCAAAGATCGTTCTATAAATGTAATTCTTCTATTTGTTCTCGCTTTTTTCTTCAGAACGAAGCGAGAAAATCAAATCAGACAGATGTCGGGACTGAAAAGAAGAAAATGGAAGCACCAACAGAGACGAAAGGAATCTCAAAACAGAAATGGTTGGAGGAGAGGAAGAAAAAGATTGGAAAGCTTCTTGATGCTAATGGTTTAGATATGACCAAGGCTTATATGCTCGACACTCAAGAAGCAGCGGAAACAAAATACAAAAAGTGGGAAAAGGAACCCACTCCTTGTGGTTGGGATGGTACGTAAAATTCTCACTTAATTATGACTCTGATCTCATATGATTTGATTGTTTCACATTTTGATGGCATCTCAGTTATGTTGAGGCTAATTTGTGAAATGCGGTATCTTTCTTCTTCAGTCTTCAATCAGAAGACATTGTACAATGCATATAAGAAACGGGCGAAAAAAATTGAGGTTGATATAGAAGAGTATAACAGAATGAGAGCAGCTGATCCAGAGTTTTACCGTGAGGCCTCAAGCTTGCAATATGGGAAGGTTTGTGATTTGTCGTTTTCACGTTTATTGTCATCTAAGTAAAGAGTCTCATACATAAGCTCAATACTATGTTCATCTTCTTCTGCAGGCTCCAAAAATTTCGAAAGATAAGATTGATAAGATGGCAAAGGAACTCTTAGACAGAGAACAAAAGCGACAAGACTTTAGCAGAAGGAGAAAGTTCCGGGAAGAGAAGGATATCGATTCGATCAACGACAGAAACGAGCATTTCAACAAGAAGATCGAGCGTGCGTTTGGCAAATACACGCTGGAGATCAAAAACAACTTGGAACGAGGAACTGCATTACCCGACTAAACTACTTGAGACCACATTTGGGAAACAAGGGAATGAGTTTCTGCTTCGAAAAGTTCAAACTTATATGCTTTTGTCTGCTTATTGTTTGTCCTTAAAAGAGAACCAAATTGTAGAATTAACTCTTTAAAGTTTTAACCATATATTGTAGCAGTAAATTCTCTTACTTTTCAATTTTTACCTTAACAACAGTAGAATCAGCTGGTGGCCGAACTCAGGACACAAATAGTCAACACTACAATGGTTATTATCCAGAGATCGCACAATCGAGAAGATGGAGATTTTATATCCATAAAGTTGGTGATATTTTGCACGAATAAGTAACATCTTCTTAATGGCATTTCATTGAAAAGCTTTCAGAAAATTTGGAGGAATATAAACATTAGAATGCTCACCAAGTTTGAGACCCAGACTCTTAACTTTTATTTGATAGGAAAAAAAAGAATCTAAAGCAAGAGCAAATGTTTTTGGTACAGACAACAATCTTATATTCTAAAGCTAGAAACACTCCATATACTTGTCTTAATACAAGCTGAATCCAAAGAATTGGCTGACAATAATTGCCAATCCAAGTCCAATGGCCACAAGAGAAGATGCCCATGTTAGTTTCTCTGTAATCCTAGGAACCTTCTCCTTCAACGCTTCACTACACGACCCGATAAACACCGTGTAGCTTCCCATCGCAATCACCGTCCCAACCAAGAACATGGCAAGAAACGCAGCACCAGCTAACCGAGAAGGAAGAGCAAGTGCAGGCAGTACCATCATCAAAGCATCCGGTTGCAGCCCATGAACAATCCCAGTAGCAAATGTAGCAAACCCAATCTTTTTCTTCTTCGAGCTCTTTTCATCTGTTTCTCCATTCTCCAACGCAACAACACACGGTTCAGGAATCTCAGAAGCTTCTTTGATACCCATAGCACCAATCACAAGTAAGGTCAAGCCCACGACTCTCGTACCCCAAGTTCTTATAACTTCAATGTGAAGCCTATCTTTAAGAAGCAGAAACAATAAACCAAAGATGAGTTGACCAGCGTCATGACCACATCCCCAGAGAGCTCCAACCGCAGCACTCTCCATTCTCGTTCGTCCTATTGATAATGGAGCTAAAGCAGCAAGGTGATCAGGACCAGACAACGTATGTAAACAACCCGCAAAGAAACCAGTCCAGGCACTGGTTAGTATCTCAGTCCGAACAGTAGATCCAGTAGACTTAGCTGCGGTTTGAAAGCTAGCCAAAGCAGGCGGCGCAAGAATAGGGTTAAGCAAAAACACAGCTATAGCAGAGATTAGTATAACAGTTCCAACCGATATTGTCTGCCAAAACAAAACACAGATTTTCACAGATGAGATAAAACTCATCATTGTATTATAGAGCAATGGATCATCTCAAAACAACAATGAGTTAAACACATAGATTTCATCAACATATAGTTACAGAACCTAAAACAATTGAAGAGATTTACAAAATTATCTAAACTTCCATAGCAATGCAGCTAGCTAAAATATTCTACAATATTTTTTTATCAAGAAACACTAAACTAGAACTACTCAAATCCAATGGTTCTTGAAACAATTTAAACCTATAAAAAATTGAAATTATTCCCAGAAATTCAAAATCAAAATCGTTGCAGCCAAAGATTTTTAAAAAAATATCGATATAGAGTTTATTGTTACCTTTCTCTGCTGACAATTCGCGTTCGTGATCCATTTGAGAGATTCTGGATTAGGTTTGGACTTATTTGGTTCAGGAGACGAAGAAGGAGACTTATACAAGAAATTTCGAGTTTGGTTCAATCCAGTAGACATATTCAGCGATGGATTTTGGCGGAAAAAGCAGGAAATGGAGCTGACTCGGCGCGAAGAGGCAAAGCTAAGACTGTGAACGCGGGAGAGGAACGGAGATGATGTAATTGGTTTGGATTTGGAGGGAGGGATAGTGGAAGAAGACGGTGGTGGTTGTAGAAGCCTATCCATGGCGTTTGATTCTCTTACGGAGAGCTAAAGAGTTTTCTCAGAACTGGAAAAAGGAAGAGAGGGAGAGAGATGGAGACTGTGTTCTTCAATCGGTGAGGATAAACTCACTTTTTTAAATTATATTTTGTTGCTTCTTTGTAAATAAATCAAATATTTATCAATAATAGGAAACATATTTTTTTCTCGATTTAAATAGGATAATATTGGGAAACATTTTAATGAAATTTATGTATATAAATAATGAAATTATTTTAGTTATAAAAACATCTATTTTTTCAGGGGTTTTTAGTAGAAAGTTGTCGATTTTAAAGAATATTATTTCTTTTATTAGTTAGTTTTTGTCATTTGTCTAATTTCAACCAATTTTTTTTAAAATGATGATTTTTGTTTAGTAAAAGTTAATGTTTAAGAAAGTGTTAGGCGCTAGTCGGGCGGTGATCTTCCGTCTAGCGCCTACAACGTCTAGTCGGGATCTAGGCGATTTTAGACGGTTTAAGCGGTTTGAGTAATTTTATAATAAATATATATATTTAAACGCATATATATATATTAACATAATATAATATAACATAATAAAATTATAAAATTGAATAATTTAAAGTTTTTGTAATTTTAAGTTTTTTTAAATAACATTTTTTATTTTTATTTTTATAAAAACATAGATATTAAATAATTTATTAAATCCGCATATCTCACATAATTCATAACTCATATAATTAATATTTAATTTATTTAATTATCATTTGTTAACGTCTAAGCAGTCGCCTAGACCGCTCTTTAGAACAAGGTGATGAACATATTTCTCCGTATAGCCACCAAATCAATTATTGAAGGTGGCTATAATATTTTTTTCATATAGTAATGGGCCTGATTGATGGTTATAGTATTTTTTAAGTGGTTTCAAAGTTGTAAATGTTATAGGCACGTTAGTGTTTCTAATTTATCTATTACTATTTACTACATATATCTCTTAGGACTATGGTCTTTTACCTATATTGGACAATTAATTTGAAATGCACAGCTGCGACAATAATGAGGAATCTCAGAGGTTTATCTTTTTGGTGAGCTTCAATAATTGTTTGGTATTTTTCACTCTCTTCTTCCTTGCTTTCCCTGCAAAGAATCTCCGATGGCTAAGAGGTTAGAGACAAAAAAAAGCTAAGTCTTAGAATTCTCATAGTTGAAGAGAGAAACAGGGTTGTCTTGGCTGAATCTAGTAAAGATTTTGTCGATGTGCTCTTTAGTTTTCTCAAACTCTCAATGGGCACTATTGTGCGCTTACTTGAGAAACATAGAAAATCGCCTTAAACAGTTGTAGGATGTTTTAATAACTTTTACAAAAGCGTTTTAGAGATGGGTCTAGAGAGTTTTCAGACAGAATCATGTAAGCAAATGCTTTTGTATCCTAGGAGTGTGAATCATTTAAGTATAGAAAGATTAAGTTAGAATAGACGAAACCGAGGCTGTCAAGTACTTTTTGTTGGAGTATAAACCAACGTCGCATATCGGATAATTAGACAAGAAGTGTCTAATATATAAAGAGAATCAATCACTAATTAGTTTGAGGCCTTTTGGGAAGGAACCCAATAAACAAAACCGTACGGGCCTAAGTAGGTGGCCCAAAGCGGATAATATCAAACTAATAGTGAATTGACATGGGTCTTGAGAAGCCCAATAAATGGTATCAGAGGCATGGTTCAAAGATGTGAACCTGGTAATCGATGTGAGAGAAGCCCCCATGCGACACGATTAAGAAAAGTCCTCGAGAGGAGGCTAAGTATCGTGGTCCGTAGTTTAGAAGAAAGATTGTTGGAATGTAAACCAACGTCCTACATCGGAAGATTAGACAAGAAGTGTCTGATATATAAGAGAGTCAATCACTAATTAGTTTGAGACCTTTTAGAAAGGAACCTAATAAGACAAAACCGTACGAGCCTAAAGAGTAGGCTCAAAGCGGACAATATCAAACTAATAGTGAATTGACTTGGGCTTTGAGAAGCCCAATAAATGGTATCACAGCCAGGTAACATTGTCCGCTTTTGAATTTATTGGGCTTCTCAAGACCTATGTCAATTCACTATTAGTTTGATATTGTCCGCTTTGGGCCACCTACTTAGGCCCGCAAACTCTTCTTAATCGTGTCACGTGGAGGGCTTCTCCCACATCGATTACCAGGTCCACTTCTTTGAACCATGACTCTAATACCATTTATTGGGCTTCTCAAGGCCCAAGTCAATTCACTATTAGTTTGATATTATCCGCGTTGGGCCTACTCTTTAGGCCCGCAAGGTTTTGTCTTATTGGGTTCCTTCCCAAAAGGGTTCAAACTAATTAGTGATTGATTCTCTTTATATATTAGACACTTCTTGTCTAATTATCCGATGTGAGACGTTGGTTTACACTCCACCGATCGAGACGATGGAAGAAGCACGACTGGACATATGTTCTGTCTCGGCAATACACAAATCACTTGGTGCTCTCAGAAGCAAGACACGGTGGCTCTATCTTCTTGTGAAGCAGAATATATGGCTGCAACGGAAGCTGCAAAACAAGCTGTCTGGCTGCAAGAACTCTTGAGTGAAATTAAAGGAAGAAAGTTAAGAAAGAAAGATTAATAAAAACAGAAGAAAGAGTTTTTATTACGTTTGAGTTCTCCTTTTGTATGCCAATATTTTGAGTCTTTTGAGCATTTCTAACACTGAGGAATGTGAATGTGGAAGATTTATGAACCGGGAGGTTCTGTTCCATGAAGAAGAAATAATCCAAGGAATGGTTTTGAGAAATGATAAGTATGAAGATTTTTTTCAGATGCAAGACTTCTTCGTTCATTATAACAGATGATTTGAAAGTGGTGGCAAGCTCTATGGATAATGTTTTGAATACTCTCAAAGGCTTAGGCTACACATATTCTTACAAGCTCGGTGAAACTCTTCTTGATGTCGGTTTCAATGAGGTACTTTATTTTGTTTCATCATATGCTTTAGTTTTGGTCTTAGTGTTTGTTAAGTTTCATTGTTTGTGTCATTGATAGGTACTTACTTTGGTGGAATGTTTATTCACTTCGAATTCTCCATTAACCGACGCTTTTCTGAGGAAGCAAAGCTCATTGTGCTTGACTAGGTCTCCTATTATACAGCTAGCTCCAACTGTGCAAGAATCTGGAGCAGAACCAGATCAAACAATAACTTTGAAAGCATTCATTAGAAAACAGGAAAGTAAGATTCTCTGTGTTGAATGTGGAGCAGACTTCATTGATCTTCTTACCACATTTCTAGCTTTACCACTTGAATCTGTCTGGGAAATCTCTGGAGAAAATATCAGTTTGGGTTGTATTGGAAACCTATTCAGAAGCTGCAAGAGTTTGAATGAAGGAACTGATGTTTCATCCTCTTCCAAGTTTCTACTTCCTTCGTATTATAGTTGTCCCAAACAGTTACTTGATGTTGCAACTGAGCAGCGAGAAATCTATTACGGCAAAAGTCACAGCGATATCTATTACGGTAAGTGCACAAGAAAGAAGCCTGATTTTCTTAATTCTCAAGATGGAAGCATCCTGAATACGTCTTCTATCTGTGGAAAAGCTTATGCTAGAGTTTTAGATATGGAAAGTTTTAGGTTTGTGAAGGAATACACAAGCTTTTTGTGTAACTAATGATTTTGTTATCAAACCAAAGGACTCAGTTTCAAATATTAGTTTTCTCAAGTTGAAAATGTAATTGGAGAAGGAAGATGTTGAGAAACAAGTTAACACTATTGGGAAACCAGAGAGATGTTTTTTTGCCATTTACCTGTTTAGTTTTTAAGAGGCTCCTAATATTTACATTCTCTAAATCTTCATCTTCTGATAAACCTATGGTTTTGATTTTTATTTTCTTATTGAACCAACATAGTCGAACCAGAATAAGATTACTTGTTAGGGACTGTTTCAGTTGGTAATCTTCTGTTTTAGTTCAGGTGTGTCACTATTTTAAAACAAAACTGGATTTGTGAAGCCAAAAAACAACATCATTGCCTCTGTTTCTGATGATAAGGCCTCATATTTTAGATTCTGTAAGGACTATTTCCAATGGTTAATTTTCTATCAAGGCTTTGAGACTATTTTTGATATGGCCATTGATGACTTCGAAACAGAGGCTTGCAAGAGTATGTTGATATATCCTAAGAGTACTAAAGAGATCCATTGCAGAAGACTCAAGATGAACATTGATGATTCTCCAGCTACTAAGTTCTATGTATGCACATAATTGTATAACGGAGAGTCATGTAGTTAGGCATACAGCAATTTTAACTCTTCAAGGTTAAATAAGAATATTCTTTAAGATGAATGCAGTGAAGACTTCATTGATTCTCTTCTCACTTTTCTTGTTCTCCCTCCTGAGTTGGCGTCTTCGTTCTCCAATGAAAATAACATTTCGGGATGTGTGAGGAAATTGTGCAGAAGTGGATGTGGAGGAGAGTTTGCTTATATGAAAGGTCTTCCCATTATTATAGTTGCAGTAAAGATCTGCTTGTTATTTTGAGTTGTCAGTTCACCTTTATATCAATGTTCTGTTTACAATATGATCTATGGATCGAAGAGCATCTCCAAAAGCAACCTCAAATCTTTAAATTTTGATGTTTTATGATCTCCAAAAGTAACATCTTAACTACTCAATTACAAAACCTATAGCAATTAAATATATATATATATATATTGAGATTTAGAAATTTTAGATTAGTAGTTTATATAATTTTTTTTTGTACATCACTTTATATAATCCTTTTAGCATTGTTTGTGATGTATATTCCTATATAGACGATTAAAAAAAAAACATGTACATCTCTAGAATGGTATTTTTGCCTTACAACCAAATTTCATATGATTAAGACAAATAATAATGCTTTTCTAGAGTAATATATGTTTTTGTAAATCTTAATATGTTTATGTAAAAAATTTCTAGATAACGCCTAAAATTGATATGCATTTTTAACAAACAAACAAAAAAAACAGTGACATGCAGTATCTGTGATTTACGAAAAAGCATTATATAAAAATAATTTTCTAAAATATCTTAAATTTCAGTATATTTCCATGTTATAAAAATTCTCGTATAACTCCGATTACACCTCGTCTAGTCGCTAAACCCACCCTCGTCGCTTCGATTAATGACTAATCTCTCGAAAAAGTCAGTCAACCGATTACTTTCCGCCTAATCCGATTAATCTCCGCCTAATCTGATTAATCTCCGCCTAATCCGATTATTTTCAATCTAATCATCTATAATCTAATTATTTTTAAATTTTCGGGTATAAAAAAATTTTGTTTTTGTTATACAAACATTTATATTGAGAGTTTGTGATGTTTATAATAAATTATGTTAAAAATAAATAAAAATTATAAAATAAATTATTAATATTATATTTTCATGTATTTATTATAATTTTTTTTAAAAAATATTATTTAAAAGTTTAATATAATAGATAAATATATTTTAAAAATATTAAAATAACCTAAAACTAATTCCTGATTAATCCCCAATTACTCTCCGATTAATCCGTTTACTATCCGAGTTTTACAACATCCGTATATTTATTCAAAAACTTATTTTCATCATATTCCTTTAAACAATTTAGGTAAGCTACACCACGCCAGTTAAATTGATACGTGTTGGTTTTTACTTCGTCAACTATAATTTTGTTCATAACAAATTTATACTTATTTGACAAAAAAAAAAACACATGATCCATTTTCATCTTTGTTTCTCCTTCTCTCTTCGTTTTGTATCTCCCTGTAAAATTTTCGTCTCTACTAAGTTTTTTTGGTTGTTCAAATAACAAAGCCCCTTTCAGAGTTTCTTCGTCTTCAATCCAATTTTGTATTGCAATTTCTAATTTCCATAATTATCTCTAGCAATTTTTTTAATAGTGAATTTCGTTTTTGATCTCCAAATTGGCCCACCCTTTTTGTTGTTGAGGAAAGTTGTGGAAACAAAAAATCACAGTAAGTTTCTGATTTCATCCTTAATGAACAATTTCGATTCTAAAATATCTCAGAAAAGTCTGAATTTTTTGCTTTGGAAGTTTCATGTATCGTCAATTGAGGTAAAGAAAGGAATGTGATTTTTATAAGTTAAGCATAGATCCGTATCAGTTTTTTTCTTGAGAAAATTTCTATGTTGAACAATCTCGTAAAGCTTATAACTTTGCAAATTGTTGAACTAATTATAAGTTTTAAGGATTTTGAAGAGCTATTAAAAGTGTTTGTTTGTTTGTTCTTGCTCACAGATTGTTTCTTCAAGAATCACCAAACCCTGTTGTTTATATCAGAGACATGTCGTCTAACAACAATGATGGTAAGCTTCAACATGTTCTTATGAAACATTTATTTCTCAAATGTTCTCACTCAGTCTTGTGAATCACAGTGACAGGTAAAGTCATTGTAATTATGGGCGTAAGCGGAGCAGGGAAATCGTAAGTTTGTTTTAATTCATCTTCTGATTTTGTATTAGATTTAAGAGTTTCAAGAACTATATTGATATGTTACCATAATGTTTCACTTTGGTAGTACCATAGGTGAAATGTTAGGAAAGGCTCTATCTTGTGATTTTCTTGATGCTGATGATTTTCATTCTTCATCAAACCGAGGTAAAAGAATGGGAAAGAAATTTATACAAGATTGAACGAATTGAATAGGGTTTTGAATATTCATGTTTTGACACCTTTCTACTTATTGTTCTAATAGATAAGATGCGTCAAGGTATAGCTCTTTCAGATGAAGATCGAATACCATGGCTTGAAAACATACAAGAGAGTTTGCGAAAATGTTTACTTAGTGGAGAAACCGTTGTTCTTGCTTGTTCTTCATTGAGGAATCAGTATAGAGAAATCTTGAGAGGCTCTGATCTTGATTATAAATCAGGAAGCTATTCGAGTTGCAAGGTTAAGTTTGTATTATTGGAAGGTAATGCTGAAGTGATTGCTGCTCGGTTACAGAAGAGAGCTTCTGAGGAACAACATTTCATGCCTCTTACTCTTCTTCAGTCCCAGTTTGATCTGCTTCAAGCTGATGAATGTGAGAAGATATTTAAAGTCAGTGTTGCTCTAAGCCCTGAAGTTATAGTCAACACTATTCTTGAAGTGGTTACAAATTCTTTGAGCCGCCCTTGAGAAAATATATATGAAAGTCTCTGTACATTGTATTATCATTATTCATATTTGTTTTTAGTACTCTTTGTATTCTATATGTATACAATAAGAAAAATTTACTTGAGTATTCAAGTTTTGACTGAACAACATTTTCATGAGAAAATGGTATTGATTGGTATTGTAATCATCTTCTCCAATTTCTTTCTTCTTCTGTATGTGTATGCACACTTTTATAGCTAACCAAAATCGAATCTTTAAATTGCAAAAAGAAGAGCTTCAAATACTAAGCGTTGTGTCGACAAAAAAAAAAACAGATAATTTAACAATTGGTTCTGTACAGGCCCATAAACCCAAAGAAACCCAGAAGACACGCATCCGCAACAGTAAAAAACGGGAAAGCGTTTATTTGTAGAAAAGCAAAACAGCAGCACAACTCATATCAGCACTTGTTTACCCTTGCTCATCTCTGCATAAATTTGGCGGGAAAATCGACCAGAAAACCCTCGACGCAGAGATCAGAAGTAGACTGAGAAGAGAGAGAGAGAGAGAGAGAGAGAGAGAGAGATATGGCAGATGAAGTCAAGGATGAGGCAGGAATGGAACAAGTGGAGGAGGATTTCTCTGTGTGGAAGAGGAACACACCATTTCTCTACGATCTTATGATCTCTCACCCACTCGAATGGCCATCTCTCACCGTCCATTGGGTCCCATCGCCGCCGAATTCTTACACGGCGGACCCTTACTTTGGCGTCCACAAGCTTATACTCGGTACCCATACTTCCGGTACTTCCCAAGATTTCCTCCTGGTCGCCGACGCTGTTATTCCTAAACCAGACGGTGAACCTGGGTTAAGCGGCGCTAACCAGGATCCTGTAATTCCTAAGGTGTTTGATCCTTAGTGGGTTTTTTTGGACGATCTTTGTAGCTTGTTTTATACGCACACAAGTGTTCGATAAAATTACTAGCTGAATGTGAAACCTTATTTTGTTTTCGTAAAATGAAATTGATATAGACTAATGAGTTTTACTTTCTTATATATGAAAAATTTGGATTTTTTTTTGTGTGTATTTTATGCATATGAATATTTGGTTTCTTCAATTCTTCTATTTGTTTCAGGTGGAGATTAGGCATAAGATACGTGTTGATGGAGAAGTGAACAAAGCTCGGTGCATGCCTCAAAAGCCGACACTTGTTGGTGCAAAAACAAGTGGGTGTGATGTGTTTCTGTTTGATTACGCTAAACATGCTGCAGAGCCTCAAACGAGTGAGTGTGATCCTGATTTGAGGCTAGTGGGACATGACAAGGAAGGTTATGGATTGTCTTGGAGTCCTTTCAAGGAGGGTTATCTTCTGAGTGGTTCACAGGATCAAAAGATTTGCCTTTGGGATGTTTCAGCTACACCACAAGAAAAGGTTTTGAATGCAATGTTTGTGTATGAGGTAAATGGAGCAATACAGTTGGGGGTTTTTCTTCTGTTTTCAGACGATAAGGTTTGCTTTATCTGATTTTACTCCTTTTGTTTTGCTATAGGGACATGAAAGTGTGATCGCAGACGTATCATGGCACATGAAGAACGAGAACCTTTTTGGGTCTGCGGGTGAAGATGGTCGATTGGTAATCTGGGACACACGTACAAATCAAATGCAATACCAAGTGAAAGTTCATGAAAAAGAGGTAGAAACCATTTCTGATATCTCTAGACATATTAATCAATGTTAAATTAAATGACCGAGGTTTCATATAGCAAGCCTGCATTTCCTGTATCAATGGTTAACCGCAAGTGTCATTGATGAAATGCCACATTTATATGACCATACTTTCTCGTGTTTCTCAGGTGAACTATCTGTCTTTCAATTCGTTCAATGAATGGATTTTGGCCACAGCTTCCTCAGACTCTACTGTTGCCTTGTTTGACCTCCGGAGGCTGAATGCCCCATTGCATGTCTTAAGCAGTCACGAGTACGCTCCCTTACATTTGCTCATATCCACTGCTCCATCTCAATATTTAGAATCAGATGTTGATACCTGTGCTCTGAGTAAACTTTAAACGAGTGTCTGCTGTAAAAGCCAGTGTTAATGAAATATTCTGATGACAGGGGAGAGGTTTTCCAAGTGGAGTGGGATCCGAACCATGAAACAGTACTTGCATCTTCTGGTGAGGACAGAAGGCTGATGGTCTGGGACCTGAACAGGTACCATCATCTCCTTTGTAGAACTTAAAAACTTGAGTTTTCAGTCTGTAGATTGTTCAGCATGAGTAAGGCCACATTATTGGGGTTTACAGGGTTGGAGAAGAGCAGCATGAGATAGAGTTGGATGCAGAAGATGGTCCACCAGAATTGCTCTTCTCTCACGGAGGTCACAAGGCTAAGATATCAGACTTCGCTTGGAACAAAAACGAGCCTTGGATTATTTCAAGTGTAGCAGAAGACAACAGTCTTCAGGTCTGGCAGATGGCTGAAAGCATCTATCGCGATGAAGACGATGCTGAGGCCGATGAGGACATCAAACAAGGTTCTATGCAACAGTCATGAAAACTAAGAAACGATTTGGTCCCTCCATTACCTCGAATTATATCATGCCCCATCTGTATTAGGACTAACATGAATCATTTCTGTTTGATAATGTATTCATGTTTGGATTTTGTTGGTTTCCTATATAATTCAGTTGTTGCAAAGTCGAATTTTGTAATTGAGTGTGCATAGTAGTCCACCGATGTAACTCTGTAGAGCAACAAGGAAAAACCCATAACAACTTCTAAAGCTGCAGTTGAGAACTGATGCAACGTTTAAGTGATTATGTAACAAGAAACTCTACTCGTCAAGTTGAGTTCCCAAAAACTTATTTTTCAAAATGCAACATTCAACATCCTCGACAAGATTTTAAGAAGAGAAACTACTAAAGTACACAATGGCAAATTTGATTTGAAATTTTAACAAGTCTTGCATCTAACTTCCACGAGCACAATAAGGAAATGACATTAAAAATTGAACTCTACTACAGTACTACTTATTGCAAGAAAATAAACTATCCTTGTGAAAATGGATAGAAGCACCATGATTGATGATACTTCATACTCCTTTGGCTGCACAAGGCCCACCTGTTGCAAGAGCAAACACCACGAGTCCATAAACTAAATATATGCAAAGCTGATGTTAAACAAAAAAAGTAGAAAGAGCCTCACAAAATGACTAACATCCAGAAAAAAGTAAAGAGAACACAACACAACAGATTAATTCATCAATGAATATCAGGGAGGTAAACAAATGAAGAAATGAAGCTAAGTAAGAAGACAATACAAAACCGTACAAAGATATAGATGTACTGATTAGAATTTCACCTTTTCCCTTATTAGAGGCGGATGCATTAACACTGAATGTTCCGATCCCATTACTACAGACAGGGATCTCTTTGCCAGCCAAGTTCTGATCAGCCAAGCATTGTAGTTGATCAAACTCACAACCATTTACCCCTTGCTCATTCATAGACACACCTTCTCCATTATTCCCATTTTGAAGGCAGTACAAGTTATCATCATCACATTGAATATTACAAGGATGCATCATATAAGAGAAAGGCACATTTGTAACCGCAGGTTTTTGATAAGGAAACGAACCAATCTCTCCATCAATTCTTCCTCTTATATCAACAAGCAAACACTTAAGCCTTGTAACTTCAGCTTCCAATGCAGCTTGACCTTGCAACCTCTTCAACAACTGATTATTAATAGCCCTCAATCTAATAACCTCATCTTCCAAAGAAGCTGCTTTAGCCTTCTTCTTCTCTCTATACTTTCTAACCGCTTCTCTATTCCCCAAAGGTCTCTTTTTACTCTTCTTCCCTGAAGATTCTGAAGTTTCATCAGTAGAAACTTTGTCTTCACTCTGTGCAGGAAGAATCTTAGTATGCACATGAAGACATGTGTGAGTATGTGTGTTCTCTGGTCCCGGAGGATTACAAGTATGAGTGTGAGTACAAGAATCTCTTAGAAGCTCATCAAAGAACGAATCCATTGAACAGTTGCTAGGTGGTAACTCACCACCCATTTGGTCAGAGAACTCAAGCTCACCGTCGTCCATTACAAAAACCCAACAAGGATACTAAAACGAGTTTCAATAAAGTTGTAAGCTTTAACTCTTTTTGATTGATCTTAACCTAAGAAGTAAGAAACTTTCGAGCTTCTTGATCAGGTTAAACACCTAATATCACAAGGGAACACACAATTCAAGCGATTCAGAAGAAGCTAAAGATCCAATCATGAACAATAGATACTCAATTGGCAGAAAAAAAAAAATCGTACCTTTATAATTCTGAATCAGGAAGAGGAAAATTTCATGAGATGTGCAGCAGAATCGCCATTACTTGGAACTGAGAAACGATGGGGCGAAACGGCGAGAAGGGTATATAGGGATTTAGGAACGAAGATGTGTTATGGCCATTGAAGATAGAAGAGTATTAAACACGTGGAATCATTTCCATGGCGGAAAGACATGAACGTACAAAAGGGGATTTTGAGTTGCAGAGATTCTTTTTTTTTTTTTCCTAATTAACGTATCAAATTTTTATTTGATTTTAGAAAATATAAAACATGCTGTCAAAAATTGAAAAAAAAATATATATATATATAAGGAAGATTGGAAATTAATGACATTTTTTTGTTCACCTATGTCTTTTTATATAAATTGGTTAAATAAACTTTTCAAATAATAAAATTTTGATTATAATCTTAATAAAAAAAATCAGCAATTCTTTTGATTTATGACGTGATTGGTGCTCTGGTTTTACTGTTGGTTTTGAGTTGTTTATACTTTATACTCTCTTTCTTTCATTGTTTTTTTCACAAACTTCGTATGGATACTTTCTCCCACCAAGACAGTGGTGAATTTGAATTTTCTTGATAACGGTTGATTTTTTTTAACTTAAATTTGGAAGACGTATATAGGTCTCATGGCCCATCCCATCCTATATTAATCAGGTGGTTTTGAATTATTAAGATGAAAAAAATAAAAAATTACAATAAAAGAAAAATAAAATAAAATACTAATGTTAGTTTATTAATTTTAAACTTAATAACATTTTAAACTAAATACTAACATATATAAGATTTTCCTATATTCAGTTTCTTTATTTTTAGATTTTATGGAAATTCAGAATAATTTTAAAATGCATTATAATATGTATTGCAGACCATGATCATGTGTTCAATTTAGAAACATGATTAGGTGTTAGAATACACCTTCTAAATTTTATAGAACATGGACAATTGTTAGAAAATGTTTTCTAATGAATATCATTCTAAATTTTCAGAACAAATTTCAACTACCTAAAAACATACTTAAAATGTATAATTCAAAAAAGTTTGTTCTTTAAAAAATTTTGGAAGTTGTTTCTCAATGTGGTTTAGCATCTTAGTTTCTTTAAGGACAATTTATTTACTTAGAGCATCCCGATATTCTAAAAAAAAAATATTAAACGAAGGAAGGAAAGAAAAAGATGAACCGTTTCTTAAATTTCTTATTTAAAAACATTTTTCAATAATCTAAGAACCTCTCGAACATTTGTTCTCTTTCAATTGGTCAAAAAGTTTTAAAATAAAAATATTAAGAATCTCAACTAAGTCTCTTACCTTTGGAGTTAGTATTATGTACTCAAATTTTTACCGAAGATATTTACCGAACACAATTACATTTAGTGTCAAATCTTGGATTATACGACCGTAGGAACTATGCTTAACTAACCCCGATCTATTCCAAATCCAACATTTATGAAATCTCTAAGATCAGCAACAGTGATTATTTGGGACTTTTCATTCCCTTTCTCTAAGAAATAATAATACTTTTACACGATCTGAGAGGTTAGAAAGAGTAAAGATATTCATTCATAAAAGAATGAGAATTTAATGAAAAAAAAACTCTAACTTTTGGTTTCATCCATTTTTAACCCTCAACTATTTTCTTAGTAAAAAATCTTCTCAATTACAGTTTGTTAGTAAATTTAATCTTCCGTAAACCATTTTAGTCTCTGGTATTAGAACATAATTTTGAATGACAAAAGCATCAAAGCGTTTATATTTATTATCAAAACAACAAGATTTTTAATAAAAATACAATATAAAGTACATGTAAAATCTCAAAACTGAAACATAGATTTTTGTTTGCTAATTGGAAATTGTGGTCTCATATTGATATTCAACTGAGAAGTGGAAAGTTTGTTACAACTGTGTTACAGCTTTTTTCTATAAATGAGATGAAATTGTGAAAAACCCATAGTGATGTTGTTGTTATGCCCCTCCAGATATGATTATGTCAGGAATACCAAAGAACAATGATAGGATCCAAGGTCCAAGTGAAGCTCTTCTATCTAAAGTTCTATTTACATGTGAAAAAAATTCAAATGGTATACTGAATAACAATAATAAATTTGTTTAGAAATTTTTTGATTTCAAGTTTTTGATTTCTTAGTTTTTTGCATTTGCATACTTGCGGAAACTGCCAACATGTTGGATACAAGAGACGTTCATGCAAGTGTAAAGCTGTACCAAATCCACCAAAATAATCTAAAGGAAGACCAAAGAAAAAATAAAAAATTGGGACTAAAGATAATTCTACTAGTCGGCCAACCCAATCTTCTCTTCAAAATTAATTATTTGGACTTTAACATATAAGTAGTTTCTTATATTGTCATTAGTAGTACTTAAAACTATTAGTTTTTATTTTGTTAAACAATATTGCTGGATTTTATTTTTGTTGGTCGGATTCTTGAAATAAAATATTGTTTAACAGCATGAATTTTTGGATTTTTCACATTATTGTTTTTTCCCCATAATTTCTAATTAAATCATTCAAAATTCACAAGAAAATCTATGTTTCACTTTCGAAATTTTACATGCACTTCATGTTGTGTTTTATTGAGAATTTTGTTATTTTGATAATAAATATAAATTCTTTGATGTTTTTTATTCAAAATTATGTTCTAAAACTGGAGACGAAAACAGTTTACGCAAGGTTAATTTTATTAACACGTTATAGTTGAGGAGATTTTTTACTAAGAAAAAAGTTAAGGGTTAAAAAATAGATGCAGTCGAAGGTTTTTTCATTAAATTCCCTAAAAGAATATGTGTCAGTAAATAGCAATAATAATTCATAAAATAAAAAAATACCATTTCCGATTTTATAAACTAGTAGTTAGTTTTAGACTTTTAGTCACATGAATAACTTTAATCATTATTTTCTAAGTCTTATTCTCATCCTCTTATCTATACAAAAAAAAAAAACTTTCCGACAATGGCTGCAAAAGCCAAGTCAGAGTAGTGATATCTAGCGTGATTCGATTGCAAACACTCTGAAAATAACGTGATTCTCAAGTAAACTCGAGGCACTAAGAACAAACCCTAACTAAGACTGGAGCTCCTGAGAGGAAGAAGAAGATGAAAAAAGGCTGTTGTTACTTCTCTCCAAGCTACTGACTGACACAGAGTCATTATCTTCCACGTCAAGCATCGCAAGGCTTAAGTGTAATTCTGTGTTCAAATTTGGGTAAACCTCATCGTCGAAACAATCTTCATCTTCTTCTACTTTCTTCACCCATTTCTCTACTTCATCTTCCCCTTTTAGCAGCTTCAGTATCTGCAGAAATATAATTGAAAAGAGACAACAAGGTTAGATCTTGGCGCAATTAATGGATAAAACAGAGGATCCAACACTTGGACTCCGGGATTGTAAGGCTGTAAACCTCTCTGATATTGGGACGATGAGTGGCTGCTCTTGTTAGACAATGTGTAGCAGCAAGAACCATCTTCTGAAACTGATCCTCATAAAAAGTCCCTGAAATATTCGGATCCAAGAGCCCTTTTGCATCGCCTTTTTCGATCATAGGTTTTGCCTACAACCCAAGAAATCTTTATTTTAAGTATTTCATTTTGAAGGTTGCTTAATGTGCAAGTAAAAAAAACCAATACTTACCCACATGACCAAACTCTCTTGTCCTCTTGGGCTATCAGATGATATAGGATTTTTTCCTGATATGAGTTCAAGCAAAACTACTCCAAAGGCATAAACATCGACTTTATCACTGACTTTTCCATACATAAAGTACTCAGGAGCTAGGTATCCAAACGTGCCCACCACGTCTCTCTGTATTGTATATCGACAAGACCTCGATCCCCACATCGAAAGCCCGAAATCCGAAAGCTATTTTCGCAAGAAAGATCCGATTAAAGTTAAATCTTGATGAGCTTCTACATAGGTTTCCGAGTTTTGAGACAATAGTCTTTCAATACCTGAGGTACGAACTCATCTGAGAGAAGAACATTCGAAGATTTGACATCTCTATGGATCACAGGATTAGAACATTGGTTATGGAGATAATCAAGAGCTTCCCCTAATCCAATTGCTATCTTGAATCTCTCTTCCCATCTCAATACATGCTTACCTGTGGAAATTGAATCACTTAGTGAAAATCTGAATGAAAATTTGTCAACATGATTAAGAGAGTAAATCAATATTTTGCTAACCCTGAAGGGTTTCCTCCAAACTTCCTTTGGATGCGAGATTGTAAACAGAGATTAGATCGTTGTAATGAACGCAAACACCAATCAAAGGAGAGATGTTTTGGTGACTCAAAGAAGAGATTATGCTCACTTCATGCACAAACTCTTTCACTGCTTCTCTTACAGATGGTTTCAAGATCTTCACCGCTACAGCTTTACCATCTTCAAGAAATCCTCTATACACTTCGTTACATCCTCCTTTTCCGATCAGATTCTCTGTAATCAGAAAACACACAAGAATCTAAATAGAGTGGAGGAGAAGAAAACTAAAACAGAGTAATTTAGTTAGTACCTGAAGAGAAATCTGATGTTGCTGTCTTAAGAACATCATAGCTAAACCATTTGTTTATTTCCTTTAGTGTGTCTTTAAGTTGTTTATCGCAAAAGCTCGATTGAGAAGACATATTCGGATTATGTGGGAACCGTTCAGGCAAGCTCATGACCCAATTGACTACTGATATTTTCCGAGTCTGATGTTGAACCGTTGAAGTAGCTACAGTGGTTGCTCTTAGCAAAGGCCAACCCGGTTTCTGGTTCATTAACTCTACTGATGCAAGAGATAGAGATCTTCCTGAAATCTTCCTCTTCTCTTGGCCTGTTGTTTCCGCGAGTTCTCTGCTTTCAACCGTCGATTCTTTAGGTTTCAGCTCACTTTCTTTATCTGAAAATCCATCAGAATGTTCAGAACTTGTCTTTTGACCTGCAAGAAGAACCAAACCCGTTTCTGGTAAACCGATTCGATATTAAAGAATGTTATATAGATTCAAAGATTCTGGTTGTAAAGAGAACCAACGAACCAAGAGGTGGTTGGTAATGGTTGGAACGTCTAAAGACTATATTTCCTCTATGGATGGCCAAAACATCAGTTGTTGAAGGAAGCTCTTTTGCGCAGCCTTTAGCTATTTTTAGACTAACCAAAAATATATTTTTTTTTTATAAAATCAGTAATAGAGTAAATCTCAAAATTTTATATATATAAATTTCTAGTTATAAATTTTCTCACCATGATTTTGTTTGTTGTGTAACTCCAAAAACAATGGTCATAGCTTTGTATCTTTTAGCCTCTTTCACTAAAACTCCTTGAACTGAGTTTCCTTTTATAATTTCTCCTTTGAGCTCAATCTGTTCTCAAAGAAAAAACAAACAAATATCGCTCAAAATCATGTCATTTTACCCGAAATAAACCCAGAAAAAGATCTAAAATTACCTTCTTTGTTGAGCAGAATTCACTATAAAGTTCTAAGTATTGATCCAATGATGACTTGCTTTTCAAGGCACGATCTGTACCAATCATAAATCATAAAGAGAGAAATAAGACCTATAAATCAAAACATAGTAAAACAAAAACTTCAAAAGAAATAAATAACAAGGAGAAGAAGAAGAGCTCACAAGAAGTAGAACAAACATGAACAACAACAACACAATCTCCATGTTCTGCAACTTCTTCAAGTACCCATTTCAAGATCTCTTTGCCATTTTCATCGATTCGAATCCCAACCAATACAATGTTCCTCTGCTTCACATTCACAGTATTCACTTTTCTGTCTTTCTCCACTGCCATTATTTTTTGTGTCTCACAACTTCTCTTTCTTTCTTTTTCTTGTTTCATTTGTTTTTGTGTGAGAAGAACTACCACAAAAATATAATAACAGAGTAATCAATGGCTTATATTGACATTAATTAAATTAATATTAAAAAGCCAAACTTTATATTGGTTTGATTCTTTAAATATTCAAGTTGAAGGGAAGTTGAAAGATTAGAAAAATAAGAAACTTGATGTTGCAACAACTATCAGATACAAACAAACAAAAAACTCCAGAGTAGAGAGATAGAGATCGACACTTGAAAATTTAAAGGACATTTATATATAATAAAATAAGTAGAATTAGATATTTAAGAGATACACGATGAACATTAATAGACAACATAGTATCACCTAAATCCTTCAATATTTATTATTATATTTTGTCTTCACGAAAATAAATAAATTGATAGTTTTGTTACTATGTGCCATCAGCATTTGTACCTGCTCTGCCGTGACTAATAAAACCAGATGGACTCAGATAGAATTATATAATAAGAAGACAAAAAAAACCTGAAATTTTTTTTAGACGTAAATGCTGATCTTCTTCTTCTTCTTCAAGGGAAAATAATAAAGAAGAGTGTCTTTATTTTTATAAGTTTTAAAAGATGAAAATAAAAATGATATGATCAGAGAAGAAAGAAGAGGAAGAGAAGAAAAGCTAAAGAAGAAAGTGTCGGTGAGGAGAAATAATTAGAGAGATTGAGCGAAGCCAAAAAAAGGGTCCAGTGAGCAAAAGGACACAGGGGACCAGTTTTGTTTTTTTTTTCCGATTTTACTTCCGTTTTTTTATTTTTTATGTTTTTCTTTTATATTGAAAGTGAAGAAAAGAAAAGAAAAAGTGAATAAATGAGGTTTTTTTGTTGTTGTTTTTGTTAGTTTTTATATGAATAAATGAGTTTGTTAGTAGTAACCGGCAAATTAAGCGGGTAGGAGCATGGAATTAGGAGATTTCAAAGAGGCCAAGTCCCAAGTGGGTATGTGTGGTCACCAGCTATTACGGGTTTAGAGCGTAACGAAGACGACCAAAAAAAGCCCTGAAGGGCTGCCTCATTAGTCATTACTTAAGGCATGGAAAATTGGAAATGGTTAGATAAAAAGGAGAAGAAAACAAATTATATGTTGAAGATTAAATGTTTTTCTTTAAAGAAATGAAGTCATTGTATAAGTATATATATGTTTATTTGGTTTTAATGTAAGATCTTATAACTTTTCGAACAAATAACAAAGGTTTTACTTACTACAAAAGGAATAGAGACGTGAAAAGTAGTGTACATATATTTTTGTAATGGAGGGTCTGATCGAAGTTATTATATATTTGTATAATTGTATATATGTGTATATCATTATCAGTTACCGATTTCTATACCGTATAATACGTTAAAAGATTTTAGAAAATAATGTGACATGAGAATCAAGTTTTGACCACATATTGTAGTAGCAATTTTCGTTATATTAAAAAATATCAATTTCTTAGACACTTCTTTAAAGTAAAAAAAAGAAAGAAAAATACTTCCTTATATGTTTTAAAAATACTTTCCTATATGTATAGCTCAAATAATTCATTAGACATTCTGCAGCCAACCAAATATTATTTCCAATCTTTAGCCACTGCAACATCCAATAATATAGACGTGGACAGTACGTCGATTAAATATTATAACGTTATATATTCTTAAGTAAATGAGTTTTTCAAGCGCTAGGGAGTCTAAGACATTGTATTATAAACCAATACGATGGAAAGATTTGAAGGCCAAATAATGTTTATCTCTAAAATAAAAGACATTACTGCATCACAAATAGACATTGGATATCTCCCAGTTCAGGAGTAATTCCAGCCGTCATTTTCCAAGTAGCTAAATCGACTCGTACTTTTCATCAATGTCAATATTTGTTAATTGTATTACCAACTAGAAGAACCAGATCTACATGGAAAACTGAGACATGTGGTATAGTGTAAATACTAAAAATTAATGAAAATATATAGACATGTGGTATATTTAAAATAATTCCAGTTTTCTACCTTATATATGCCCTTTTTTAAATATCTTGACACAAAGATATTTCCATTATTACTTTCTATGTTACTAATTAATCTTATTTTTAATATTTTCACGTATATTAAAAATATATTATAAATACATATTTTTTTGTCACTAACAATTTTCTATAACTCTAAGCAAATAGTATTTAATTACTTTTATTAAATTTTACAGTTGATCGACAATAACTAATTAAAATACATTAAACCCCTAACAATAATATATCTTCTTAAATCATTTTTTCTAGAAATTGGATTAGTGAGAAACATAACGAAATTTATTTATTAAGCATATTTTTATGTAACTTATCAATCATGTAAGTATATAATGAATATTTTCGTAATTAAAAATAAGTATATAATGAATAAATTGTTCTCTAGGCATATAGGATTAATTGTATCCTCAAATATATCATGTGCATAGTAGTTTCATTACAAGAAAAATGACATTAATAGCACACACATAATATTTTTGAAGGGGTATAATAGCGCATTAGAGAACACTATAACATCTCATACAATAGTTTTTTGGTGTGCTATTAAAAATCATCTATAATAGCATTACTTAGAAGTTACAATTTAGTTTCTTATAAAGCATGTAAAATATTGTATTATATTGTGTTGTAGCAATTTGTTGTTGGTATATTAAAGATACAATTCTATGCTATTATATTTCAATTTATTTCAGTTTATTTCAATTCTATCTTACAAAACTAGTTTATTCGATATATATAATTTTTATATTCCATAAATTATTTAAAACATATATATAACACAAATATTATATTAAACAAAACAAGTCTTACAAACATCATACAAAATCTTATACTCTTATCTAATCTTATTATTAGCGTCAACATTATAAACAAATTCACTGCATCTAGTGTATACTCCTACTGTTGACATTAGTATGTATTTGCTTATATGTGTTCCCATCTTAAGTGGCCTATCAAAATATAAGGTAAGTTGGAATCATTACCATAATTTGTTGATCCCCTCTAGATGCTCTCGTATCATTTGAAAGTTCCCTCTCAATATCTTCCTGAAAGTCGTCAAGACAGAGTAATTTTCATCAACAATAAAATAAACTTTGGCTGTGAGAGATCTATTTTGTAATGCGCTGGAAGAAACTAACAAACCTTACTGAAATATACATGGCAGCAACATTTATTTCTTTTCCTCACAACAAGAAGCTCCTACTGCAGGAAATTAGGAGAGATGAATATCAAGAAAAAACAAAGCAAACACACCAAAACATAACGATACTTCATTGGTGAAGAAAAGCACATAAAATATTATATTAATACAAGATATGTTAGACATATCAATGCAGCTCTTTCATTTTACCTTAATAGCAAATGAACTCGAATTTACATCCAAATTATTTTGTTTCTGAGCAATAATAATGGCCAAAATATACAGCCAAACATAGGATTGACAACCCATGGCAAGGAATGGAGTAAAGCGATATGCACTAAAACATATAAAACCAGGGAAAAAAAACTTCCGAACCCATAGGGACGTAAACTAAGAGATGGATCAGACATGAGATCAATAGAGAATTTGTTACGCACCCAAAGCTGATACCAAATCACAGAAGGGAAAAAGAGATTTCAACGACAAAGGCATAACTCACTCTTTGACCATTGTTATAGCTTCAAATTCTCTTTTAATTTATGAAAAGCTCATCTACAAACTTTAATAACGGCAAACTCATCTCTTCCATAAACAAAGCCACCATTGAACTCACAGATGAAACATCACTAAATCCTGAAAATGGATATGATTTCTTACTCAGATTCCTTAACCTATTAATCATGTAAGCCGTAAAAAGTATTTAATGAATACACTGACTTCTAAGGATATAATATTAATTGCATACTTAAATATATTACGTTCATGGTAGATTCAAGAAGAGTATAGACAACTTACATAGTTCCTAGCTAACTGAGTCGCCACATGTGTTTTACCAGTACTCGAAGGTCCAAAAGATATCATGCATGTCCCGGAATGGTGCTTTACAAGACTTTGTATTTGCATTGGTATATGTCCATTCAGATGAGGGTAATAAACTGAATCCAATAGCTAAGAAGGTCACAAGGTATACAGATGGAGTGAAAGGGTAAAAGGTTTGGTAACTTGAAGAGAAAAGGCCATTAGCAGATATGTTAATGGATATTTATGGACCAAGATGTTAGTAAAAAAATATTGGATTTTCAAGTTCATACGTGATTTCAGCAGCAGCTTTCCAAGTAGCTAAATCATCGACTGATCTCCCTTCATCAATGATTGTTAATTACTACCGATTAGAAGAAAACTATATCGTCATGTTCTCACTATGGCAATCTGGGGCATGTGGTAATGTAAATAGTAAAAATAAAAACTAAAAACTTCTAAACATGTAAAAATAGTTGAGTTTGATAGGTTAAGTATTGTTTTTAGATAATAATTGTCCATTTTTCTATCTTAACGTAGAAGCCATTCTTTCAATATGTAGCATGTGTGATAAATAATTTAATTAATAATTTTGTTTAAGCACATTATTATGCAAATGCAACCTATTAATCATTTGAATATATAATGAATCCTGCCGTTAAAAAGTATATAACAAACCACAGCCTTCTAGGCATATAGTATTAATTGCATGATAGGTTCAAGAAAAATATAGTTTAATTTGTGGTGTTTCTTTAGCTATCTAACATGCAAATATGTGGCTATAATGCAATGTTAAAGTGAATCTGTGGCTATTGGTGAATTAGTTATGGTAGTTGGGTGGTTATAATCGATTTACTTGGGTGCACGTACTTACTGACCCCTATAAAATTTTCATGTTAACAGATATCAAAGATAATTCATGTGTGCCTTTTGGTTTACAACCTCTTAGTTACTAAAAGAAATGTTAAATGAAGTTTCCACTCTTAAGAGAAAAGAAGGTTCTCTAGCAAGAAAAAAAAAATATTCTGAATGGTTTCTACTGATAAATATGTTTGGTTTACGTAAAAGATTATAAAAGATTCTCTAGTATGTAAATTTTCTGTGAATAAAAAGAAGACGTACATGATTATAGGGTCAACTCATTTGATTGGATAAGAGATATGACAGTCCGAAGCCTCTTGTTAAACAATTTCTTACCGAATCGTAGTTAATTAATTAGTAGACTCAATCATGTATTTGATGTGTCAATGTGAGAGGTTATGTTTTATAATTTTGGTAAAACAAACATAACATCGTTATGTTTATTACCGTATGATATAATTTTTAGCTTTTTAATGGACTTTAATCCTAATGTATTGGAGGCGTAAAGCTGATAAAACTAAATGTGGCCAAAAGCAGATAAAATTAACAAGAGGAAACTCGAAAATTGTAAAGTAATTAAAATTCGGATTTAAAAGGCATACATGTAGGACGACATATAAGAGAGGATGAAATATAGAAAATGAACATAAAATATATATATATATAACAAGAGCAACCAAGACCATCTCCATCGGTGGTCAAATTTTTGTTAGTTTCTTCACATTAAAAATTTAATGTTTTAATTAAAATGAAAAGTTGACCAATAAAATTATGACAAGTGGAAGCAGAATTCCTTAAAACTGTAAGAACTTTTCTTAAATTGCATAAATAAAAACATATTCTTCCTATTTTTCCTACTTTTTCTTTTATTTATTAGGTTTTTAATTTAATAACCCAGTTTAAAACCTCCTATGGAAGTACTCAACTCAGACAAGAACATTTGACTAAAATATAACTTCTGAAATGTTGATTTAGTTTTGCACTCAATTATAAGTTGGCCTAAAGTGCTTCGGATGCTTTAAGCAAGGCCTGCGGTGGACTTTATTGCAGTTGGAACCATATAGATCGAACATATATATCATACACCACAAGGTCCACAAGTCTACATTTTGCCATACACTTGGTTATTTATTTAAAATATTACTTATATTAAAATGTATAATTATATTTGAACATGCATGTAGAAACACAAAAATCAACCAAAACTTATCATATATATAGCAACACGTAGATGCTCTGTTGAATTATTTCTATTAAAAATAATCATTATGTACCAGTCGAATAATGGATGAGTTTGAATTGACAAGTTGTTAATACAAAGAATAAGCTTGATCAACCACCGAGTAGTGAAGCCTTCGCACCAGCTTAAATTCCAATAAATTAGTTGAAAGAAAAATATAGGCAAGAATCAGAATCAAAATAAGAACATACTAATGACATTAATATAATAATCCAAAGCAAGTTACCCAATTAAACAAGGAAAAAACAGAGATCACCAATAATATTCCACTTCTTCGTTTTGATATTACAAAATAAGAACAACCCAAAAGAAGTTGTAGACACTTTGCAGAGAATGAAGAAGGTTATGACTTATGACTTTAGAACAAGGCATACTTCTGGGTCCAGTTTCGAGCCATGGCTTCATATTTGGTCTTGTCGGTTTTGTATATATGAGCTATATCTGGAACCAGAGGATCGTCAGGGTTTGGATTTGTAAGAAGAGAGCACACCGAGAGAAGCACCTGCAAGACCAAAATGTTTAGTAATTTGTGTTATCTGTTGCACATAAGACCAGAGCATCTAGATATTAAAAATATTTTAATAAAAGATTCAACGAACATGTTTTTTTTTAATGATTTCAACCTTAGAGATGGTAAGGGCAGGGCTCCATTGGTCTTTCAGAATGTCCAAACAGATGTTTCCATTGCTGTTGATGTTTGGGTGAAACACTTTGGTTCTAAAAACAACCTGAATATATCAACCAAACATACATAACTATCAGAACTATATGTTTGTCAAGTTCAGAAACAATCCAATTATGTTGGTTTTAGACCTTTGGAAGACTGATTTTTTATCTAAGGAAGAAGCTAAAAAGGTTTTGTTCAGTAAAAAAAGTTATTATTACCTTAGGAGGTTTAAAAGGATAGTCCGGAGGGAAATGGATATTGACTAGGAAAACACCGCCTGAGTATGGACTTTCATTTGGACCCATTATCGTAGCTTGCCAATGGAACATATCTTCTCCCGTTGGACCTAAATATTCCCAAACCAAGGAGAAACAAAAAGAACAAATCTTTACAAGAAACAATAGTGATCTTACTTTGTTGCATGGCTTATTGTGTGTCCATAAGATATATCATATATAATACAATGAAGGTTTCTATATACATCAACAAGAAATGGTGATCCTTTACCTGCACTGCATGAGACAGGAGGGTCTCTTTGTAACTCCTTAAGTTCTTTCAATATCCGTCTCGTTGCCATTGGGTTGCAAGTGTTTGACTCAAGGAGAACTAGCACTAAAAGAAACTGAGGGAAATTAGGGAAAAGAAAAGATCTAGGATGGTTTATGTAGAGAAGGAGAATGAGAGGTGTGACTTTAAAGCGTGAACCGTAAGCAAAGATTGTGCTTGCTAGGCACTCAGAATTTCATTTCTCATTATTCAAGCAAAGATATTCCATTGTAAAGTCTCTTTTAATCCGCCCGCTTTGCCCATAAAGGTAGTGGAGAAGGATCCATTCTTTTGTTCTGATTCTGAAAGAGAGACTTGCTTTGAAGTGGATATGATCTTACATGCTTGCTGCAATATACCATATCTATTCTACGGTCCTTAACTGGAGTTAAATAAAGTTATTTCCTGTTCTTCAAAAAGAATATGAGAATTGGAATATTTTATTATATAAAATGTCAATTTTCTATTAATATCCAAAATGTATCAAATATTATAATTAACGAAATTTAAATATATATTAGTTAACTAATTAGATATCGACATGTAAAAAAGTTAACTGTTTTAACCAAATTGATACTAACAACAAATGAAGGAAAAACACAAAGACACACATATATATATATATATATATTAAAAAGATTTTAACTTTTTCCTTATTCAAAATAATAAATTTATCTATGCTAATTTATGTGTGAATCAAAAATAAGAAAGAATGAAAATCTTTAGTAGATAAACTGGTAAGAATTTCTTTTTGATGTATTAATATTTTTGGCAAAACAAACAAAAATCATTGTTTATTACAACTCATTTGGTTGGTTAACAAACTGTTTTACTAAAAGGGTGGTGGCCTAATGGTAACACAATATAGTTAGTTCCATAATGGTATTCAATACTACATTTGGTACGGAGAGGTATTCTATTAAATAGAAATGGAGTAAAGGGTGGTTCCGGTCACCGAGGATGAGTATTGGCCAAAAGCCCAGAACTCATGTAAGTCCATAAAAACAGAAATGTAGATAATTCAGATTCGTTATAGGAATAAATTATGTTCTGTATATGATTTATTTTCCCCATATTAATTTCATTTTTATCAGACAAATGTTTCTACTTTCAAAACGGATGATTACTTAGTTATGGTGCATTTATTATTACTATTCGGTGGCCAGAGCCTTTGATTGAAACTTGAAAGAAGTAAGTGTGTGTGTTTGCCCGCCAAATGAGGCTCTTCAAACAAAAACATTAAAATTAGAAAACTCAACGAAACAACGAAAACAAAATGAAAGGAGAAATAATAAGTAAACAAAAAGAATAGTTATTCAAACTTTTATTTACAAACAAACGGTGGATTCTCGAATTAAGATGCGTCAATTTCTCTGAAATGTTGTGTTGTTTGCGAAAATTTCTCTTATTTATTTTCTTTTTTCAGAGTCTATTATTTGAGATCTCCTTGTTTTTATTCTTCTGACATGACATCGATCCCTTTGGATGGGTTCTTGTTTTAAATTCAAAACTCTATAAGAACAAAAAAAAAAAAGAAGAAAAAAAGAAGAAGAAAAAAGATAGTGAAATGAAAAGACATTCTTCAGATTATCCATGGCTTTTGTTAGCCGTTCTCGTGATTCTTCTCTCCTTCTCTGGAGCTCTCTCAAGCGAAGAAGACGAGAAAACAACATCACATAAGAAGAAAGAAGTAACTTATGATGGAACCTCTTTGATCATCAATGGAAATAGAGAACTCATTTACTCTGGCTCCATACATTACCCTCGTAGCACTCCTGAAGTAAATCATTCATACAAATCCTTAAATTAGTTAAAGTTGTTTTGCCTTTTTAATTTTTCTTCTTTTTCACTTAATTATCGAGATTCTGTGTTTTGGATTTGTTCAGATGTGGCCAAGCATCATCAAGAAGGCAAAAAATGGTGGTTTAAACACGATTCAGACATATGTTTTTTGGAATCTTCATGAGCCTGTACAAGGAAAGGTAACTTACGAGATATTGTTAGAACAAAAAAAAAAATATTAAGAAGAAAATATTTTGCATTGTTTTGAGCATTGTGTATCTTTGTTGTTGGGACAGTTCAATTTTTCGGGTAGAAACGATTTGGTGAAGTTCATAAAATTGATTGAGAAGAATGGTATGTATGTAACCTTGAGGCTTGGACCTTTTATTCAGGCTGAATGGACTCATGGGTACGTTTACGTGTTTATAATATTTGTTTTTCTCCAAATTCAAAATGTCTCTAATGTTTTGAGTTCTTACATATCATGTTTCGTGGTTATGATTTATGATGAAACATTAGAGGACTTCCTTACTGGCTGAGAGAAGTTCCTGGGATCTTCTTCCGTACTGATAATGAACCCTTCAAGGTATTTTATTAACACGTGTTTATGTATTTATGATACGTATATATTATGGAAAAAACTAATAGAAATTGGAAAACATTATTGGTTGCAGAAACATACAAAGAACTATGTTAAGGTGGTTCTTGATTTAATGAAGGAGAATAAGCTTTTTGCTTCACAAGGAGGCCCCATTATATTAGGACAGGTAACATTAACAAAAAGATATCATTTTAGTTGTGTAAACAATTCTTGAAAGTAGCTTTAGTATTGAAAGATTTGTGAATTGAAAATTGGATGCAGATAGAGAATGAGTACAGTGCTGTTCAACTAACATATAAAGAAGATGGAAAAAACTACATTAAATGGGCATCTAAATTAGTACATTCGATGAACTTGGGGATCCCATGGGTTATGTGTAAGCAAAATGATGCTCCTGATCCTATGGTAAGCCATCTTTGAGAACACATTAATTAATGATTATAAAAGATAAGATCAAGAACTTTAATGCTTCCAACAGATCAATGCTTGTAACGGAAGACATTGCGGCGATACATTCCCTGGTCCAAACAAAGACAACAAGCCGTCTTTATGGACAGAGAATTGGACTACACAGTGAGTTCTTCACTTGAATTCCTTCATTAGTATCTTCTTGAAGAAAAAAGACAACAAAGAGGTTAATTCTAAAATGTTCTCGTAATTTGATTGTAGATTCCGAGTTTTTGGTGATCCCCCATCAAAAAGATCTGCAGAAGATATAGCCTTTTCTGTTGCCCGGTTCTTTTCCAAGAATGGAAGCCATGTTAACTACTATATGGTAAGAGATCGAAAAACCAAAAAAAAAAAAAAAACAGATTTGTATGCATGTTTAAAGATTATTTGTTTTCTTGTATAGTATCATGGAGGTACTAACTTTGGAAGAACCTCTGCACACTATGTAACAGCTCGTTACTATGATGATGCACCTCTTGATGAATATGGTAAAAAAACAAATAGCATGTTATCTACTAAAATCGAATTGTGAAGTAATATGTATGTTTCTAATTTGCCCTCTTTTAAATATAGGATTGGAAAGAGAGCCTACATATGGTCATCTAAAACATCTTCACAACGCGCTTAACTTGTGCAAAAAGGCACTTCTCTGGGGTCATTCTCGAACTGAGAAGCCTGGAAAAGACACGGAGGTAATTACATCTATATGCATCGACAAATAAAACACACAAAAAAAAAACAAGAAAGTTCTTACAAAATGTAATAGAAAGAATCACTTTCTTGATTATTATGTATGTGTTGTTGTAATTGCAGATTCGATACTATGAGCACCCTAAAACCAAGGTTTGTGCGGCATTTTTGGCCAACAATAATACAGAATCTGCAGAAAAAATCAAATTCAAGGGTAAGGAATATATTATTCCGGCTCGCTCCATCAGTATTCTACCAGACTGCAAAACTGTTGTTTATAACACTGCGGAGGTAATGAATGATAAGTGGGAATTTATTGTTGCAGATCAAGTTTTTCCTTAAAGAAATAAGATAAATCTTGAATTAAGTTTTTTTCCTTCTTGCTATATTGTTCAGATTGTGTCTCATCACACAGCAAGGAACTTCATGAAGTCGAAAAAGGCGAACAAAAAGTTTCATTTCAAGGTGTTCACTGAGACGGTTCCAAGTAAGCTCAAAGGTGACGATTATGTGCCTGTTGAGCTCTACGGCTTGACCAAAGACGAGAGTGATTACGGATGGTACACAACAAGGTAAACTAAGGATATAGTTGGACTCTCTCTTCTTATATATGAAATGAAAAATAAAAACGAAAATGTCATATGGACACATATATAAGAAACGTCTCTTAATCTTTAATGTTATATACAGCTTTAAAATAGATGAAAATGACCTCTCTAAGAAGAAAGCTAAACATACTCTGAGGATTGCTAGTCTTGGCCACGTTTTGCATGTCTGGCTCAATGGAGAATACCTTGGTAAGATTGAGAACCATCGATGTTATGTGCAAATTTACAAGAATTTGACCTAATTAAAGAACTTGTTCAGGAAGCGGACATGGTAGCCATGATGCGAAGAGTTTCGTCTTTCAGAAGACAATTGCTCTAAAAGAAGGAGAGAACCAACTCACTATGCTAGGCGTTGTAACAGGGTTTCCAGTAAGAAACATATATAGACAATTTATATAAAATATCTATACATAGATAATAACAAAAAAACTTCAAGTTTTGATGATGAGATATATAATTTTTTTTGTATGACCAGGATAGTGGATCTTATTTGGAGCATAGATACACAGGTCCACGTAGTATTTCCATCTTAGGCCTGAGCTCTGGAACACTTGATCTCACTGAAGCAAGCAAATGGGGAAACAAGGTTTGTCATGAATGATACTTTCTTGATTCCTCATGGAGATTTTGATTCAATTCTCCAAATCTGCAGTTGGGTATGGAAGGCGAAAAGCTCGATATTCACACTAAGAAAGGATCCAAGAACGTTAAATGGAAGAAATTCACCGGAAAGGCGCCAGGGGTTACATGGTACAAGGTGAGGAAACTTAACCTTTCAGCAAGTAATTAAAGGTAACGTGAGAAACAAGAATTGTGATGTAATGAACAACGTTTGAGATATTGCAGACATACTTTAATGCACCAGAGAGCCAAAGCGCTACAGCAATTAGGATGAATGGAATGGGGAAAGGTTTGATTTGGGTAAACGGAGAAGGTGTTGGTCGATATTGGATGTCGTTTCTATCGCCTTTAGGTAACCCTACACAAATAGAGTATCACATCCCTAGGTCTTTCTTGAAGCCCAAGAAAAACCTTCTCGTTATATTTGAGGAAGAACCAAATGTGAAGCCAGAGCTTATCGACTTTGTTATCGTCAATAGAGACACTGTGTGTTCTTACATTGGAGAAGAATACACTCCTAGTGTCCGACATTGGACCAAGAAGAATGACCAAGTCAAGGCCATCACCGATGACGTGTTTCTCACGGCTAGTCTCAAATGTTCCGGCACTAAGAAGATCGCAGCTGTGGAATTCGCCAGCTTTGGAAACCCTAATGGGACTTGTGGAAACTTCACTCGTGGATCATGTCATGCTCCTACCTCTAAGAAAGTCATCGAAAAGGTTAAAACTAAAGCTTGGCTTATTTTTGTAACTAATGTTACTTGCGGTAGAAGTAACACTAACTGTTAAATTTTTGTTGTTGTAGTACTGTTTGGGTAAAGCAGAGTGTAAGATTCCGATGAACAAGGATACGTTCCAGCAAGATAAAAAGGATTCATGTCCCAAAGTTGCGAAGAAGCTTGCTGTGCAAGTCAAGTGTGGTCGTCCCAAGAAGAACTAAGGATATATTTATTTACTGCGTCGAACGGTTTAATACTTTATAGATATAAAATATTATGCATCAATTTGTTTGTTTCATTTTTGAATATATTAACTAAAATGTTTATCTGACGACTTAGAAGTCTTCCATGATTTGTAGTGAATTTCTTCTAATGCATTCTCTTAAAAGAAAGCTCAGACTTTCTTAAGTTTTGCCAAAATGTTGTGACCTTGACCTATTTTCGTCTTTTTTACCTTCTAATGCTTAATTAATTTTTAATATTAATATCATTGTTTATAATTAGAACTAAAAATATAGGACATGAATGTTGAGTCATTAGTTTCCGTTAAAGTAGGAATAAGAGACTTGTCTCATTGTTTATAACTTGTTTTCTGTTATTTGCTTCATTACTTGTAAGTCTATAAAAAGCATTGGAAGAGATGAATAAAAGCTGATCATTAGCAAATATTTGTGTTTCTCTAAACATAAAATCACAATGAATGACACAGAAAGCATGAATGATCAGCCCTAATATTTCTCTTAGCTAAAATATCCGCACACATAGTATTCCCTTCAACAATATGAAAAAATTATTATATCAAACACGTTGCTCTATCTTTTGAAGAAAATGTTGTAGCCGTAAGTTTGGGATTTTATTGTTGATGATCCATATAATATTAATATTATCTCCTTCAAATTCAACTCTGTTATATCCTAATCTTAATTGTCAATATTGTTTGTAGTCCTCATAACAGTGTTGAGCATTCTGCTTCTTCGATCAAATGACTGCCTTCAAATTTTTTCATGCGGCTATCTAAGAAAATTCAGTTGTTAGTACCTAACCCTAATACTTGATTACATTGATGGTGTTTTCCTCTGTTTTAATCTATTTAGGGTGTTGTACGTTGATGTTGTCCGGATTGTGAAACAAATTCTTCTGTTGACACTTCTTCCCTAAAATCTAACCATTCTTTCGTATTATCTTGCGTTTTTCTTTATTAATGTATCAATTGTACTCTCGGAAATACGATTGAAAACCATATTGTTTCGAGTTTTCTATAATCTTCACTTTATTTAAAAAGCATGAAAATAATATACTACTGACGTTAAACTTGTCATATTCTTCTGAGAAAATCGTCAGATACAAACCTAAAATTAAACCCATCTGTCATCAGAAACAAAACAATTTCTAATCAATTCCCATAAATTTTTTGGCAGCCAAATTCCAGAAATTGAAATGACAAAATTCATGAAAAATTAAATATGCATTCTTGTATAAAACCATGCGAGCCGTTTAAATTATAAATTTACTCGTGTGCCGTTTAGATAGCATCAAAACGACATGCATGTCTAAGCTTAATACTCCAATTGAGGTCCACCAAAGGTTTGTTGTATTACCGAGAAGAGAAGATCACTGAAACCGATCCATCTAATAGCATTTTCAATTGGATTATTTATGTAGGCTTCGGCATATTCGGATTCGGATCAGTTTCGTATTAGATTGAGTAAGATTCAGATTATTCGGATATGAGATTTTATAATCAGAACACTATCCAATTGTATTTTTGGATTGATTAGGTTTGGATTTAATTGGATTCGGATCAGATCACAAATTTTATATATAAACCGATAAAAACCAAAAATATTTTGAATTCAGTTAATAAATCCAAATAACCCAATTTAACCAAAAAATCCAAAGAAAAATCCGAAACCCCTTAAATAAATCTGAAACAAATTTTTAAAAAATGGAAAATTCATAATTTTAATCAAAAAATATAAAGAAACTTTCTAGAATATATGATATAAATATTGTTAACTAATATATCTTTTGTATATTTAAAAATCTATATAATTATATATTATATATATAATATATATCGGATATCTAATCGGATATCAAATTGGATTCGGATCAAAACCGAAACTGAAATTTTTTAGAATAAAAACAGATCAGATTTTTATAAGTAAAGTGTTTTTTCGATTTCCCTCATGTTGAATGCGACGAACTCGCTTTTGTGGAAATTTATTCACGGCATGTGCGTTCTTGGTTCTTCTTTATTTGGTTCACAAGTTGTTGTCTCTTCTTGTTTGTGAAGGTGGCATGATGCTGGAACCTATGATGCTAATTCGAAGACCGGTGGACATAATAGATCTCTGTGGTATGTTTTTTGTTTTCTTTCTCTGCGGATTAGAGTTGAGAGTGATTACTTTGTAGAGACTTAATTGTTTATAGCTGACGAGAAATTTTCACATTTGGAACGTAATATAATATTTTTACTTAAAACAAATTATCTAATCTAAGTTTAAGTAAAACTATTTTATATTCACAGAAGTTATGATGATTATGTGTTGGCTATGTTTCATCTGGAATATTCATGAGATTTACTTGTGAGAGTGTTATATATAGAAACCTTGACCTTGTTTAATATGTTAAATTTGGTAATGTTCATTAATTTTAGAAACATTCTTGAAATGTTTTGTAAACAACTTTTACCTTCGGTACAGTTTATGTAGTTCAAGGGTGTTCCACTTTGGTTTGGAATAGTTTGGGTTTCTTTTCTTTCTTTTCTTTCTTTTTGTTGATAAAGAATAGTTTGGTTTGTTTGCAGTCTCGATTAGGTTTGCTTTAGATCGAATTAAGGTAGTCATTGCGCCTTTGAAATTGATCTCAAATTCTAGCGGGTTACTTTGTTATTTTGATTAAGTTTGGACCGTTTGGTACATTGTGGTTGGTTCCGTATGATTTGGGAACCATATTTGATGTTCATGGTTGCCTCCTACTCTACGTAACACTCAGATTTTTTAACACATATAAAATAGCATTAATTAATATAAGATAGGTGAAAAAGTACCCACCACACCTTACACCAAGTGGGACTCGCCTGAAACCAAACCCTACCGATGACTAGACACGGTTGGTATTGTTAGGTACGAAGCTTCCGTAGACTTTTTAAGTTATTTTTTTTTCTTTTTCCTAATGTTTAATAGGATTATATTTATATATAAATACAAATTCCGGGTCATGCTATTTTATTCTTTAATTGTTTGTTCTTTCTTTATACATCGTATGAGTTTCAATATTTTTTTCTTAATTTTCTTTCTTCCCAAATTATGATAATACCACTATATAAAATGGAATTGAACTAGTACTTCGACGACTAGTTTTCAAATTTTTAAACCACTTGACCACCATGTATTTGGTAGCTCTTTAATTGTGTTGTTTAGCACGCTCTAGCATAATGGTGATTTAAGAAAACAAATGAAATTTCAGTATAGTTAGTGTTTGATCATTTCACAAAAAAAAAAAAAGTAAATGGAGTTGCGAAACACACAAAAAAAATGAGAGGTTTATATGGTAAGTAGAAAAAGGCAAAAGGTAGTTAGAACAACTTTCACGATGACCGGTGTATGTTGCAGTCTGTCTTTTTACATTGTAAGGTAAGGTCGGGCCATGAGATCTCTTTCATTTCATACCACTCGTTTTTACTATTTATTTTATTTTTTGTAGGAAAAAGTATTTTCTTTCATATGTACAGATCCAAAGTGTAAAATCTTTATGTATGTTAATTAACTAAAAACACACATGTAATTTAACCAATTACAATTCGTACGTTTCTCTTGCAATGTATGTATACCGATCTTTCCAAACATTGGACTATTCTGCAAAATAAAATATATTCATTTTTATTTCTGCCAGGACCATTTTTTGTTCGTTGAAAACATCTACATGTTCATGTTGTCGTTGTTGACTGTATTTTCTGAACTAGTGACTAGGTAAACGTTGGGGGATTAATATTACACGATTTAATATGAAAATGAATCCTGAATTTGGTTTCTATACAATTAATGGAGATTAATATATGTATTTATTTATTGTTAAAAACCTTAAAGATTTTCATGATAACTCAAGTACTCAACTTGTTTTGCCAATTATGAAAAAAAACAAAAAGTTAAACTTCTTTTATTTATCATGCATGTTCTTATCATTTTTATGGAACAGTAAGAGAATACTGTTTAATAAAATTGAGCCGTTAGTTTATGAACTTGAGCTTACATTTTTAATTAAACTGACATATATTTGTATTATAATATAAATCGGACGTATTACGTAACCGTATGATAAACTATAGGTTTATCTTTTAGGCTCAAAGGGACGAACATATAATAATATTGGGGGGCTTAATTTAACTTATCAATCAAGTCTTGTCCTAACAAATTCATTAAATAAGCAAGATCAATATTAAAACAATCAATCTAAAAACGCAAGTAAAGACCAATTAATAAAATTGTCTCTAACAAACATTTTTAACCATCAATCAATCATTTAGACAAAAAAAAAAGTTGGAGTCATGCTAACAAACATCTATGTTTTCTATAAATGAAGTTGGACTATTCGTCCATAAGGCGTCACGTATTGGCGCGCATAAGTCTTGTCCCAACAAGATGATAGTGATATACTTATGAGTTTGATACAACATTGGTATTTTAGAACAACTACTTTTTTTCATTTTTTCCAATGTTTTAAAATTGGTTAGACGCTAGTCGGGCAGTGAGGGTGGGTCTAGGGCCTAAAAAATTAATCAGGAAATAAACGGAAATTAATCGAGGATTAATTTTAAATTATTTTATTATTTTTAAAATATATTTATCCATTATATTAAACTTTTAAATAATTTTTTTTTAATTATAGTAAATACATGAAAATATCTTATTAATAATTTATTTTATAATTTTTATTTATAATTTTAACATAATTTATTATAAAACATCAGAAACTATCAATATAAATATCTGAATAACAAAAACAAAACTTTTTATACTTGAAAATTTAAAAATAATTGGATTATAGATGATTATGCTGAAAATAATCAAATTAGGTGAGAAGTAATTAGTTGACTAACTTTTTCGAAGGATTAATCATTAATTAAGGTGACGAAAGTGAGTTTAGTGAATAGATAAGATGTAGAACTAATAGGAGATTTTTAAAACATGAATTTTTTCTAGTGTACTTATCTTCTTGTATTTATGTTTTATCTTTTTGAGGGTAAAATGTGGTGACACGTGGTCGCAGTTAATGATAATATAACTCGACGGTGTCATGATGTGTACACATTTTGACTAAAGTGCGAACTTTGCAAATTTTTTATTAATTGGATATAACTAATTATATAGTGTGTGGCATTTAAGTATACATTACCAATACCCATCAAATTAATCAGAAACTTTCACTCTCGTAACTCATCATGTTGGTTTAGTCATAAATGATGATCATGAAGTTGACTAGAAGCCTATGACTAAAATATTTTAAATTGTACTACATTATTTTCATTTATCACGCATTAATTTCTTTGTGAAGAATAATATATTCAAATAATGTGTTTTATTATATAAATAAGTAATTCTTTTCAGCTATCTGTTTCTTTTTCTTTCCCGGTTTGTTCTTAATTTTTTTCCAAATGTTGGCACATATTTCTCTTATAGTTGCTTTAAATCCAATGGCCAATGAACTAATAGCATGATCATTTGATTCTCAGATTCTGTATACCAATATAAACTGACAGTACGGTATCAGACACTGCCACTTGATTTATTATATTATACAACTAGAAATGTCCCATGAATAAACAGATGGTGTAGCAAAATAATGTAAAACCAAAAATAAATAAAAATTTGACTTTTCTATTCCGGAACCTGAACAATTTTGTTATAAGGCATATATGAAGAGGTATAAATTTATTAAACTTGTGAAAGTTTCAAAAAGCTTGGCAAATCTTTTTTAAAAAAAGTTAGGTTAGATTTAGAGAAAATATCTAGTCTTCCACAATTAATCGTATGCGCTATAGTCCTATCACAATTAAGCTAAAAATGGAAATTCATATCATCCTATGAATAACTAACTACGTGCATAATCACTTTTCGTTCAATACCCATTTTTATTTGTAACCAATAGCCAATTCATGATATCATCACACACATTGTCTGATTTTCATATCTAACTAAAAGTTCGTTAATTCCATAAGTACAAACCTAACAATCATATAGTATATTAAGTTTTAGTTTTTCTAGAGTTTTTTTTTGTTATTATTATCAACATAAACTACTGGTATTTATGGATCCGATTGGTAACATGAAATGGTAAAAAAAAAACTCTACACTAAATGACAATGGTAAAAAATGATGGTCGAGTTAAAATGGTAAACAAATGTGGTAAGATTCGACCAAGTAAGATATTTATTTATATATTAGTAAGAATAACATGATGGGTTTGTGAAACCACAAAATTTGAAGCATTTCAATTTGTGCTATATGAAAGAAACAAAAAAAAATCGTGAATAATAAATTGTTTGAGATATACATCAGCAAAAATAAAATAGAAAAATAGTGAATAATGTGAATGTGGCAGCAGTTATAGCTTTGATGTAAAATAAAATAATAAACAAAACCAAATAATAATACAAGATGAAGAGCCCCACCAGGCACCAGCCACTCCTTCAAACGTGTCCTACCAAATCTCTTCTAGAAGCAATTAGGTTCACCTTCCACCTCCAACCATCTCTCTCCCTTCTCTCCATAAAACCCTCACAACGGAATCTGAATCATCATCAGAAGAAGAAAGCTATGGGGAGATCTCCTTGTTGCGAGAAAGAACACATGAACAAAGGTGCTTGGACTAAAGAAGAAGACGAAAGACTCGTTTCTTACATCAAGTCTCACGGTGAAGGCTGTTGGAGATCTCTTCCTAGAGCCGCTGGTCTCCTTCGTTGTGGCAAAAGCTGCCGTCTCCGGTGGATTAACTATCTCCGACCTGATCTTAAAAGAGGAAACTTTACACATGACGAAGATGAACTTATTATTAAGCTTCATAGCCTTCTTGGAAACAAGTAAGTCTCATTTTTTTTCAACTTCATCCATCCATGCTTTGTTTCTTGAAGCTTATGCTCTGTTTTTTTTTCATATCAGATGGTCTTTAATTGCGGCAAGATTGCCTGGAAGAACAGATAACGAGATCAAGAATTACTGGAATACACATATAAAGAGAAAACTTTTGAGTAAAGGGATTGATCCGGCTACTCATAAAGCGATCAAGGAGGTGAAAATTTCTGAGTCGAAGAAAACAGAGAACCAATTTGTAAAAGATATTTCTTTTGGGTCTGGGTTTGAGAAAACTGAAGAGTACAGGGGGCAAAAGGGAAATAAAATTGGGTTAGTTTGCAAAGAAGAGAGAGTTGAGTACTCCCCAGTTGTTGTTGAAGAAAAAATATGCCCAGACCTGAATCTTGAGCTTAGGATCAGCCCACCATGGCAAAACCAGAGGGAGATATCTTCTTACACTGCGTCCATGGAGTGTAGTAGTGATACTACGAAATGTCAAACTGAAGATACTAGTAGTATAAGCTATTCTTCAATTGATATTAGTATTGGTGGCCTTGGTTATGATTTCTTGGGTTTGAAGACAAAAGTTTTGGATTTTCGGAGCTTAATAATGAAATAAATAAATATGCAATGATAATTTGTAGGTGTGATATTGTTATGAGTCTTAGTTTTGCTTTTAATTCACTTTTGTTTTCGTTGCTTTTTCAACATTTTGTATATTAACTGAAAATTTTCAGATCAGATTTACAGTTTGAGTTCAATTGTTTTGTATTAACATTTCAATTGTAAAGTAGATGTGTGGTACATACATAATTGTGATGGATTGTTATGACTTTGAGATGAATTAGTAATTGTTAAACTTTAGAATTTTAAGTTTTTTTTCCAAGATGTTTTTTCTTTTCTCAAAGAAGAAAGAAAATTAAAATTGAAGTATCTCTGATGGGGTTTTAAATTCTAAACTCCAAAATGATAGGTTTGTAATAAGAGGAAATTAGTAAAAATACCCTGTTTATTTTTTATATTTTGAAAAATACCTTTACATTATTTTCTCTATTTTTTAAAAAAAACTGTTGTTGTTTTACTAAAGTTATTTTTTCAAGTCATTTTTCCTTCTCTACAATAAAAATCATCTCGTTATTTAAATAAGAATTAAATGAAAAAATAAATATTCATGTAAATTACTGAATTATTGTTAAAGTTGTCTTCAAGAACTTGTAGATATGTCTTCACGTAGAAGATTTCTGAGCTGAGTTTTGCAAATCCATTGTTAACATTTTCACCCAATTGAGTGATACACTCGTCAAAATATTCTTTTGTCAATATTTCCATGGTCGGGCCAGTTTTCTTCTTGTGTTTCAATTTGTCGTAATTTCGATCTTCTTCGGCTTTTCTTTTTCTATTATATTCATCCGACCTCTGTTAACCATCTATGATTATGAAAAATAAACTCATCATAAATCTATTAAGAACAAAAATATCTTAAACAATTAAGAAAGTAATTTTTGAAGATTAAAGTATACCTTGCAACCTTATATTATTTGTTGATGTTGGAGTCGTAATTACTTTTCAAGAACGTGAAAATAATATCTCTTCTATATATATTGTAGAGAATGAAAATTGAGATAAAATTATAATATATTTATATTTATCTTTCATTTTTATTTTTAATTTATAGATATTTATCTGTTGATTTAAATATTCAAAAACTTTTAAAATATAAGATCTTTATCTCGAAAGAAATTTTAATTTCTTATAATAATTGTATAGAAATTAATTATTAGGGATATACATATATGATTTACCAAATTTACCCTCATTTGATTATAATTTTTCTATATTTTAAATGAAAGGTGTATTTTTCAAAATATAAAAGATAAACAGGGTATTTTTAAAAAAGTCCCTTGTAATAATTCTGGATTAGTTTATATTTAGTTATCATGCTTTCTATTTCCCCCACTTATAATTACAGTTGTACCATTCTTTTTTAATAGGAAACAGATGGAAAAATAGAAAATATTACAAATATACGGTATATACCTAATGAGTTGTTTTATCTTTTTTTCTTTAATGCAACAAGTTTTAACAACTAGCTAATAGAACTATATAATGATATTGATCTAGTTCAAAGTATATGTTTTGATCTCATCAGAACATGTACAGCTAAATCTTATGTTTATGTATGTGCATTTTGATAGGAACAGTTATTTTGTACAATGATACACACATACATATGCAGTCATAGAAAATATAGCTCTTCCACTCTAGAACATGTAAATTCATTAATTTAGTTATACAACATGACTTATATTCTGTTCTTAAATATTTGAAAAGATATAGTTATAATTTCCTTAGAATAATTAATATTTTGTTGTAATATCAAATTCGTTTTTGTATCCGGGTTTTTTGGTCAATCATGAGTAACTCTTAAACAATTTAAACATAAATGTGTTCTACCAAAGTGAAATTAGTGCATATCATAAATTTTATCTTTGATTGATGATAATACAAAAAAATTAATAGAAAAGGTATTGCTAAAGGTTTTTCTTATTTTATTTCAAAAATAAATTATTTTCAAACCTAAAATAGTTCTAGTGATTGAAAATTTTATTTCAAAGTTGAAAGAATAGGATTCAAATACTTTCACTATATTTTTATAGTGGTTTAATCAAATTGAACACTAAATAAAGAAACTATCTAACTTTTAGATATTTTAGAAATTAATTTAACTTGTGGGTTTGGAATTTCTCTGGAGAATTGCATTATCTTGGGAGCTATAACTCTGCTTCTACTTCCTATTATACATTTAGTACATTCAATAAATTGCAATGTCAATGATGAAGTCTTCAAATTACTGAAACCATTGTCACTTGTGATCTCTTCGGTGAGTTTTTTGTGAACTGTAATAGTAACCTCGTCTTTTACTCAAATAATTAATTAAAAGTTATATAAAAGATTTTGATTTTGATAACATTTAAACAAACAAATTACTGAATTAAGGCTATTGGATTATTATACAGTTAAAAAGATTTGTTTGCATGGTTATCGTCAAAATAAATAAATGCTAAAAATATGATAAAAATATTACCATTGGACAAACATTGGTGGTATACTCAACAGTAACATAATCAAGAGATATTATGACGATTTAGTTCACACTAACATGTTGAATAAGTATTAGAGATTTTGGGAGATGGGAATTTAGACATGTATGTCCATATATCGCAATAAAACAAATTAATCCAAACATTCACTAATGATAAATAATGCATAATAGTGATGGATGGCAATAGCATAATCTTATTAAACTTAGAAACTTGACCTAGTAGATATTACATATGAAATAATATTTTTCACTTTATATAACTCAATTTTCCTTAAAATAACATACTTTGTTTTCTAATCTAATCTCTAAGACCATCTTTATCTCAAATACTTTGATGAGTATCTTATATATATATTCTACTATTTAAATTTAAAGACATTTAGCTTATTGAATTCTAAAATGTCCTTATATAGACACTTCACTTTAAAGACACTTAAGATTTACTTATTTTTATTACAATTAAATGATTAAAGACACTCTACTAATTTATGGATGGGCTGCTCTAAGAGCAACTACATAAAATAATAAAATTAAATAAATAAATGATAGAGAAAGGATAAACCATCCTTAAAGTTCTGAAAATAATATTTTTTTGGCAAAACTGTTCTATTTTAATTGGTTAATTTTTTTTTTTATTAAATATTTTTTTTTCTTTTAAGAAACTCAAGCAGTCTCGGAGCTGCTCTAAGCACTTTCTATGATTGGACACTAGCCTCTATTTTGGGACAGATTTCCTTTAAATATAGAGACCTTTAAAACAAGTCTACGTCTCCTTCTTCAACCTGCTTCTCTTATTAGCCATCGGGTCAAGAAGTGTTAAACCCTTATGATCTGTTTGATGTATTACTCCATCAACATAGCCTTCAACACCGTCTATGGCCTCTCTAACCAATGGATTTGAATCTGCCATAAAAGCAAGTATTTTTCTTTTCCTCGTGGATTACAGACTGTTGGCTAAACCTCTGACTCTCTATCAATGGTTTGATGAACGATAGAAGCATAAACTGTGAATCAGCCTCTAAATCCAACACCGGTTATGACAACCTCGTGTTTCATCCTTATGAGATCTAAATATTTTCAAGCTCTTATGTTTTTTTTACCTCGTGGTTTATTCTAATATTACAATTCAGGCTTTATGTTATAAGATTTTATCTGAATGTTACATCTGAGGCATATTTGTTTACTTTATCGACTCCTTGAGCTAGCGGGACAATGATCTCTTAAATTCAGCTCATACAGTTAAATTTACAACATTTTATAATTTCAGTCCTAAAGAATATACATGAATTGATTTCAAGAACTCACAAGCATAAGCAAAAGTATCCGTACCAATAAATACAGCTTCAGAAATATATCTAAGCAACAACGTGACACCTTCTAATGTATATGCAATGAAATATCTCTATGCCTAAAGTTGCACACAAACATAAAAGTAAAAAATCTACTCTTATTTAAAGCCTTCTGTTTCTCATCGACTCCGATCTTAGTAACAGTATAATATATGATAGTGCAGCGACCAAAATGTGTTAACTACCCCTCTGCTTAGCACTGGAGGTAGATGTTGTCATAAACGATTCACCACATCCGCATTGTCCTTGTGAGTTAGGATTGATGAACACAAACTCTGATCTGCAATCAAACAAAAGAGGTTATAATATGGTTTTAAGAGATTGAACTAGAGCATTCAAACAGACTTTGCATTTTGTAATGTGACAAAGATCCAAACCTGAGTTTATCATCAATGAAATCCATTTTGGTTCCAATCACATGCATTAAGGCCTTTGGTTCAACTAGTATCCTCACTCCTTTCTCCTCCACCAGCTCATCAAATTTCCCTTTTTCATCTGAATAAAATACTCACAGAGAAAAGTATATTAAAAATGGCTCAAGGAACACAATCAACAGCATGAAACGGCACATGAAACTGACAATATTTAGAGAGACTAATGAGAAATTGTGCATTAGCTGATGGGCAGATAGAGAATTCAGTATATCATAACATCTTGAACCGTACATTGATACTCGTTTACACAACATACTCTGTTCCCATTCAGCCATACAGATATAAACAAAATTAGAATAAAACCTGACAACCAAAAGTTTGAGAACACAAAAAGTTCGTGGAGCAACAAAACGTTAGGAGTCTACAAAACCTAATTATAAAGTTTGAGAACAAAATATGCTCTGAAACCTAAATATCAAGTTTGAAGACAAAAAAAACTGTTACAAATCTATCAAATCTAACAATCAAGTATGAAAACACAAAATGTTATGGATCTACCAAACCTGAGGCAAGCATCTATACACGCTTAATGCCAAGAAACATCCATCATTTTTTAACTCAAAAATAGATAGCACTTGAAACAAAGCAATGCATATGAGATTTTTCATCTATGTGGCGAGCAAAACTAGAAATTTTAAGGAAAAGTATCCATTTAAGTCCCGAAAAAGTCTCATAAGACTCGAAACACCCGCAGAATCATCGATGCTATTAAATAGATAGGAGTTGATACATAACAATCATCAATGACATAAAAAACCAGATTCATCAATCATCACTATTGAACAAAATAGATAGCACTTGGAACATAACAATGCATACAGCTTATCGATGAGGAAACATCTAATTACTTAAAGAGAGAACCTATGCATTTAGCTAGTGTATCTGAACTTATCTCATCAGACAAAAAAAACATCTGCAAAATCGTTGACCATATAACATAGCAATCAGCAATGATCCTAAAACCAGATTCATCACTAATGAACACACATAAACATTCCAAAATCTCAATTTTTAACCAAGTCAAGTATCTATATCTCCTCAATAGCAACAAAAAAATATAAAAATTCAAGAATCAATGACCAAATATGAAGATTGAAACTTTGGTAAAACCCAAAACTCAGAGAAACAACGACTAAAGGCGGTGACTTGAAATGAACCCAGAAAATGAAAAATCGAAAAGAGAGTTATACCAGCGTAATTGAGTGTGTAGGACAAGCCGTTGCAGCCACGAGCCTTAACACCTAATCGGAGGAATGGCTTTTGGCGCTGTTGCAAGAGATGATGAACCCTAGAAGCAGCTTCGTCCGTTAAGGTTAATACTTGTTTCCTCAAAGATGGTCCAACCCTCGCCGCCGCTGCCGCCAAAACTTGAGAAGCCTTCATCGATCGATTCGGAGAACTAGAGATTAACGGACATTATCGATTTAGACTAAGCAAAGCTCGAAGATGTTTTTCCCAAGTTGGAAAATGAACAAGTCTGGTTTTGGGGGATTCCGGTTTAAACCAGAAGAACCGAACGGTTCGACCCAAAAAGACGGTATTAAACTACTCGATCCGAACCGAAAAAACCCAGAAGAACAAAGAGGTTCGACCAAAAAAGACGGTGGTATTAAACCATTCGACCAAAGTCACCAAACCGAGCACCGAATGGACATTCGAAACACCCAAAATTTATTTTTACACCTAAAAAAATTAACTATATAAATTCTCATTAATACCACTAAACTATGTTTTACTTTTACCACAAAATTTGACTTAATCATAACAAATAATAAAGTTAAGAACTTAAGAACCTTTCTTTATAACTGTACTTTGAAACACAAAAGACTTCTGATAAGATTCAAGTCAAGAATCTTCCATATCATTCTCTTTTCAAACTCAAACACTTCACTTGACTTCTTTCACTTTTTTCACTGATCTGCTTCCATCTTATGGTTTCAGTAATGATTCATAAATCATAAGTTTCGTTATGTTTTTAACCTGAATCCAACAGACACAAACCAGCAAGCAATCTCCATCCCAGACAATGACCAACTTCTGAAACGAACTCGCTGTTCTTTTGGTTGATCATACAGTCAGATGTGATCTGTATGCCTTCCTTGGCTCTCTGAGTCATTGGTTAGAACATATAGATTCTCTCTTAGAATGCTGCTTCTGACTCTATATCGCCCCAGTATTGTATTGTTGATGACCCAACATGAAACTGTGATTTGCTTTCACCAGTTGGCTTCCTCCTCTTTCATGTGAATACGCAACTTCTGGAGAACCAAATGTATGCTTTGCAGATGAAGATGGGTTGTATCTCCTGATATAAACTCAGAAACTATATAATTGATCTCAATCATGCTACATCCGACCTCTTTCTTGGCTTCGTTCTTTCTCATCATCCTTTTCACTATTCCAACATCGTTCCATCTTTTATCTGCAGCGTACAAGTTCCTTAGCAGAACATAGTTCCCATCATTCTGAGGCTCCAATTCGACTGCCTTCTTCAGAATTCTCTCAGCCCTTTCTATTTCCTTGTATTGACCACACGCAGACAAGAAAGAGCTTAGAATTATACCGTTTGGCTCAAAAGGCATGTTTGTAATCAAATCCTCTGCTTCATTTAGGTGACCTGCCTTGCCTAGTAGATCAACCATACAGCCATAGTGCTCAATCCTAGCAATCAGACCAAACTCTTCCATCATGTGGAACCATTTTCTTCCTTCCTCCACTAATCCGCCATGGTTACAGGCTGAGAAAACAGCAAGCATTGTGACCTCATCAGGCTTTACTTCTTCCAGCATTGTCAAGAATAGATCCAATGCAGAACGTGCATTCCCATTTAAAGCATACCCATATATCATAGCATTCCAAGAGGCTACCTCTTTCTCTGGCATTACATCAAACATTCTTTTCGCCTTCTCTATCTCCCCACATTTCGAATACATATCAAGAATTGCTGTACACACTTTCACCTTCTTATCGAGCTTTTTCCTCTGCGCAAAATGGTGACACCATTCACCCAGACTGAGAGCACCCATGTCAGAAATAGCTGGTAGCATACTCACAATAGTCACATCATCCGGATCTAATGAGGTGGTTGCCTGCAATTCCTGAAACAATCTTATAGCTTCTTGAGATTGTTTATTCTGACAATATCCTCCTATCATTGTGTTCCAAGAAACTAGGTTCCTTTCAGGCATAGCATCAAACATTTCTCTAGCGGATTCTATGTCTTTGTTATTGCAGTAACCATGTATCATAGTGGTCCAAGTGATGACGGTTTTATAAATCATCTCGTCAAACAATTTTCTAGCAGAAACCATATCACCAGATTTAACATAACCATCCATCATTCCGTTATATATCACAACGTCCTTAACTTGAGGCATCTCATCAAATAGCTTAGTCGCCAAAACCAGCTCACCACATCTAGCATACCCGCAGATTAAAGCCGTCAAAGAAACCTCACTTCTCTGAGGCATTTCATCGAAAACATTCTTCGCACATCCCATCCTCCCAAATTTAGCGTACATATCAACAACTCCAGTCGAAACATACATATCTGCACAAAAACCAGACCTCCAAATCTGGCTATGCAACTGTAAACCTTGGTAAAGACACATACGCAAAGAACAGGACTTGGTCAATGTCGTGAAAGTAAAATTGTCAGGAGCAAAACATGTCTCCTTCCTGAGATCTTTGTAAAGAGCAAAAGAATCATGATACTGACGATTTTCAAGATACGCCTTGATCATGGAATTACAGAGGAAACTGTCTTCTCTGGCTCTATGAGGCCTTTGATCGAACAACTTACGAGCGTGGCTAATCCCAACAGCAGACACAGAAATAACCAAGAATTTGGTGAAAATTTGAACGTTAGTCTCAATGGCGTGGCGAAGCATGAAAGCATGAATCTGAAGAAGAGAGAATCTGTCGTGTCGCTGACATTGTTGGAGAAAATTGAAGCATTTCCTCTCATAAGGAAGCCATAGCTGTAATTTGTAATGTGACAAAGATCCAAACTTGAGTTTATCATCAATGAAATCCATTTTTGGTTCCAATCACATGCATTAAGGCCTTTGGTTCAACAAGTATCCTCACTCCTTTCTCCTCCACCAGTTCATCAAATTGCCCTTTTTCATCTGAAAAAAAAACTCACAGAGAAAAGTATATTAAACAACAGCTCAAGGAATACAATCAACAGTAAATAAACAACAGCTCAAGACCAGAGTATAATTCTGCGGCTAACATCTAGATACTTTGAAGAGAACCTATGCATTTACCTAGTGTCCCTGAAATTATCTCATAAGACAAGAAACATCTGCAAAATCGTTGACCATATAACATAGCAATCAGCGATGAGCCTAAAACCAAATTCATCACTAATGAACAAACATAAACATTCCAAAATCTCAAATTTCAACCAAGTAAAGTATCTATATCTCCTCAATAGCAACAAAACAAATATAAAAACTCAAGAATCAATGACCTAATATCAAGATTGAAACTTTGGTAAAACTCGAAACTCAGAGAAACAACTATTAAAGGCGGTGACTTGAAATGGACCCAGAAAATGAAAAAAAAAAAAAATCAAAAGAGAGTTATACGTTGAGTGTGTAGGACAAGCCGTTGCAGCCACGAGCCTAAACACCTAAACGGAGGAATGGTTTTTTCTTTTTTTTGGTTCTCAGGTTTAACAATACAAATATTAAAACTCTATAAATTAATATTTCATAAACTAATATATTTATAAATTAATATTTTTTTCGTTTTCAGATTGATTTTTTATTCAAATATCATCTATATAAATTAATAAACATGATACATTTTATAATTTTTTATAAAATATATAAGTCCCAAAATTATTAGTTTATAGAAATTTAATTTTCTTCAATACATAGGATACAAAATTATAAACGTCTTTTTCTTTTTTCCGTCATTTTTTTTTCTTAACGACCGTCAAATACAAATGTTTTGTTTAGATTTTTTAAAGATAAAACGATTAGGACTCGCAAGTAGTAAAATATTATTCGAGTTATGTTTATAAGAAAACTTGGTATATATAACCTGGATTATATTGGTTTAGTATTTGGTTTGATATTGGATTAGGTTTCAGTCTGATTTATAAATTTTTGAAATTTTATCAATGTTTTAACACTCGGAAAGAACCGATGGTTAGACTGAGATTGACTAGGAACCAGAATAATAGTCGGTTTGATTTATATAAAATTTCTGAACTATCCGATTTGATATAAAACCATAAAATTATTAAAATTCCATGAACCGATTGATCTAAGCGAACCGGCTGACTCTGGTTCAACAGTTAAGTTTTCTAAATTTTTGAACATATTTTAATACAAATGTCTACAAAAGATTTAAATATGAAAAATATTTGATTTCACTAATGAAGTATTTTAAATATTTTGTATGTTTATATTTTGTATATGTTTTATATAATTTTATTTGAAATCCTGGTTTTAATATAATATTTAATACTTGTTTCCGCTAAAATTCAAATCTTAAATCACTTTTCTAGAGTTTTATCATAAAATTGAAACTTTTATAATATTTGTTGTTTTTGGCTAAGAGATCTATTCTTTTTTTTGTCCCATTATACAAAATATTCATCCAGTATTTTATTGGGAATAGTTCGAGTAATATCTTTTATTTTCCTAATTACTCATTTCCATCCCGTACATGCTATTTTATGTCTTGATATTTAATTTTATATGTTTATGGTATCAAATTATAATGGTCATCATTTTAAAATAAATGTAATGATCATGTTTTTGAGTTCTAGTAATGTTATTGATAGTTAAAATAATACTTTTAAAGGTTATATTGTGATTGTTTTAGTTATATATATATTCAAATTCAACTTAATTAATATAGAAAATTTGAAACTTAAATTTTTGATGAAAAATGGTTTTATATATTAAAAAATTAGATTAATATATGAGGGATTTTTGGATACCAACCAAAAATCATTATGACTTGTAAGTTGAAAAAAACAGAATATATATTTTTATAATGATCAATAACCAATTTATAAATGTTTTAAAAAAATAAGATCCCAATTTGACAGTAGAAATTGCTGGTGAGGAAAATCTAAAGCTGCTTAAAATAGTGTTATCTATGATTTATTATACATAACATTGGTATGATTTTTAATTATTTGTTTTACATATGGTAGCTTTTCATTACTGTTCATGTCCTTAATTTTTCTAAAACCATTCAAACACAAAAGTATACACATTTTGAATCTCATAAAATATCCCTCTTCCATATGCATCATTGAACTTTCAAGATGACTCAGATGTACTTAGCTGAGTCATTCTATCTTAGCTGAGTTTGTTTGTTTTTTGGTTTTTTTGGTAAACTTAGCTGAGTTTGTTGAAAGTTGAAACATCAACTTATGGGAGGTTATGAGTCATATGTTTACCAGATTATGATGGCTACCACATTCAACAATGATAGAAAATAAATTATTTTGTGCCTTCAATCTTATTTATGATCATGCCCTTGATATCATCACTACAAAAAAAAGGATAAATTACATCATTTATTTTATTTATTTGTATTACTTATAACTGATGTAAAAGAGTTTTACATCAATTAAGAAAATGACTTTATTTTCAATGATGCAAATAATTTACATCAATTGCTTAAAATATTTGTATCAGTTATTGCAATTGATGTTAATTTGTATCATTTTTAAAAATTGATGCTATATTTTATATCATTTAATGTAAATGATGTTAGTTTTGTATCGGTTATTATATGTGATGCTAATATTTACATCACTTATAAATAATTGATACTAAAACTTGCATCATTTTAGTAATTGATTTTAATAGTAGTATCATTTAAAATAGCTGATTTAAAACATTAAATCACTTTAATGTTATTGATGTTATATTTATGTCGATTTTCATAAATGATTCAAATAATAATATCACTTATAAAAATTGATGTTAATATCCTTTTTAATAAATAATTTTAATTTGCATATTTTTATATAATTAACTAATTATACGATTTTAATTTTTCAATCAAAATAAAATAATTAATTAAATTACAAATTCAGATCTAAATTAATAAATAAAAAATCTGAAAATAAATTACATAATTAATCCATTTCAGAATGCATAAAACATAAATAAATCAAAGTTGGTAAAAGTTTTGCTAAAAATCATCATCTTCAACTGTTAGATTTTTCTCCATGGACAACATTATCCATTTGCTGAGAAAAACATACAATATATTAGTTTATTATTTAAATATTTGATATGTACGAAATTAATATGTAAACACAAGTTACCTGATTAGGATTAGGTAAAGTTGGAATGTTTATAAACTCTGGATTTGGTATAGTTGCAAAAGCTGCTGCAAAAGTTGAAGCCCATGTAATTGCCTGGATATTTAGATTAAAACATCAGTTTTAAATATTAAATAACAAAAAACAATTTTATTTACCAATTATTATTATATATTATTACCTGTTCACCGGTTGAAGTACCAAGAATTTGTCTGACGAATGTAGATAATCCATTCAGTTGAGCTTTTAATTCTTTGACTTCTGTCCTCAACTGAATGACCATTTCAGAATTTTCTATATCAATTCTAGTCGCAGTTGAATGTCTCACTATTTTTGAAGGTGTGGGCCCACGACCAACACAACGTAGTCTTCCTGGACGCTCTGGGCCAAACACTTGAACATATTCATCATCCAAAGTAGCTGTGACATTGCTTGTGACTTGAGGATTTTGATTCAACAATGTCGTAAGTGCTTCCTAAAAAAACAAATTAGAATAAATAACCTGCATAATTAACTAGTAAATCCAACAAATTACAAGAATGCATTAAAAATATATATAATGGCTTTAATAAAACTAACCGCGCGTATTTTTGCCTCTTCACATACAAAGCTTCCATCAGGTTTTTTGCGACTCTCAATGAAAAACTCCGCTCGACATGGTGTTTTTCCGTTCTTTAATTTCTTTGTTAAAGATACAAGTATAAACAATATACAAAATCAATATCATAAATAGAGTAGACTAATATAATAATTATGTTACTTACAATCTCATTTCTTTTTCTTGAAAAACTCTTTCTTCCACATAAATGAGGCATGGTATTTTTTTTTTGGCTAGTTGTATTCCGAGCTTGCATTTTCTAAATGCTCACATATATAAAAATAAAATTACTTTCATTTGATATAAAAATATATACTAAATATAAATATCCAATGAATAATATATACCTTCCACTTTTCTGTACACCTCATGTGAACAAAATCATACCATTGATTTTCAGGAATTTTTTCAGGTCGATTATCCAACGTTTCATTGAGATGATCTTTTTTATGTGTTCTCCAAAGTCAAAGTTTGACATCCTTACATCTGCTACCTAGTGCACCCATCACATATTCTTTTCTCATCATTGGATCATCAAATTTGAATTTGGCCTGAAGTGACATAAAAACAAGTTATCAAACCAAAATATTGTCTTAAATCATCTCATGATTTGAAGAATCTATAGAGATAAATCAATAAAAAAATATTACCTGAATTATTTCCCATGCTCTTTGTTTTATGTGTGGACTAACCAACCTCCAATCGGTGTAGTTAATGGGTAGCAAATGCACATCATTGCTTAGCTGACCCAACAATGAACCAAGTAAACCGGCAGAATCTCCAATTGGCTGATTGGTATCAGCATCAAAATGCACAATGACTTGTTTGTTTTGGAGTTTCCAGACATCGTGAACTGTCATCATTCTTCCTTCTATGTTTCCGTCGGTATCTTGTCGATTAGCACATGTATATTAAAATATATTCTAATTAATTAGCATAAAAATAAGTGAAACTTTGACTGTAAATTCTTTTTAATGTAGATGGTACAAAAAATATTTTAAAGCAGGTTTTAACAGCGCACCTATGACTTCTATTTTCCATTTGAAACTCTTACACTCTGGAGCAAGTACAGACGGCATATCATAATTGGTTGCCAAAAGTGGTAAATCATCTGCTTGTTGTGTCTCTGAATCTGTAAACTCCATGATCCTAATCAAAGTAAATGAAAAAAAAATCACTTATGTTCAAATATAGAGAAACGAAAGATTAGACTAACAATCTATAAAGAAATATGACGTAACGTGCCACACTAGTATATGCAACTTTAATTAAACCCAATGTCAAAAGGTAATGGAATGGTGAATTGCACAAAAAAAACTCAACGAAGAGGGGAAAAGCTTTTTCACTTGTGTTGACAAAAAAACTTAACAGTTCAAATAGCAACACCTATATCAAATTTCCTCAAAATGGAATCAAACCTGATCTATACAAACTATGATTTTGTTACGCATAGCAAAAAAAATGATAATGCTATAAATTCTGATTCTCAATAATAGAAATCTATGTAACCTTTGGTTTTCAATCTCCAGGTTTTCTTGAACAAACCAATAGATTCCTTTTAAGAATACAATTTCTTTCAAACAGCCTATGATTATGCTACTTAAACAAAAAACATTAATAGAGAAAAACTCACAAAATATAGCTGCAGCAGGTTGAACTCTGTTTTTTGATTTGGATAGATCGATATTTCTCTGACAGTTAGAAACGTAACCCTAATTAAATACAACAATTAAGTCAGTTTTTATAAATATATATAATTATTATTAATTAACTAATTAATTCCCGCAAGTTAATAGGACTAAGACGGCGGGATCTAAAATTTTTGTTCACTAATTATTTATTTTAAGAGGTTTTACAAGTAATAAAAGCCCATCCACGTTCTAATTAATTAAAATATTTTATAATTAAATACATTCTAATTAAATAAAAAAATTATTGATATTATTGCATCGTCTTCTTTCTTTGCAAGTTTCACACTGTATAAAACAACAAACATACATGAGTACTGTTGGTTTCCAGTGAGAATTCAAAAAACAAAAACATATTGTAAATATATAATCATACCTTCGTTTCTCTTCCTTCAAAATATCTTCAAAGTTGGCTTCCATGCCTCTGTCATCATCATCAAAATCACACCCGACAAAACGATCAGTCTTGAACATCTTTCTAACCATTTGCAACGCCAAATCATCTTCAAAATTCTTCACAGGCTTCTTCTTCTTCTGTTGATGAGCTCTTCTCAGTGGTGGTTTACTAATCACCTGATGTTTTGGAATCATTTCAGAACCTGTGAGTTTGTGGGAAACCTTTCTCTGTTGTACCCTTTGTTGTTTAGGATCAGATGTCAATGGCTTTGACAAGTAAGGTGGTCTCTGAGGACCTAAGTTGGAACTTGTTTTGCCCTTCTTGCTAACTGATTTATGTGTCTGAGACTTTATTGTAGAACCTGCCTTAAAGTGCGCTTGACCATAAATATTAGTTAACAAAACTGGTCTTGGTTGCAACTGGCCGGGCTGCCTGTAGAAGACTTAGAACTTGGTCTAGAATTAGGAATAAGGTCGTTCCGAGAAGGTAGTTCTTTGATGGAAACAGGAAGCTCAGCATCATCAGAGAAAAGGAATGAGTAATCTCTTGAATCCTTAAGTTTCTCAGCTTTTCTTTTCAACTGCTGCTACGTACAAAGCAAGTAAAAGGCATAGTATTAGCAAAAAGATCAAAGCAACAACGAATATTTTCAAACATTGCTCAGATTCTTTGCGCTGAAGTTACCTCCTTGGTATTCTTAGTCCCTAAATCACTCGTTGGAACACAACTTAATTTTCTTCTACACACAAAGATACAAAGCAGTTTCATCAACAGAATAAACAAAACACTCGCAATATCAAGATGTGAAAAAGAAGGATGTGAGACATACATTTTGGATAGAGTTTAACAATTTAGCTGCAGATAGATCATTTTGTAACAGCGGTTTGGTTTCTCGTAATACTCTTGAAGCAATAACAGTTTGAGAAGGACCAAAGAAGGAACCAAAACTGAAAAAAGAGTTAGAATATTTTTCTTCAATTCATGCCTAAAACAAAACGAGGGAATACAACTTACTCGTTATGCGCAAGCTTTCTCTTTCTCTGCTCTGATTGTATACCTCGTAATTAACATCTCAAATTTTCAAGGATAAACGAGAATGCCAAACCGACTCTTCTCTCCTTCCTGAGCCATCCGTTTCTTCGTCAAGTAATCTAGATCGCTTTTTAGAGTCGGTCACCATCCGTGTCGAAAGCATTGACATATTTTCTTTATCTAACAGAGATTAAAAAAATTTTTGACTAAGAAACAAAACATCATAACTAATCAAATTCTGATTATTTAAAAAAATTTCATAAAATAAAATAAAATCAACAGCACAGTAAACATGCATATATCCCTAAGTAGTAACAGAGATGTCAGGAACAGATTCATAATCAAACTATTCTGAATCATCTGGATCACCCATGTCATAAACATAAACGTCTCTTGGTTGAACATGAACAGCAACATTCCATTCTTCTTTGCAAGGATGAGCTACATAATACACCATCTTTGCCTGAGACGCCAATATGTATGGCTCATCCTCTTTGTTATTTCCAGTGTATAACAAACGAGAAAAATTTACCGTATGATGGCCATATGCATCCATTTTATATCCTTGTTCTGTCCGAGTGTCAGCCCACTTGCACTTGAATAATACAACTTTGAAAACCTCATAGTAGTTTAACTCTATAACTTCAACAAGGTTTCCATAGTAAGCTACATTTCCTGTTCTTGGGTTAGGATCACGAGAACTAGCATAGCTCATAGTCTCAGCAGCTACATAAACACCACTATTTTGGGTTTTCAGGTCAGCATCTCTTTCTGTTGTCCAGAATTTGAAACCATTGATATTGTAAGCAGTATACTTCAAAACTTTTTCAGATGGACCTAAAGCTAAGCATCGTAAATCATTAGTTATCACGTCTAGCTCATTTGCCTCTACTTTTTGTTTGATCCATTCTGCAAAATTAAGATGCATCTCTCGGTCAATGTCAATAGCACGATTCCTCTTGCTCTGATGAGATGATTTACTCCACAACTCAGTTTTATACTTCCTAGATGGACAATTAGAACTTATATATCAGAGAACTTTAATCAAATATAATTAAAATTAGTTATCTTTGAATAAGAGGTACTTACTCTCGTAAGTGATCAAGTAGATGACAATTGACCAAAATATGTCGATGTGCTTGTTGCCTCTCTACATGATTAAGAGTATAAACCTGACCCGCCCCAACAAATCTTCCAAGGTTTGAGAAAATAAATGGAAGATCTGAATCCTCTCTTGTACTAGTCTGAGATAGAGGTCGATCATCAACACGGCCATATCGAGTATATCTTGTCTCTATATCATTGAGATACATTGAGCAAAATGTTATACACTCATCAGCTAAATACTGCTCACATATAGAACCTTCTGGTTTAGCGCGATTTCGAACATATGATTTGAAATATCCTAGAGTCCTGTAGAAAAGTGAATTAAGTAAGCTTCCACTTGCGTTTGTATATATATTAAAAATATAATAAAAATATTACCTCTCAATTGGATACATCCAACGGAATGGAACTGGCCCACCGAGTTTTGCCTCTTCTGTGAGATGTACTACTAAATGTACCATCACTGTGAAAAATGATGGAGGAAAAAACATCTCCATATGACATAAAGTCAATACAATACGGTCTTGTAATTTTTCAAGCTCATCGACATCGAGTACCTTTGCAGATATATCTCTAAAAAAATGAGAAAGCTCGACAACAGCTGATGTCACATCTGCTGGCAGCAGATTCTGAATTGCCACCGAAAATAAATCTCTCATTATCACATGACAGTCATGGCTTTTTAAGCCTGATAGCTTTCGACTATTAACATCAACACAACTTGATAAGTTAGAAGCATAACCATCGGGGAATTTTACATTCTTCAAGACATTTAAAAAAATATCTTTCGCATTATTGTTCAAACTAAAACATGCTGCTTCATACTTTCCATTATCATCAGACCATAAGTTAGAACGCATACCTAGCTCACGAAGATCTTTTCTAGCACTCAGATTATCTTTTGATTTTTTTTTGTCATCTAATAATGTGTAAACTAGATTGTCAAACACATTCTTCTCTATGTGCATAACATCTAAATTATGCCGCAACATACTAAATTCCCAATAAGGCAACTCAAAAAATATACTTTTTTCTTCCATTGCTGAGTACTATATCTTCCTGCAACACCACTTCGATCTCTCTTTTTTCCAACTCCAACTATACCATGGTTCTTACCAAGAGTAACATTAACTTGCTCTAGTTGATGAATAATTGTAGTACCTGAAAGCATGACTGGTGGACATGCATGCAATCATTTGGACATGCATGAATTGACTCATAAGTCAATCCTAATTTGCGAATAACCTTTTTCATATCATTAAATGAATCTGGCAATTTGGCATGACTAAATGCTTCTTTCAGCAAATCAAGCACCATAGATATCCCCTTGTCGCTAATCCCACACATACATTTGATATGGTACAATTTCAATATAAAAGATAACTTCGTGAACTTAGTGCATCCTGTATATAGTTGTTGATTAAAATCAGTAAACAACTCCTCAATACCTTCTCCTCTTTTATTACTCCCACTTGAAGTTGATGGTATATCAGTGTTCATTGGCTGCTCTGACAAACCAGGTTCATATCCATCATCAACATTCGTTCTATAATCAGGAAAAAGATCATTCAAGAGATTCGAAGTTGAATCTAATTCAACCTGAGAAATATCAGAAGCTACTCTTGCATTCCATGTGACAAATACATCCTCTCCATGTAGTATCCAGTTTGTATAAGAACTTAAAAAGCCAAAACACATCAAATCACCTTCAATGTCTTCTCTTGACTTAGTTTTGCCTAGTGAGCAACGATTATATGGACACTTCATCATATGTCCTTTTGATTGACCAAATGCAAAATCCAAGAAACTTTTAACCCCTGATATGTAATCTTGAGATAAACGTGGTTTATTTATCCATGATTTATCCATCACAACCTGAAAATCAATTTGTACAATTTGTAAGCTTTAGAAATTCATAATATAATCAATCAATTTCAAAACTTTTAAATCTAGAAATAAATCTATATAACATAAAAACCAATAATCTAATTAAGAACTACACACAGACTAAACTTACTTGATGAGTAGCAATCCAATTTGTGCTGAAAACCAGAAAATAAAACTTAACTATGAATGATTGAAGCTTTTTAAAAATACCTAATCTGCAACTTTTCTATTCTGTTTTTTTGTTTCTTTTAAGTGAAGATGATCACTATAATTAACTAGGTTTAATTAATGTTAATTAATAATATAATTTATTTTAGTGTCAGTTAAAAATTGATGTAAATTTTGTATCAATTTATAAAGTGATATAAATTTTGTATCAATTTTAAAAAATGATGTTATCAACAATTAGTATATACATCAGGTATATAAATGATGTAAATTTAGATCTTATATCACTTTTTTTAACTGACACAAATTAATGAAAAAATGAATCATTTTAATCAAATTGACTTAAAACTAGTTAATTATAACATCATTTAGTATAATTGATTCTAAAGCATATATATTTGCATCACTAACACATAAATAATTCAAAATGACATCATTTAATTTTTTGATGCAATTTAAATGATGTAATCTATCCTTTTTTTTTGTAGTGCATTATCATTGATTCAATTCATCGATAATTTTATTGCTGATATAATGATAGCAAAATTCACCATCTTCAAAATATCTACCATGTTCTCATATTACTACATCTCAATTAGCCAGCATTTCCATAAAACTTAAGAAACTTTAAAAGAATACGATGAATGGATTGAGAACAATTTTAGGTTCTTAATCTTTTTATTGTTTTAAAAGAAGTTTTAGGATCTTGATTGACCTAACTAAAAACATATTTTAGATAAATGAAACAGTTCCAAACTTACGACATGACTCTAAAGATTGTCACATAATTTTTTTTTAAATATAAATGCTTCAAAACTTTTATCTTTTTGTAGTACTTTGAGGTTCTGATAATGAGAAATGTGTTCAGAAAATAAAGCTAATCACAAATCTGTTTCCCAATCAATTTTTAAATAGCACTAATTAATAAAACAGCCGATTATATAAATAAAGATATAACTAAACGTCAACAAGTTCTAACATACTATTTTTCTTGATAAAATTTGATTTTTCTTTTCGCATCCAGGTTCCAATATACATGGAATAGTTATATATCCATTTACTAAACTAGAAAGAACCAACAGAGCTTAACTGAAACAAAACATCGATTATTTTTCTCACTTTGGTTAAGATTTTCTCACATACATGTTATCATCCATTCAACCTGCAGAAAAAAGCATAGAAATAGACTTCTACAATTCCAATATCTACTACATCTGTCTAACAATATGAGTGTGACTATGGCATAAACCAAACGACTGCGTTTAAGCTACAGTAACTCGAATCACAACCCTACATAATTAAATAAAATAAAATAAAATAAAAGCTCCAAAAGGAAATGAAATGCCTAGTTAGAGAATATATAATGTCTGATATTGAATTTAACTCAAAATTAAAATTGAAGAATAGATATGAAAATTATTTGTTATTCGATGTATATTTTAAACTACTTTATAATAAAGATTTAAATTAAATATAATTAAATATTATGGATATATTAAAACCGACTTCCTTTATAAATGTGTGGCTATTCGTAATTGTTGATTGTGAGAAACCAATAAGAATTCAATTATAATACGTTATTCGTTTTGGCTTCTATTTATTTTTATTAATATATTCGTTCTCTATTTCTCTAAGTGATAAGATTTGGTATTCTAGTGGCTCAGTATATAAGCAAAATCGTACTTGATGTATGTGGGGATGTTTACATTGAAGAGAGTTTATTGGTGTAGGGAAAGTGAACAAAAATCACTCCGTTCTTGGAATGGGCAAACGAATTTTTTTATTTCATGGAGTTGGAAATTTTCATCAAAAGAAAGATTTTTTTATAACATAAAGGTTTTCATTCTTTCGGTGGAACGAGAGATGAGAATTTCCAATTTTGTTCTCACCAATCAGAAATGGGATTTTTGAAATATATATATATAAAAAAATTCTAATCAATTAAAAATAAGATATTGTTGATTCTTAAAAGTATAATTTCTTTAAATTTTAATACTAACTTATTTTTAATATTCATGACAATATGACTAAAAAGATGATGAAAGAAAAACTCACAAATGCTTAAACACGACGCAGAGGCGTATTAGACCATACTTGACTAAAAAAAAGTTGACTAATAATGTCGACCTCGTTAAAGGTGGACAAATCTAATCTCTTCTTCACACGTACGTAATTGATCGAAGTTATCATCTCACCAACTGTACGGTTGTCAATTTCTCCTTTCAACATCTCAATAATTCCTTTACATATTTTTCTAATAAAAAAAACTAATCTATGATATTTTATCAAAAATACATCAAATAAGGCCCATAATTTGAAGTAAATTATTTATAATAAATCAATGTAAAGACAAAATTCGTAGCATTTTTATGTTTTGCTTAACCGACAAAAATAGAAAAGTATATAACATCAATATCAAACACACACAAATGTCATAATTAAAAGGGGAGTGCTGGTGTGTGTGGTGAGACTGAAAGGAAAAAAAAAAGGTAAGCACTAACCTGCAATAATTAAACATTAATCGACACCTAATTAATGTTAATTATCGACAAAGTGAGTCAAATTATTATTTTAATCACCATTAATTTACTTAGCACGTTCTTGGATAATATCGAATCCCATCTCAGTCGGATCTGTGGCTTGAAGCTCATAGTGAATCCCTTCCAACACTCTCCTCAGTCCATCTTTTGACGTCGCATACAATATCTTTGCCCTTATCCTCGACGCCGCCGGTGACCTACAAATTACCATTTTACCCTTAAGCCCATGTATACGTAATATGAAATACCTATTATATCCTTGTTAATTACTCGAATTAAAGGCTCAAGAAGGGTATAAGAGTAAATCCAACCAGTAGATGAAGAAGATCTTGCTCTTGCGGCAATTATCGACCGTGACAAAGTCGAAATCAAAGACGGCGTAGCGACAGTCATCCAACGGTAAAGAAGCGGCGAGGTCATGATAGCTTTCTCCGGCGCCACCAACTTTATCAACGGTGACTTTACGAGACTTTTCTTCAATCTTGAAAACTATGTATCTATGCACTTTCTTCCATTTCATCTCCATGAATGAGCTCGTACACTCATCTGTCACATGCATCCCCGTCGTTGCCTATATGAAGAATGATCATCATCGGATATTTAAATTTCAAGAAATCAGATCAAGAATCTTTAATATAAAGAAGAAATGAATTTGAATTTACCATCTTGAAAGCCATCGCCATTGTTAGTAAAGGTTAAATTTTGATTCTTCTCCTTCTGTCTCTTATTTTTTTTTGATGGGCGTGGAGAGCTTTTTTTTTTATTTATTGTCCTTTGAAATGGTATGACTTTGAGGTATGACTTTGAGGTCTCTTTATTAGCCATTCTAGTTTTAAAAATTTCATAATCAGTTTATTTCCAACATATCATTCAAATTTTGTTGAATATAATGTTGACACATCATGAATTTTTTTAATAATTTAATCAAAACATTTTAATTATACACATAATATTTTTTATAATTCAATCAAAATATTTTATTTATACACCTAAGATAAACATATATTATTTAAAAATACCATATTAATAAATAAAAAACTTTATGATCCAATAAAATTAATTCATTTATAAACATAAGATAAATATGTTTTATTTCTATTTTAATCAACTTTTAAAAATTGATATATATGATTACTAATTCTAAATTCGAGTAAGTGTATATTATTTTTTATAAGTGGATTTATTTTTATTTATAGTTAATTCATTTTATTTATTTTTAATATTTTTATATCAAATAAATTATATCAAATGATCCAACTAATTTTTTTAAGTTAAACGTAAATAAGAACAAATTATCAGATATTATTCTAGAATTTAAATGGTAAAAAATTAATTTATATACATTAATGAATATTATATTTATTAATAAATTTCTAACATTACAAATTAAGAAAATATCAAAATCCTAATATTATTATTTATTAATATATAGAAATTTATTATATACATACGATAAATATGTAGTTTTTAGAAATACCATCTTAATAAATAAAAACCTTTATAATCCCATGAAAATATTTCATTTATACACATAAATCCAATGAAAATATTTCATTTATACACTTAAAATAAATATGTATTTTCTATTTTTATCATTTTAATCAAATTTAAAAATTGATCTATAAGATTATTACTTATAAATTTGAGTTTGTGTATATTATTTGCATAAGTAAATTTATTTTTATTCATCATTAGTTACTTTTATATATCAAACATTTTAAATTATAATAAATAATCTAACTAATTTTTTAAATTTAAAGGTAAATAAGACTAAATTATCTAATATTATTCTAGAATTTAAATGATAAAAACAAAATTAATTTATATAAATTAATAAATATTAGATTTATTAATTTATCTATAACACTACAAATTTATAAAATATCAAAGTCCTATAATTTTTTTATAAAAGATTTACTATAAAACTATGATAAATATGTATTATTTATTATCCATCAGAAACTTTCTGTATTCTACTATATCAATTTAATATAATTACATAAATTTTATTTACCGATTACGTAATATATATACGTTTAGTATAAGACATGAAATCCAAAAATTTAAGGAAGAAAATTAGTTCTAAAACTAAACAGATTTGTCATATAACATAAACATGTTGTATATTTATATTTTTTAATCCAAATTATTTAAACCAAACTGAATCCTGATCGTACACAAAAATAAATAATTACTATATAAATTATATATATTTATGTTATATTTATGTATATTTAGTTTGTGTATATTATTTTTATAAGTGAATTCATTTTTATTTATTGTTAGTTACTTTTATATATTAAATATTTTGAATTAGCTCAGATAATCTAACTAAGTTTTTAAATTTAAAAGTAAATAATATCAAATTATCTAATATTATTCTAAAATATAAATGATAAAAATAATTTTTATTTATATAAATTAATAAATATTGGATTTTTAATTTATCTATAACATTAAAAATAAAATATCAAAATTCTAAAATTGTTAATTTATAGAAGTTTTAGTATACAACTATGATAAATATGTATTATTTATGATCCATCAGAAACTTTCAGTATTCTAAATCAATTTAATATAATTACATAAATATTTTTTGCTGATTACATAATATATGTACGTTTAGTATAAAACATGAAATCCAGAAATCTAACCAAAAAAATTGTTTCTAAAACCAAACTGAGTTGTTATAAAATGGAAATATGTTCTGTATTTCTAATTTTTAATCCAAATTATTTAAACAAGTTAAAACAATCTTATATCCAAAATAAAAAATTACTATATAAATTATGTATATTTATATTATATTTATATACACTTATTAGTATAAAAATTCTAAATTATATAAATATGCTAAATAGCCATAAATATGTATTTAGTTATATTTATCTCAATTTCTGCCACATTAATAAAAATTGAACCAAATTTATCAAAGTTAAACTATTTTTTTTAAATTATATATTCTTTGTTGTTTTAACCTTAAAACTACATTAATTTGAATCCGTAAATACCACAGCGAATAATATAAAATTTGAACGGATACTAAACTCTTCTACCTGAATTATCTGAATCCAAAAAATGTCAAAACAAATCTGATTTAAAACCTAAATAAAATATCTTCTGTCCTATAAACATAAAATATCCGTTTTAGAAAATTTAAATCACAAAATATACAGTTATTATTACAAGTTATATATATAATGATTCAAAAATATAAGATCAAATAAATGTAAAAGAGAATTCGTAATTATTGTTAATATAATTTATTGATTTAAATTAAAAAAGACATTTAAATAAATTTGAAATTATTGTTAGTTTTAATCATATTAATATATATATATATATTTATGTTTGGTTGTATCATGTATGAATTAAATAAAAGTTGTTTGAACATAAAATTTTAAATTTGTACTTCAATTATAACATAATATTATGAAAAAAATAAAACAAGTAAAAGCATATTTAAATTTTAAAAAAAAATCCTATTTCATAGTGCGGGTCTATTTTTAGTATTTTATAACATATATGCATTATTTATCCGAGAAATGTTTTGTTACGATCGAGACATTATCATAAAACCATGAATATTATGATCTGAACGATAATTCATTAATTCTTACAAATGGATGATCCAAATGTATTTCATTTCGGTTGCGGGTCATCTTGGTTGTTCCACGTAATTTTCATGGTTATATAACAATATGGAGAGAAATATCAAAAAAATTAAGGGGTGTATTTGACTAAATATATGGTTAGATTTGAGTTTTAATAAATTTTAAGATGATTTATTTTGATTAAATTTTGGTTAATTGAGAATTTGTTATTAAATTTTATGAAATCTTACATAAATTATGAGATTTTGTTTTTTTGTAATTTAACAAGAATTCCCTCAAATCTAACATGAAAATGTTAAATCAAATTCTAGTATTGTTTTCAATAACACTGAATTTTAAAATTTAAATTAATAATACATAATTTATCATTTTAACTTATTTCTCTTTAAATACTCAGTTTATTACACAACTTTAGAGTCTTGCGGGAAATTAAGCTGATGGAGGGGGTTAAACACTATGAATTTTGAAAGTTTTTTTTTTTTTTTAAATTTGCCTAATAAAATATCAATCTCCCTAATCGAACCAACCGACCTACAAACAATATTGTACATGGTGGAAGTAAATTATTTATATATATTGTTAGTATAGTTAGGATGATCCTTTTTTTCTCGCTCTTGGATTCTGACTCAACGAAAGCTTCTGTGGATTCGGTTTCATACGAAAACAATGAAGAGTCTTCAAGAACATGGATTTGTATTAGTAGATAGAGTGTTTTAGATTCATCTAAGATCAATGGAAAGCTTACAACAACTTCTTGAAATGACAAGATTCTTTAGTAGCTGCAATAGCTTATCCAGAGTGAACAATGTATTGCAGCTAAATGTTAATAATTTGGATAATTTGTTCTTTGTTATGAGTTTTATTTTAATTGTTTGAAAAAAAAAATGGTCAATATCAATGTAAATCAGAAATTATAATAAACCGAGCTGAACCGAAACGGGTTGGTTAATCGAATTGACACACGAGGGTTTTCTATTTTAATTGATCCACAACGAGATAATCTGAACCGTACGATTCTTAAACCCAAACCAATATAGACCGTCGAAGAACTTCTCTTACTCCTTCCCCGTCGTAGCGACGTAGTCGCAAGTCTCGCAGCCGGTAAAGCGCATGAAGGATCTTCACACTTTTTACTTTCTTCTCTAATTCTCTCTCTCTCTCTCTCTCTCTCTCTCTCTCTCTCTCTCTCGACGAACCTGGTAATGGTTCTTCGCCATTTGTCTTCTTCCTCTGATTACTTTTTGGGTTCTATATTATAAAAAGTTCTTCTTTCAATGTTTAAAGATCCTTATGACTAAATAAAATCTGTGTTTATGCGATTTGTTTCACTTTAGTTGTATTTTAGTATCTAGGATTGATAAAGGAAGAGGATTTTTGTTTAATTCTGATCTAGGTTTTTTTATTGTTGGGAATTTTTTTTAATTCAAGTTAAAAATCGCATTTTTATTTGCTTGTTGTACTGATTGATGATTTTGGGGTTTTTTTTTTTTGTTTTTTTGTAGCGGCGGTGATTTAGAAAATGGGAGATGGGACTGAGGAGGTTGTGGTTAGGTCACATGTGCTAGAAAAGAAGAAGCTTGTTGAGGATGAGCAAGTAGTGAAGAATGAGTTGGTAGGATCTGATGAAGTTAAGGATGATAACGAAGATGAGGTTTTTGAGGAAGCTTTTGGTTCAGAGAATGAAGAGGAAGATCCAAAGCCTGAATCTTTGTTTGAACCTGATGATGATCTACGTATAGGCGAAACTCTTCAAAGTTCTAAGGATGAGCATGCTGATTTTGAAGAAGCAGTTGCTGATTTGCAAATATATAATTGCATGGCTGCTTCTGATCAATGTCGCATTCGCTACCATGAAGAAAGTCCTTCAAAACCCAACAAGAAGAAGAAGGGAAGCAAAAACCCTGAAGCAAATCTTTTGTTCAATCTCAATTCATGCTCTAAGTCCAAGGACCTCTCAGCTGCATTATCTCTGTATGATGCAGCTGTTACTTCCAGTGAAGTACACCTCAGCCAGCAATTTTTTCAGACCCTTCTTTACCTATGTTCAGCTTCTATTAGTGACATATCTCCTCAAAACCTTGCCATTGACCGTGGCTTTGAGATTTTTGATCGTATGGTTAGTTCTGGGATAGGTCCTAGTGAGGCATCTGTCACTTATGTGGCTCGGCTGGCTGCTGCTAAAGGTGATGGTGATTACGCTTTCAAGTTAGTCAAGGACATTGTTTCTGTTATGGGCATATCGGTTCCTCGTTTGAGGACCTATGCACCGGCTTTGCTCTGTTTCTGTGAGAAATTGGAGGCTGAAAAGGCTTATGAAGTGGAAGAGTTTATGGAGGATGCAGGTATTGCATTGGATGAGGCCTAGATATCGGCTTTGTTGAAGGTAAGTGCTGCCACGGGCCGAGAAAGCAAGGTTTATAGATACTTACATAAGTTAAGGGAATTTGTTGGTTGCGTTTGTGAAGAAAGTTCAAAAATTATAGAGGAATGGTTCTGTGGACAAAAAGCTGGTGAGATTAGAGATAATAGGATTGGTTCTGATGTTGGGCTACTTAGAGAAGCTGTTTTGAAGAATGGAGGTGGGTGGCACGGGCATGGGTGGGTTGGGGAAGGCAAATGGATTGTGGAGAAAAGTAATGTTAGCTCAATCGGAATATGTTTGAGCTGCAGTGAGCAGTTGGTTTGTTTAGATACCAATGAGGTCGAAAGACAGAAGTTCATGGATTCATTGGCGGCTTTGGCTGCGGAGAGGAAGGCAAAGATAAACTCATGCGAGAAAAAGGGGGACTTCAGCGAGTTTCAGGTTAGGGAAATAATGGATTATTGTTGGATTTTCTTAACTTGCTTTTAATAAGTTTGGGACATAAAACTTGCATTAGATAAACACTTTCTGGAGAATGCAAGTTTATGTTTACTTAGTTAATACTGATAAGCAATTAGAGATAGGTATAGTGCTTGGAGTTTTTAGTGCAAAAGAGAGTTCCATCTCTTCTTTTAATCTTTTTGGCACAGTTTCACCAATTAGGAAACATTGTCTGAGTACTATATAGTTTATAGCTATATGACAGGCGTCTGACGAAAGATAGAAGTAAAAAGAGAAATGAAAATGCTCTTATTTACCTTGTGTTTTTAGATTTTCTTCGAAAATCCAATTGTCCAAGGTGAAATTCTACTAAGTTTGGTGCTTGAAACAGAGTTTCTATTGAAAATATAACGAATATATATTTAGTATTGAATTTTACTCAAAACTATATGCTAGGACTGGCTTGAGAAACATGGAAATTACGAAGCAATAGTAGATGGAGCAAATATTGGGCTCTACCAACAAATTTTTTTATATGGCGGTTTCAGTCTTCCACAGGTTCTTACCTATTTTTACTTGTTTTTCGTCCCCCATATATTTGAATCCATCTCTATGGTACTAACATTGTACATTTACGATAGAGCAGCTTGAAGCTATGGTGAAGGAACTTTACCATAAAAGTGGTAACAAGAAATGGCCTCTAATTCTATTGCACAAGAAACGGGTCAGGGCGCTTTTAGAAAACCCGACCCACCGTAAACTAGTTGAAGAATGGATTAATAATGGTGTTCTATATGCAACTCCACCTGGTTCCAATGATGATTGGTATGAACTTTAAGCTTTTCTTACAACACAATTAGTTCAAAAAAAAAAAAAAAAAAATGTATGATTACACTCATCTTTTATATATGTATATTTAACTTGATCAGGTGTTGGCTCTATGCTGCTGGTAAGCTCAAATGTTTGCTTGTGACAAATGATGAGATGAGAGATCACATTTTTGAACTCCTAGGAAACAAGAAAGACATCAGGTAGAGAGTTATAAAATTTATAATACACATAATAACGTTTTTGAGAAATCTACAAATTAGCTTTTGGTTTATTATGGTTATGAATCTTTTGATGCAGGTCCGGTATACTTTTGTGAAAGGTAATTTGAAGCTCGAAATGCCGTCTCCATTTTCGGTTGTTATTCAGGTTTGTTTACCATCTCAGTCCTTTGTCCCCCGGTTCTACGAAATGGATTGTTTCTGAATTACATTTTCTACATATCAGGAATCAGAGAAAGGGTCATGGCATGCCCCGGTTTCATACGAAAACAATGAAGAGTCTTCAAGAACTTGGATTTGTATTAGTAGATCGAGTGTTTTAGATTCACCTAAGATCAATGGAAAGCTTACAACAACTTCTTGAAATGACAAGATTCTTTAGTAGCTGCACCAGCTTATCGAAAGTGAACAATCTTGAGAATTTGGATGATTTGTTCTTTGTTATGAGTTTTATTTTACTTATTTGAAAAAAAAATTTTTGGTCGAAATCAATGTGAATCAGAAATTATAATAAACCGAACTGAACCGAACCGAACCGGGTTGGTTAATCGAATTAACACACGAGGGTTTTATATTCCCCTTTTCACTGATCCACGTTTCACGATTGCATCAACGAGCTAATCTGAACCGTACGATTCTTAAACCCAAACCAATCTAGACCGTTGAAGAACGTCTCTTATCTCTTTCCCCGTCGTAGTCGCAAGTCTCGCAGCCGGTAAAGCGCATGAAGGATCTTCACACTTTTTACTTTCTTCTCTAATTCTCTCTCTCTCTCTCGACGAACCTGGTAAGGGGTTTTCGCCATTTGTCTTGTTCTTCTGATTACCTTTTTGGGTTCTATATTATAAAATGTTCTTCTTTTTATGTTTAAAGATCCTTATGACTAAATAGAATCTGTGTTTATGCGATTCGATTCACTTCAATTGAATTTTAGTATATGGGATTGATAAAGGAAGAGGATTTTGTGGTGATTAATTCTGATCTAGGGTTTTTTTTTGGTTGTTGGGAATTTTTTAATTCAAGTTAAAAATCGCATTTTTATTTGCTTGTTGTACTGATTGATGATTTTGGGGGTTTTATTGTTTTTTGTAGAGGCGGTGATTTAGAAAATGGGAGATGGGACTGAGGAGGTTGTGGTTGGGACACATGTGGAAGAAAAGAAGAAGCTTGTTGAGGATGAGCAAGTAGTGAAGACTGAGTTGGTAGGATCTGATGAAGTTAAGGATGATAATGAAGATGAGGTTTTTGAGGAAGCTTTTGGTTCAGAGAATGAGGAGGAAGATCCAAAGCCTGAATCTTTGTTTGAACCTGATGATGATTTACGTGTAGAGGAAACTCTTCAAAGTTCTAAGGACGAGCATGATGATTTTGAAGAAGCAGTTGCTGATTTGGATGAAACAAGTAGCACTCAAGGAGGAGTTAAAGATTTTAAGGTTGATAATTTGGTTGTTGGAGAGGGACAACGAGAGGTTGGATTTAATTCTGTCACTTCCGAATTGAAAGGTGATAAGGTGGAAGCAGGTGCGGATAATTCTTATGGTCAAATTGAATCAAGCTTGGATGTTGATGAGAATACTGAGAAGGTTATTACAAATGGTTCCAATTTAGCGGTCGAGGATGTGAATATGCAAAATGGAAATACACATTCGGTTTTGGAGAATGGGGAAGTCTCTCCTAAGAATAGGGAAGACAGCGAGAAGGCTGAAGTTATCTCAGAAAGTGTTATGTCTCAGGAACCATGGGATGATGGCATTGAAGTCGAAAATTGGGAGGAAAGAGTTGATGGCATACATACAGAACAAGTGGTTGAGGGAGATGAAGGAACAAATAATAATCATGTTGAGAAAGGTTCGGTATGTATAGTCAATGATTCTGAGGCAAAAGGAAATGGGGAGACTGGTGTCGACTCTACAAGTAGTATTGTTAAAAGTGATTCAAGTGACGACACCTTGAACAATAATATTGCAGTAGCAAATGCAGGGAGCTCATCTCCATTGGAGAAGCCTATTTCCGAGGAAAAGGCAGAGATTGAAGGTGACAGTAATGGTTTGAAACCAGAGCATGACTTGGCTTCTTCGCCAATCTCAAATGTGGAGTCTACTGAAGTTTGCAGCAATAGTGGTTCCCCTGGGGCAACTTGTAAAGAACCTGAGACAGTTCAAAATGCTAATGGTGTACATGATGTGCAACAGAGTCCTCAACCTAACAAAGAACTTGAGAAGCAGGCAAGCAGCAGAGTAGATCCAAAGATTACGGAAAACCCGCATTTAGAGAGAGAAACTGAGATAGTAAGTTCTGTTTCACCAACAGAGTCTAGAAGTAATCCTGCAGCATTACCACCTGCTCGTCCGGCAGGTCTTGGCCGTGCTGCTCCTCTATTGGAACCTGCACCACGTCTACCTCAACAGTCTCGTGTTACTCAACAGCCTCGCGTCAATGGCAATGTCTCTCACAATCAGCCTCAGCAAGCTGAGGAATCTACCACTGCTGAGACTGATGAGCATGATGAGACCCGCGAGAAGCTCCAGTTGATCAGGGTAAAGTTTTTGAGGCTTGCACACAGACTAGGGCAAACTCCGCACAATGTTGTTGTTGCTCAGGTTTTATATAGGCTTGGATTGGCTGAACAGTTGAGGGGCAGAAATGGAAGCCGTGTTGGTGCATTTAGTTTTGATCGTGCCAGTGCCATGGCAGAACAGCTTGAGGCAGCTGGACAGGATCCACTTGATTTTTCTTGTACTATTATGGTGCTTGGTAAAAGTGGGGTTGGTAAAAGTGCAACTATCAATTCTATATTTGATGAAGTGAAGTTTTGTACTGATGCATTCCAGATGGGGACAAAGAGGGTTCAAGATGTTGAGGGTTTTGTTCAGGGAATTAAGGTACGGGTAATTGACACTCCCGGTCTCTTACCGTCGTGGTCTGATCAAGCCAAGAACGAGAAGATCCTGAATTCTGTTAAGGCTTTCATCAAGAAAAATCCACCTGACATTGTACTATATCTTGATAGGTTGGATATGCAAAGCAGAGATTCTGGTGACATGCCCCTCTTGCGCACTATCAGTGATGTTTTTGGACCATCAATATGGTTTAATGCCATCGTGGGTTTGACTCATGCTGCTGCTGCTCCACCAGATGGCCCAAATGGCACTGCTTCTAGCTATGACATGTTTGTAACTCAACGTTCTCATGTCATCCAGCAGGCCATTCGCCAAGCAGCTGGAGATATGAGGCTCATGAACCCTGTTTCTTTAGTTGAGAATCACTCTGCTTGCAGGACTAATCGGGCAGGCCAGAGATTATTACCGAATGGCCAAGTGTGGAAGCCTCATTTGCTGTTACTCTCATTTGCATCCAAGATTCTAGCAGAAGCAAATGCTCTTCTGAAACTACAAGATAGTATTCCAGGGAGACCATTTCCAGCTCGGTCCAAGGCTCCGCCATTACCATTTCTCCTTACATCGCTTCTGCAATCAAGACCACAACCTAAGCTTCCTGAACAGCAGTATGATGATGAAGAAGATGAAGATGATTTTGACGAAGCATCAGATTCTGAAGAAGAATCAGAGTATGATCTGCTTCCTCCCTTTAAGCGGTTAACTAAAGATCAAATGGCTAAGCTTAGTAAACCTCAGAAGAAGCAGTATCTCGATGAGATGGAGTACCGGGAGAAACTATTTATGAAGAAGCAAATGAAAGAAGAAAGAAAAAGACGTAAGATGTTTAAGAAATTTGCTGCTGAAATTAAAGATTTGCCTGATGGGCATAGTGAAAATGTGGAAGAGGAGAGTGGTGGACCTGCATCAGTTCCGGTTCCCATGCCAGATTTATCTCTACCTGCGTCTTTTGACTCTGACAACCCTACTCACCGCTACCGTTACCTTGATTCCTCCAATCAATGGCTTGTTAGGCCAGTACTGGAAACTCATGGTTGGGATCATGATATTGGTTATGAAGGTGTGAATGCTGAACGGCTTTTCGTTGTGAATGACAAAATACCAGTATCTTTCTCAGGCCAAGTGACAAAGGACAAGAAAGACGCAAACGTGCAGTTGGAAATGGCCAGCTCGGTCAAACATGGAGAGGGTAAATCAACTTCCCTAGGTTTGGACATGCAAACTGTTGGAAAGGAACTGGCTTACACTCTTCGGAGCGAAACAAAATTTAACAATTTCAGGAAAAACAAAGCTGCAGCTGGTCTCTCTGTAACGCTCTTGGGCGATTCGGTTTCTGCAGGGCTTAAAGTCGAAGACAAGTTGATTGCCAGTAAATGGTTCAGAATGGTTATGTCTGGTGGAGCAATGACTAGTCGAGGAGATGTTGCTTATGGTGGTAGTTTAGAAGCTCAGTTGAGAGATAAAGATTATCCGCTTGGTCGGTTTTTGACTACTATTGGACTTTCCGCAATGGATTGGCACGGTGATCTCGCTATCGGAGGAAATATACAGTCTCAGGTTCCCATTGGTCGTTCCTCTAATTTAATAGCTCGTGCTAATCTGAACAATAGAGGAGCAGGACAGGTAAGTGTTCGTGTAAACAGCTCCGAGCAGCTCCAACTTGCTATGGTTGCAATTCTTCCTCTCTTCAAGAAGCTACTTAGTTATTATTCCCAGCAAACACAGTACGGACAATGATGAAGAACATTTAGGCTGATTTCACTTCCATCCCCTTGCAATCAGAGTATTAGGAAATGATTAGTCACAAGAACATGTTAGAGCGAGTCAAAAAAGGTATCAAAACCTCATTTCTTTGATCTATAATCTGCTTTGATTCCTGATTTCATTCTTTTTGTTATTCTGCAAACCCTCTTCATGGATTTTGCTGATGTTGATGTGCTTTGGGTTTAAGCAGGAGCTTTGTCTGCTAGCGGGAGAACAATTGTTGGAGCAAAAAGCATGTCTTGAAATAGTCAGAAACATAACACGTTCCTTGTCTGATGATATATATATAATAATAGTTCAGTGGTTTTTTTCTTCTATTTCTAAAAACCTTGTGATCTCTCTTATGAATGAAGCATATCTATTTTTGTTCATGTCCCTCTTTGGATTAGTACCTTCTTTAATGATTGGTGCATTAGATAATAATATATATGTAGATAATTCTATCTTTAAATGTTAGGCTTTGCATCATAAATGCAAGAACTGATAGGTACTATGATTACTATAACATAAGAGAATATAATAGTCTATAAATTTTCCAAGTGTAGACTTTCATAGTATTACTAAAAGACCCAAGAACAATGAGAATAAAGAATCACTTGCAGATTTCGAATCTGCAAGGTCCAGAGTTAGCCTTGATGAATCGGATAGCGGTGATAAGAACATCGTGCTGTGAGTTTCCGAGAAGAGCCAAATTGGTATTTGTGATGACAGAGACAGAAGTGTAAGCAAAGCCAAGAGAGTTGTATGAATTGAGTAATGCAGTTGTTGCTTCTCTTATGAGAGTCTTATAGGTTTCTCCTCGCCCTTCGAGAGCCTCCCTTACCGTCATATCAGTACCGTATACCCTCCCGGCTATTATCCCGAACGCAACCGCGACCTTTGTGTCTGGACCTATTGCCCTCCAGTAGCATCTGTACTCAGGTTTTATCCACAACCTATACATGTCACAACGTTAGGAAATTATTTGAAAACAGAGCTAGGCATAAAAACTAGATCATACATATTTAATATTTGATTTGAATGTTAGTAGTAATACTTTTATACCAAAACAAAACTGAAATTAGTAACCGAATAAATCAAAATTCTAAGATTATTGTATATTGTCAACATTTAGTCCAAAACAGAATTAAACCAGAGAAATTCAAATTGAATAAAAAAGAAACCGGTTTATTGGAAATCGAAAATTGAAAAAAGTAAACCTTTAAAAACCGAACGGAAAAACCAAAACCCGAAAAATTCAGGCCTTATGTGAAGTGTGCTAAGAAATGAGTCAGAGAAAGCTCACTGGTGAGGACAAGCTGATGGCTCTATAAATGGCATTGGAGGTATTGGAGGAAAAGATGGAAGCTTAAACTGAGGAGGTGATGTAACTGGAGGAAAACTTATGGATGGGACCTGAGTAGGAGGCAATGTAGCTGGAGGAGGACTTATGTCAGGGACCTGAGGAGGAGACTTGACAGGAACCTGAGGAGGAGGCATGACCGGAGCTACGGGTGGTTTAGGACAAGCAGGCATAGGCTGAACCGGCTGAGCAAGAAGTGAATCCGCAACAAACATTTCAATGCCAAAAAAACTAAACACTAACTTAAGTCTCTGTGCAGGACCTGAAGCAATGTTGCAACTACTTGAATCTTGTTGACCTCCATTATCTGAAACCTGAGCATAACAGTTGCTTAGATCTGGTGTACCATCAAATCTCATTACATAACCTCCAAGCCAATTAGTTATCTCTTCTCTTGACATATAAACTTGTCCATTGTCATCAGAACATGTGACAATAACCTTGATTCCTGTAACAAATTAACAACTCATCTTAAGGAATACAAGAAGAGAGAACAATGTGCGAATGTTATTTATTATTACCGGAGACAGGAAAATCAAACAAAGATCTCTCTCCATCCTTGCATTGGTCACAAAACACTGTGCCACTGACCGAGGCATATCCAGTTACTCCATCTATGGCTAAGCAAAGAACAAGAAAGGTAAAAAGGAAAAGATTATGATTTGGATCCATTTGATTTCTCAGAAACTATAAGCCATAAAGAACACGAAGAGAAATGGGAAGTTATGGTTGTCTTAAAAGAACAGAAGATAAAAAAAAAAGTGTAAATCATCACTTGTTCTCCAACTTTCAACTGCTAGATATTAATTGAGGTTGTTGACAAAGACCAAAGAAAAGAAAAAAACATTAGTTTATGGTCTGAACATGAGAGTATCCGTACGAGTCAAGAAAAATTAATGTTCCAATCTCCAAAGTTCTTAATGAACTTTTAATTATCTCCCTAACCTTATGTGCTGAGCAATAAATAATTGTCGTCTTTTTGTTTTTTTAGTGGGTTTTTTTTGGTGATAGTTATTGGTTTTGAAGCTATTGGCTCAAAGCAATCAATACTATCAAGACTTTGTATGAATATAGTTGTGTCAAGCTGTAACTTATGTGAACACTGTTACACAAAGAACACGTGAAGTGTGAAAAAAAAAAAAGAAAGATAAATTTTTCAAGACGTGTGCAGTTTTTGGACCCGTACCCGCACGAACTTTACAAAATTTTATGTTTCTATTTATCGATCACTGTTTCTAAAATTTCATGGAGATGTTTTGGCTGTTTTCTTGATTTTAAGAAAAAGAGATTGTGTAGTGTAGGCAGTAGGAAAGTAATGCAATTTGTTTTGTTCATGTTGGAATGTTATTTATTTCACATAATTGCTTCTTCCATGTTGGTAGTTATTGATGTCATGAGTTAATTAAGTCGATAAAATACAAACATACATCAATCCCCACTTTTACATATAGATTTGATGAATCTTGGTCGTCGGATGGGAATACGTTACAACTTCAGGATATATTTAATATATGTAAACCCTTGGCTTATAAGGCCTGGCAGTTACAATACGTTTCGATTTGATTAATTACGTATGAAGAAAACGTTTTTATTACCATGGATTTAACCTGCAACATCTTATAAACTTCTTTAACAGAAAAAAAAAAAAAAAAAAAAAAAAAATCTTATAAACTTGCAAAATGGTAAAGCAGATAAATGAAATTGGGCCTTGAAATGAAATATATAATAGTACAATGGGCCGTCCTTACAAATATTTGGGCACAAGCTGTACTAAAAGAAAAATATCAATAATTTTTTTCTTTTGTGGTTATAAAAATCCAAAGTAACGAAATGCATAAAACAAAAATAAAAACGTTACACCATTTTTCCATCTATGATATGTAAAAGTCCGACAAATCACATCCATTTCATTTTCTTTGCTCGGAAAAAAATCATTAGATCTTTTTTGTCGTATAGTCCACAATCTCAGTAGTACTTTACCATATCCAATAAAAAACAAGTCTTCTTCTCATTTTCTCATTTTTTTAATACTCCAGTTTGACAATTCCAAGATGCTTAGATATTTGATAATAATATTTAAATTGATTCTCCCGTATTTTTCTCTAGTAGTTGTAGTAGAACCCATGTACCAATTCATTCGTATTATTGTTGCAATTTTACCATATCAAATCAGATTTAAAGTCTACTAACTCATTTTTAATACGATTCTATGAACATATAGCAAAAAACAAAAGCTTGAGAATGACCTAAGATTTATTATTCCCAATATTATTCATCCAATGGTAGCGAAACTCGATCACAAAAGCAGAAACTTAAAAATCCAAAAACACCAGAAAACATCAAAAGCAACAACACAAAAGCTACCATTGGATCATCATCATCTTGACAAACTCACTCAGATCTGACCACAGTCAGTAATGACAACAGGCTTAGAAGTCCTTCCAGAATCAGATCCAACCTTCTCAATGTTCCTAACGACATCCAAACCTTCAACAACTTGACCAAACACAACATGCTTCCCATCGAGCCATGATGTCTTCTCAGTACAGATAAAAAACTGAGATCCATTTGTATTAGCACCAGCGTTAGCCATAGATAAAATACCTGGACCTGTATGTTTCTTGATAAAGTTCTCATCTTTAAACTTCATTCCATAGATTGATTCACCTCCGGTTCCATTCCCGGCTGTGAAATCTCCTCCTTGACACATGAATTTTGGAATCACACGGTGAAATTTTGATCCTTTGTAGTGTAGTGGTTTACCGGATTTTCCAATTCCTTTCTCTCCGGTACACAGTGCACGGAAATTCTCAGCTGTTTGTGGTGTTGTGTCGGCGTATAACTCCATCACAATTCTACCGGCGGGTGAACCACCGACGGACATATCGAAGAACACTCTAGGGTTTGACATTTTTCTTTTTTTTTTGAGATTTGGTTTGAGAGAGATTAGGGTTTTGGTTGGGGACTGTTTTGATGAAGGTGACGATGTGTTGATTCATATAGAGGGCTTAGTGTGGGATATTGAAAAGGAAATATTTTTTTGAGCGTTGATTGTTACACGTGGATTGATCTTAAAGGGTTTGTGTTAACTGTGGTTAGTATCGAATCTGACTATGGTTGAAAAGTTGCGTGGATCCGAGGCAGAGAATATAGTTTTTCTTTTTCTGCTTTGAGGTTTTTAACTTTTACTGGATAGACTTGGCATGAATCGTGTGGTTGACTACTAAACGATATCGTTTAGAATAATTAAAGGGCCAGGCCCAACCCATGTAGGCCTAAGTAGGTCCAAGTAGGCTCAACAATGTTTTCCTTACATCCTTGTTCTCCTACGCTTCTGTCTCTATAACTCCTTATCTTGTATATTGAAACCCAAGTAGAAAACTTGGGCCTACAATTAAGCTAAGCTTGGCCCATTCAATGCAAAGACCTCAAAGCTAAGCTTGGCAAGAACTTGACCAACTCTTAACATGTAAAGTTTAGGAAATGGTTGTGTTTCCTTGTAACATCTACTAGAAGATAAGAAAGAAAGTATTTAAGATTTTGTGAAGTTACAAAGGTAAGGGAGGTCTTTTACCAACAACTATATGGTTAGTATCGTTGTGTGTGTTCTTCTCTTCGCAAGTCCTAGCTGAGATTTGCTATAATCTACTTCTTCTTCTTTGACTTACTCGATGATTGTTTGTACGAGGTACCCTGTAAATCAAGAGTGGTGTATCAATTCCAAAATACACAACAAAGCACATTCCATTATGGAGAAGTTCTTAGATCTTGTGTGAAGAGTACCTCGAGCCATTCATCAAGGGAAGCATCTTTATTTGCTGTTCCAACTTCAACTTTTGGTGCTCTCTTTGTTTTCTGCGCAAAGAATTCACATTAACTACAAAGTTAGCATTGCTTAAGAGAAAATGACAGGATATCGAATAAAAGTGCCATAAGATAGCTAAATATAGTGTGTATAAATAAGGAGACGTTTCACGTACCTTGGTCATATGCCTCAAACTATTTTGGATATAGAAGACAAGAAAAATGATAACAGAAATTAAAAGGCCACTAAGGAAGACTGACTCCATCCTAAAGAGAGGACCATTGTCAACAACTTCAATGGTTCCATTGTAAAAATTGCTTTGGTATGGCTTGCCATCTATCTCACAGATGATGGTTCCAACTAGATCAAAAGCACCCGCCTGCACGAAAAAAAAACAACTAGCTTCAAATACTGTTCTATCTTTGATAGTCTTTTGAGACTACAAGAAACATACATACCTGCAAAAACTTACTAACAGCAAAAACATATGGGAAGGTAGCTTGGGAAGAAGTTGGCACAGATGCATTACTGAAACTCTTCAAATAGAAGATACAATAAGTTAAACCAAATAATAAATAGACAGCTTAAGAAGCAAATTTTTCAAATAAAAGGAAAAGAGGGGAAATCTCTATAGTCAGCATAGCCACTATTATAAATCTATAAGGTTCGAATTATATATGGTGTAAAGAGACAAAAGAAGCTATAAAAAGAAGGTATAATAAAAGGTAAGACAATAGTGATTTGGTATTAACACAAGAGATCACAAGCAATAAATGAGAGGAAGCAAAAAAGATCATTAATTTACCAGAGACGTGAGATTCTGAACAGCCTTTTGATTAAAAGGAAGATGTAAACTTCCTTTAACCGCAACTACATCTATATTGGATTGACCTATTCGAACCAAAATTAGAAACTTTAGCTTATTTCATGTAATCAAATTGCTGAATGAAAAATCGTTTTATCACCATCATTTTTTATTCCAACGAGCAGCTCAGTCTCAATTCCAGCTTTTATTACTGTAGACAATCAGACAAATCAGGATTAGCAAACATACACACAAAATTAGGAAGAAAGCTAGTTTTATAAATTGGAATTAAAAACATGAAAAAAATCTGAACTTTTTGCTCTGTTTTTGGGGAAAACGCAAATGGTTTCAACTCCAGGAGCTGAGGTAAGTTCCAAACCAAACACATCCTCTGCTTCACTCTCTTCTTCACCAACATCGGAAACTTCAAAGCCAGAACCTTCCGAATCCGATTGGCACAAACCAACTACAGCAAACATCTCATGTGAGCTTGAAACAACGCAAAATCAAATAAAGTTGGAATCTTTAAACTGAAAATGAACATCATCGAAAACAAGAAACAGAGTAGAATCAGAAGTTGATCTATTATAGCTATGGATGAGTAAAGAAAAACCTTGGAGGAAAGGTGAAGCAAGGAGAAGTAAAGCGAGGAAAAGAAGTTTAACAGTTGTCGTCATGATGGTTTTGAGATTGGTCGTCTCGAATTGATCGTTGTGATGGTCTCTGATGAAGTAAGGAGTCGTAAGGGCGAAGAAAGCAAGAAGACAGAGGTGGGTTCTTGTCTTTTGACGTGTTTTTATGCTTATCACCGCCGTTGACGAAGAAATGACATGGGATGCGGTGTAGATCGATCGAACTCGTAAAACAACGTCGTTTTAACTTTTGAATAATGGTTAATTCGTTAAAAGACGTCGTTTTGAAGATTGATTCCTTAAATCTAGTCGATTTTTTTTGTCCTGAATAAGAATGTAATTATGCAAATCTCAGTTAAAATGAAAGTTTTTTTATATTCTATTACATAATTTCTTCGAACAGTGATTCCATATGGTTCAAATTTTTTTCTCGACGGATGGTTATACACATACGACATTGTCTAAGAGAAGTTAATTCGAGATTTCGAGTAATAAGTGCATCAAAAGACATAGATGCTTGAAGAAGTATCTGGTCCAAAAAATGAAACTGAAGTCCACTATTTGTTAGTATGACATCATGAAGGTGCACCGTAACTATATATGTTCTCAACTCTAATTTATAACAGCATACAAATTTATATGCCAAAAACATGGGCGTACATTTACTTTAACATTTATTATTATTATTTTATCTTTTACTTTTGGCATCAATTATAGATAGAGTTGAATTAAGCATCTAACATTTCTAGAAGATAAAAAGTGTAAGGATCGATATACACATTAAAAAGTTGTATAAGTAAAAGAGAATCGGGTGAAGAGTAACATGGCATTCATGTGCATTCACAGCTAACCCCCAGCCCAGTTTATGTAATTATCATACAAAACAGCAAAAATAAGACCAACAAATTTTTAAATGTTTTTTGCTAGAACATATTAATTTAATCTCTTATATGTTTTGGTGCTTGAACTTCGAACCTTTTCTATTATTTTTTTCTAAATGGCTTTGTAATATATATATGTCGGTTAAATTACTAAAGACGGAGAAGACTAATAAAATTTATAAAAGAATAATGATTACAATTAAACCTCTATAAATATAATGTAGTGTCTACAAGTATCTTATAGATTTTTCAAACATTATGCAGACTTTGAAAACATTTGATAGATTCTGCAAATATTTGACAGCGAGCATTTTGTAAAGTTTGCAAACACTTCATTTGACATAGTCTTCGAACATTTGATAGAATATGCGAGTATTTGACAAAATCCCCACATAATTTGTGAAAATAGGACAAAATTTGCTAACAGATGACAGAGTTTTATAATAACTTCTATCTTTTCTGGAAAAAATATTTGTAACTCTAATCAAATGTTTTAGATAGAAAATATCATTTAGAATAGATTGTAATCGTAAATATGAACACAAATTAAACAAAATAATAATTTATTAATAATTTAATTTTCTTATGTATTTATTAGTTAGAAATAATAATTTTGGCTTGAAAAATATTTCTAAAATAAATCATTTGAGCAATAAAATTAAGAAAAAATCATTTTAGCTATTTTAAAAATAATAAAGTTATCTTAAACAAATTTCTCAAGAATATACATAGAAAATGTTTCTGCATGTTATAGATATAAGAATTTCTAAAATATTGTAAAACAGGTTTGAAAATAACATAACTAATGTTTCTAAAAGAGATTATTTGAACGGAAACAAATTAGCGGTGTGTGTTATCTATCTAATTACTTCCTTAAATTTATAAGTAAGAGTATATTTAGAAGGAAAAACAAAGTTTAAACGAATATAACGACAAAAGTTGAGCTAAGACACATAAGTGGCTCTCCTAAACACATGGGACCATAGCTCCCAAGAAAAATGCAGATGGAATTATTGAAATAGATTTGCTTGTTTTAGATTATGAAAATCTTCTACCTTTACACCGTTCATCATATGGCTTTTTGACCAAATCAGCTCCTTTGATTATGGAAGTTGTGATCTGTTTCACGGGGGATCTCTTTTTCGTTTTTAAAAATTAGGTTTTCTTTATAGTTGTTTTATTGAAACCAGCATATACAAATTTTAATTGAAAGCAAGTTTTGTAACACTAAAATATTTATAAAGAAATATTTTGATCCAAATACTGTAAAATTTGTAGCACTAGAATATTTATAAAGAAATATTTTGATCCAAATACTGTAAAACTTCTATAAATTAATAATATTAGATCAATGCATTTTATGATATTTTATTAATTCATTATATTGTTAATTTATATAAATGATATTTGGATCAATTTAGAATTAGAAAAATTACTAATTTATCGAGTACTAGTATATAAAGTTTTGTATTGTAATTAATGGTTTAGCACTTTGTTAGACCTTATATAATTTCTAGTCTGAGAAAAATTTATCTATGATCTTTCATGACAAGGTCTAGAATTATTATCAGAAGTTGTTTTGGATCTAAAGATAGAATAAATAAATTTACTTTTAGTATTGTTGTACTTCCGTTAAAAGAAAGCATTCCAACAATATCATTCGAACAATAATCTATATCTACGACTGTGAGTGTCTGAGTGAATCTATCCTTTTCATTTATTTTCTTACATTTTTAGAAAAATTTACTTCTATTCTACGCATGCATGACTAACAAACACAATTGTTACATACACATATTCACAGGCATCCACGTCTTCCTCATGATCTGACGACGGATTTATTACTCCGAAATTGTTAAGAGCACAATCAACTGATCTCACATGCAACTATGCAAGATACAAAAAAATAATTCCTAATAGCTCACTCACTTTTAGGTTATTTTCTCGATAAAATGAGAACTACGATAGTAGTTTAAAGAGCTGAAATCTAGGGAATAACTGATACTAACCTTGGAGAAAGATTGAACAGAAATTCATCTAGTATTTTGTGAAACAATAACAAAACTATTTAGAGAAAATAAAATGGAGGAGAGAGCACATGGATGTTGTGTGCAGAAGGGAAATTAAAATAGTAACCGAAAAATAAATATTTTGTATGAAAGTTTCACAAGCTCTTCCTGACCACAAATCCTCCACTGCTTTGTACTCTTCAGTGTACATTTTCTATTACCAAAGTCCGTGATTTACGCTCTTTAACGACACCTCTGCTTTGCAGTTAGTGAGACACGAATTGACACATCTTGAAATGTTCTTTCAAATATGTCTTAAAATATCAACAAAATAATTTAATATAATTTATTTTGCAAACTTACTCTAAACTACCCAAAAAATCTTAAACAATAAAAATCATATACAAAGAAATAATCTTAAAATTTAATTTTATATTTAAATTAATTTAGGTTTTATTTTTGTTGCCACCTCTTTTTATTAAATTTAGGAGAACAAATCCGCCAGTGACGGATATATTCCGAATAGGTTTCATATCGGGAAAAGATACCTAAGACTAAGAGTATGTGTAGTGGATCACATAATAATCAGTATTTAATTAAGAGAATCTCTTATAAAAATCTCTCAACTTTTAATTAAAATACTATTATTTTATTAATTTTTAAAAAGTTGAGAGAGTCTGTTGAAAAAACTAACACTGCACCTGCTCTAAGTGATTGTTCTGAGTCAAGATGTTCACTTGATTCTAGACTTCGTAATCCCGATATGGGTTTGTATCTCTCTCTCTGGAATTGTTCTTATCATCTGATAATTTAATTAGTAGTCGATCTAGTATAATGAGTTGGAGAACAAAATCAAAATCAGATTTTCTATAAAAAAAAAATTATAAGTTATATAACTAATTAAAATTATTTCAACTTTCAAACAATGAATCATTGTACATAATAATTAAAAAACTAAAAGTGATAAAATAATGAACGAAAAAATATTTAGTCAAAAAAGTAAGTCCACAGTCACAAGCCTTAATGGAGCAATACTATTTTTTTCATCTTTTGTAGTGAAATAAATTATTTTCACATTTGCGATTGTTTGGGGGGGAGGCTATGTCAAGAATAGCACGATAAACTTTTTTTTAGCTATTGGACCCACTCACCAATTGGCTTCTATTCCTTTAAAGATAAAAGATCGTTTAAGCTATCATCTATGTTTTTTCCGAGTCTCCTCGGTCAAGGTGTGTAGTCTTGGCCAATCTTGTGGTGAAGAGATAGCTTTAATCAATGTGCAAGCATCATTCTTAAAACACACACATTAAATAACAGTTTATGGGGATGCGGAGTAGCCTGATATTTTTGCTAGAATCTATTACATGTCTATGACATTTGTATAGACATTTTCCAATACTGAACGGGGCGCATTAAAGAGTTTATAAAGATATAAAAAATTTGAAACTCTAAAATAATTACTATCACTTTATTTAACTCAAAGGTTATATGACTTGATCATTCTTATTAATAATCAGGAAAAATGTTGTAAGTGGTTTGGACATTGGATGTTGTAAGACCATTCCATTAATAATAAATATAGATATTTTATTTATTTTTTATTAATAAATTAAAAACAGTTGCAATCTAAGTGTCTTGATAAAAAAACACTTGAATTTTTGGTAAAGATAGAGTCCACTTTAATATAACTGTAGTATTTAGCATCCATAGAAGAAGTTTTGAGCCTGAGCGGGATATCAGCTTCTCTGGATGAATTTGGATCCATATTAGACCGAATGTGTGATTTTGAAACTCGGATTTATATCCAAAAATTCCAAACATCCACAAAAAAGCCAGATATCCGGTCGGATGCGCATATCTATTTTTTTAAAAAATAAAAATAAATAATTAAAACAAATTCTAAAAATAAAAAAATATATTAAAAATTATACAAATTAAATAAATATAAATATTATTATAATCATACAAAATATTCAATATATATTAATATAATAAAATATACTAATATAATATAAATATTATTAAAATATTATTTATAACCGGATCCGGATATCCAGTCGGATTTTTTTCATTATCTGTATTATCCGCATCCGGTCGGATCCGTAATTTCACTATCTAAATCTAGCCAACCAGATATCCAGTTTTTCAGAGCGGATAATATCAGATCCTGAATTAGATCTCAGATAATATGTCACAAAGCTACGTGGAGGTAGTGTATGTTTATTGTTTATGTTTCAAACTTTCAAGTCTATATTATATACTAAGAAATAAATCCACATAGCATATATGGGTTATCTTGTTACAAACCAGGTGGAGATAATAATGGACCATAATGTCATAACAGAACCAGCAAAACATGGTTATAAACTCTAATGTATTTTGCCATTATGCCTTCCACACACACATCTTTCACTTTCTCTCTCAGACACATAGACATACACAAGTACACAACACATGCATGTATTTATAAATGCATACACCTCATCCCTCAATATCCTCCCAACTCTCTCTCTCTTTTCTCCAAACACAACCAAAAGCTTTTCTCTATCTCCAAAAACACAAAATGGCCATCCTCAAGAAACCTACAAAACTTGCTCAAACAGCAATGCTTAGGCAGATTCTGAAGAGATGTTCGAGTTTTGGGAAGAAGAATGAAGGAGGAGGATATAAAGAAGTTGATCTCCCACTTGATGTACCAAAGGGACATTTCCCTGTCTACGTGGGACACAATAGGAGTAGATACATCATTCCCATCTCTTTCTTGACCAATCTTGACTTCCAATGTCTCCTTAGAAGAGCTGAGGAAGAGTTTGGCTTTGATCATGACATGGGTCTCACCATTCCTTGTGATGAACTCTTCTTTCAAGATCTGACTTCTATGATCCAATGAGATCTCAGATGTTTTAAGAACAAAAGTAAGAAGCAGTTAAGCTAAAGGAGATGGATATGGAGATGGTTAAAGATGAAGTTTATTTTTTCTTTTTAACTTTAGTAGCTTCTCCCTTTTTTAAAACATCCTCTCTCTTTCCTTTAGTTTGATCACTCTACGATGTCTTTCTTATATTTTTCTCTGTTTTTCTTTTGTCCCATTTTAGCCTCATCTTGAGTCTTTTTTACGGGTCAATATTTGACTCGTCTACCAAAAAAACTCACCAGATGGGAATTTTTGGGTTTAGATCTGTGAAGAAAACTTGTAAAATTTTCATCACGGATATTTGGTTTGTTATTGAATCTGTGAGAAAGGTTAAATTATGATTTTGATGATTATTATATTCTGAGTAAAAACAATACATTTACATCCAATAAAGAAAAAGGTATCTTCTTGTACAAATTTATTTAAAGCATTGTATTTAACTTGAGACAAACTTAGATTAAAGGCCAAAAAATTGTAGGTCTCTAGTTTCTAATCGAGCTTAAACTTTAGATTAAAAGTTTTTACCCGAAAAAGGTAAAAAAAGAAGAGAGAAATAAGAATGTTGTTTGGATTATTTAAAATGGAATACAATTACGTAATTAACCATTTTTGAAGTTAAACGATAATTGAAGTTTGAATCTTAGATTCATAGAACTCCTAAAGACTATGGTCAAAATAGGTCACAAATTAATACTATTTGACTAAAATTCATTAACCGTCTTACTCTACATAAAACACTTTTGTAGAACAAAGATCATCTGAAACCGAAAGCTAATTACCAAACCTTGGGTAGATTCATATTATTGAATTGCATTCTGCAAACATGTGTTGGTCAAGTAATTCAATCACTAACGGAACTTTAAATATTTTCTTTCGAATTTTCTTTTAAAACTGATTTCATAATGTATATTGAAGTGGTTTACTACTATGAATATAAGAAAAGAAAATAAGTGGAGTCTTTAAAACGTTTGAATTTACGGTCTAAACACAAGAAAGGCTTTAATGTTTACCACTTCGTTTAGTGCCAACTCACGGGTTTGTTCTGTAGTCCGTGTGGTAGCTGTTCGTAATTCATTTCTTAGTGTTTTCTTGTCTTATCTTCGCCAATGGATTTGTCAACGTGCATGATGATAAGTTAAACTGTACTAAGCTCTTCTTATTTTATATAACAAAAAAATCTTCTCATTTAGAAAAGGTATATTGCCTTCTAAATAATGCCTTTATTTTACTTTACATAAACTATACTATATGAAAAAAACTATAATATATGAAGGAAAGAAGAAACCATACTATAGGATATATTAATATAAATTCATGTTCTAAAAATCTTCGGCTAACTCTGATTACATCTCGTCTAATCCTAGATCCACTCTTGTCTAATCACTAGATCCACTCTTGCCGCCTCGATTAATGATTAATCCCAAAAAAAGTCAGTCAACCGATTAATTCCCGCCTAATCCTATTAATCCTCGCATAATCCTATTAATCCCAACCTAATCCGATTATTTTCTGCATAATCATCTATAATTCAATTAGTTTTAGATTTCAAGTATAAAAACAAAAAAAAATTGTTATTCAGATATTTATATTGAGAGTTTATGATGTTTTATGATAAATTATGTTAAAATTATAAATAAAAATCATAAAATAAATTATTAATACTATATTTTCATGTATTTACTATAATTTTAAAAACAATATTATTTTAAAATTTAATATAATAGATAAATATATTTTTAAAATATTAAAATAACCTAAAACTAATCCCCGATTAATCTTCGTTTACTTCCCAATTAATCGTATAGGCGATAAACCTACCCTAATCGCCGAGTAGCTGCTACTGAGTTTTAATACATGGATATAAACATAAAGCAAAAGAAAATATGAGTCATGGTGATGAAGATCAGTGGCTGCGTCCAAAACTTTTAAACAACACATTTAGCCGTATCCAAAATTCTGTGACTAATCATGTTTAGAGTCACAATCAGTTAAAGCTGCAACTGAAGATTTAATAAGTGAGAGGAAAAAGTAATACTTATCACAATTACATACTCCATCAAATTTATTACACGGTAATAAATTAACAATTAATTTAAATTAAGTGATCTTTATCAATTACCGCTTCTACTTCATATTCTCTATGTTTCGGTAACATTGATTTTCTATAGATTTTTCTTTACAAAAATTGATTTATACATTTTAAAATAATTTTTAATAGTTAATGTTAATAAATTCTAAATTTCAAAAAATATTAATTGAAAATATTTTAGTTGTTGAATTATCATTGATTTATAGATATTGAAAAGTGTTTAAAATAAGATCAAATTTATTATTAGTAATTTATTATTTTTAATCAGTGGAAAAATCAATCTTTCTGAATATGAGATAATATTAAGTGTCATTAAAAACTTCATAAAAAGAAGCACAAATACATGTAAAAAATATGGATAAAATCATTCATGAAATATAATGGGTGAATGAACTATTTATTGAGATGAAAGGAGTTGAACTCATTCAACTACAAAGATTGTAAAAAAAATAAATTAATTAGTAATTACAACTCTTAGAGTCTACTGTCGTTATGCACACAAATAACATACTTGTGAACAAATATAAGATTACGTAGATTTACTTTTACAATTACTTATATACTAATATTTTGATAAATTCATGTTTATGTAGAGATATTAGACTAAAAATCAAATATTCGGATGTAATAGTAAAAAAAAAGTTAATTTCCAAGACCAAAAGTGAGGACTTACTTGGTTAAGTGGGGAACACACCAACAAGTGACTTCACAAATAGTTTTCCCTCGCGCACGAAAACAAATAATCTTATAGACTAGAATCCAGGAAAAGGGTATGGAATTAGAGATTGTGTGGGTCATTAGAGCGGCTTGGATCATGGATACACTTCCATTGGTGATTGCTTTGATACCCATTTCAAAGCTTAGCTCTTTTCATAAACTCGTTTCGGGTGCCGTCGGAAGAGGCAAGATTTTTCATCCTCCATTTCAGGTAACTTTTTTTTTTTCTTAAAGTTTGTAACTTTGCCCAATTTTACTTTTTCTTTTGTGAAACTGTAAGTTTAATTATCTGGTTGACGTGAAAAGTCTTGAAATTTGCTAATTATTCTACCCTAAAATCATCATTTTGTTGTATATCTGATTGAAATTGAGAAACTTTTGAATCTCCGGTTTCAAAATACAGAACTGTTCTGTTTTCGATTACTAAAAGAAAAATCTGTGAATTTCCCTTTTTTAAAATAAATATGTGAAAGTTAAAATAGTACGGTTGATGTTAAAAAGATTTGAAATTTGTTCTTGTAGATCAGTTTTTTTTTACTAATTTATTCGACCCTAAATAAAGGCTAAAACTCGTGTTTTGAATCGCCTGTTTCAAATTCATAAATGTTCTGCTTTTTATTTAATGATTATGGAAAAAGGAGTTAAAACTTGTTTAAGCTAACTCAGATGTTTAGTTCTCTAAGCAGAAGTTAACGGTTCCTCAAAAATTCTTTGCCCACTTCTATGTTATTGGAGTAACGTGGACGACTTTCTTGCTTGCTACAACTTGGATTTATGGCTGCAAAATGACACCTTTAACTTCTGAGGAGTTTCAGTTTTCCGACATTGCAAGCAGTTTAACCGGAGGTTCACATGTTTTCTCCTTTCATAAATCTCATTTGACTCCTGTCAAGCATCAGTTTAAAGTATGGCAATCAGTGTTTCTCCTTATTCTGATGTAAATCCAAGTTTTAAGAAGGCTTATTGAGTCAATCTATGTATTCAAATACAGCCCGTCCGCTAGTATGCAAATTCTTGGTTATCTCACTGGAGTTTTGTAAGTTTCTCAAGAAACTTCTCATCACATTATAGTTTGTTTGGCTTTGATTTGTGTTTCTAGTTTCTATACAGCAGCAACATTATCTCTCTGCCTCAGTATTGCTCCAGAGGTAGCAAGATTCGCCGGAAATCAAATAGATGAGTTCATTGCTAATGGGAAAATCCATACTTCAGCACCACCTGAGTTTGATTTATCATTGTCTATAAGCCCTTTGATGAAGCTTGGTTCAGTACAATGGACTGGTGGAGTCGTATTTTTGTGGGGATGGGTACATCAACGCAGCTGTCATGCCATTCTTGTAAGTTTAACAATTGTTTGGTTCATTAGTTTTGCTTATTGTTTGTGTGTTTTATACTGAGGAATACTAAACTTTAATGAAGGGATCACTTCGGAAAAATCCAAGCCAAGCAAAGGAATACATAATTCCGTATGGAGATTGGTTTGTAATGGTCTCTTGTCCTCATTACTTAGCAGAAATCGTAATAAATCCTCCATAACATATTTCTTTATTCAATTTCGTCAACTCTTCTTTAATGATATGATGCCTCGAAATTTAGGTTTTATATGCGGGTTTACTGATTGTGAGTGGAGGAAGAGATATGACCATCTGGTTACTCTTCAGTTTCGTGGGTACGTTACACTTGCTTATATTCAAGATTACTAATGAATTGCTTTATTACTGAAGGTTTTTTTGGATTCTAAAAAGTTTGTATTTATGTCTTTTTATTGATTTTTTTCTTTCTTTTGTTAGGTTGCTAATCTGACAATAGCAGCTGGAGAAACTCACAGTTGGTATCACCGGAAGTTTAAAAATTATCCGGTTAACCGGCGTGCCATTTTCCCTTATGTCTACTAAATGGTTAAAGATATACACAATTTAAAACACAGCTTAATCAAGTTTATTCATGTTCCTGTAAATGCAGACAAATACTTTGTACTACAAGGAAAAATTTATAAATTAATAATTCATATATTAATCATTTTTGAAGTCCTAAATTAATATTTTAATCTAATTATTTTATATAAATTAATTAAATATTATATTTTAATTAATATTTTAATCCAATTATAATTTTTATAAATTAATTAAATATTATATTTTAATTAATAAAATATTATGATTGCAACGTTATTAATCTACTGTCTTTGTTTTGTATACATACGATAATATTCATATGGTTCCTTTGGTAAATGGGTTTATTTTGACTCTGTTTAAGCCCGGCCCAAAATTAGAACAACTGTATTATACAAAGTCGTTATCTTCCACTCATATGAAAAAATCCGAAAAACAAAAAAAATCACAGAGGTCGCTGCAAAAATCCAAATCTCTCTCTCTCCCTCCAGATTTGAACGATCCGATCCAGTTCTAGATCCGATAAGATGTCTACGTTCAGCGGCGATGAAACTGCTCCGTTCTTCGGCTTCCTTGGCGCCGCGGCCGCTCTCGTCTTCTCCTGTAAGCATTTCTTCTTTTTCTAATTCGTATCTATCCGCTTGATCTGGAAATCCGAAATGAGATTCACGTATCTGTATAGTTCCAGAGTTTGTATCTGTTCATTAACCTAATTGATCGCATTTTATAGAGTCGATCTGCATCCTTAAGATATAAATTATGATCATATGTATGTAATGTAACTTTTGTTCTATTTGACTCTCAGTTCTGGTAAAATTTAGATCAGAGTCTGGTTGATTTTTTTATAAGGATCTAATTTAATGAATTGGGTTTTAGGTATGGGAGCTGCTTATGGAACTGCAAAGAGTGGTGTAGGTGTGGCTTCAATGGGAGTGATGAGACCTGAATTGGTTATGAAATCTATTGTTCCTGTTGTTATGGCTGGTGTTTTGGGTATTTATGGACTTATTATTGCTGTTATCATCAGCACTGGTATTAATCCTAAGGCTAAATCTTATTACCTCTTTGACGGATACGCACATCTCTCCTCTGGTCTTGCTTGTGGTCTTGCTGGACTTTCAGCTGGAATGGCTATTGGAATTGTTGGAGATGCCGGTGTTAGGTTTGTTCTCTTATAGATAATGTTGAATGAAACGAATGTATTGTGGAACTTGACTTTGTTTTCGTTTTTGTTATTATTCTTTCAGGGCAAATGCTCAGCAGCCTAAGCTTTTTGTTGGGATGATTCTTATTCTCATCTTCGCGGAAGCTCTTGCTCTTTACGGTCTTATCGTAGGCATTATTTTGTCGTCTCGAGCTGGTCAGTCCAGAGCAGAATGAGAAGACAATCAAATGTTCGAAATTCCAGGTACTTACAACTTCTTCTGTGTGTAGTATTGGGAAGATGAGAACTATTATTTTGTGGATTCTTGGAACTTGGTTTGGGAAGCAGATCTGCCACCGCGATTTCCTTTGTTGGTGGTGGTGGTGGTTGCTTGAGTGTAGGATGTTATTTGTTTGGTTTCGGTAAAATAAAATGAGTTTGACATGTTTTGTAATTCTTATATTTGTCCTCATTTGTCTATGATGAACTTTGATAATATTTTGTTTGTAAAGAAGTTTGCTTCTGAAACCATCTCTTGAATGTTATGAGATTCATCTTTGATTTCTTTCATTGTTGTTTATTTACTTAACAAACACATTATATACAGAGGTGTTTAAGCAATGCGATGAAAATAAGTTACCTGAAATCAAATAAGAATATTTTTATACCTCCAAAAAAACATAACATTCATGGATTTCACACTTACATTTGTAAATTTTGCAATCATGTAGTACGAGTTTAGTTACGATAATCAACCGAAAATATATAATGCACATAAATCTTAATTTCATATAGCTAATGTTAATCATATTATCAAAAAAAAAAAATTTGTTAAAGAAAACGAATATATTTTATCGTTCCCCATGATGTTTAAGAGAAAACTGTTTCAACAAATCTTTCATTTTGTATGAATCATCAAAACATGCAAAGCTAATTATAAATTTTAAGATATATAAATGTTTATGATATATAAGAAATTTAAATCATAAAACATATATATGAAAAAATCACAACAATATCTTCATCACATTTTGTTATCTTTTGCATGATGCTGATTTTTTTTTTTTTTCTCTTTGTGAATATATATGCATATATTAGTTTCCCTAATGTTTATGTTAAACAATGTAGTGAAAATAAGAAAAACAATGTAGTGAAAATAAGAAAAGTAATTTGATAAACTTATGGAGCTGTAAACATAATTTAATTTGATTATTAATTGTAGAATACACTAATGTTATAATTGGATATTAAAACGAAACCCTAAGAGGGAAGCTAAGCCAGCGAGAAGCACAATTTGGAAGGAAAGAAGCTGAGGCAATGGACTTGACCACTTCAATTTCAATTGCCATCATATTACAAAATAGAAAAATCAATTTGCACCTATTTACATAAGAATTAGATTTCATCTTGCACATTTGATTATAATGGGCTATCGTGGCTTCCACATAATATTTGTGTGGAGAAGTTGAAACTCGTTCATTTATCCTTTCTTTAGCAGAAATAAATTTAATGATTTCTTTTGTTATTTACTTCTTCATTGTTTAATATTTTTCAACTTATAATCTATAGACACAATATATATATGTATATATACTAATTTCCACTTTTTGCAATTTAAAATTGAAGCATATATTAATATATATTCACCATCATAATCATTTTTGCAAATCGCCGACAAAAAATAATCAATTTGCAATTATAAATTCCATTTTTGCAACTTGAATTAACTGACTTTGACAAATATCATGAATATTAAAAATAGATTTGACATGTGTAATGTTTCTTTTCTTTTTCTTTTCAATCGCCGAAATGTGTCATCGTGTTAATGAATTATACATTTACCCGTTTGCGTCGTCAGATTATTTTCTGAATAAAGAAGATAAATATTTAAAATTTAAATGAGTGGATGAGGAGCGTTTCGATTTTTAGAAGACAACTCACTCCAAGGTACGACTGCCACATGATGCTTAAAATTTTATTACTAGTTGCATCTAGTCGTCCAAGGTAACAAAAACATAATCACATGTCTAATTGTATACATTTTTTTTTTTCATCGATTGCATCATTATTATTATAGATAATTATTTTATTATATCTTATCATAATGTTAAACTAAATGCATTATATACAACTTTGATGAATAATTTTTCTAGACAACGATTAGACGACACAAATTACGATTCTACATATGACATCTATATGGCGTAGGTATTCTCTCTCCATCATTAAGGTGTAAGAAATTGCATACATTTTAATCAGTACGAAATTGTGTTCTCTAGGAATCGAATGTCGAAGCATTTACACTGTTTACTAATAAGCCAAATGTGTTTAAATCATTGAAATTATATTCAAGAGTTCTTTTTCTTTTTTGTATGTGGTATGTTCAAGTGTCAAGTATATAATGTATAGATTCAAATAACTTAAAATTTACAAGGATCAATGAATGTATATAATAATATTCATGACGATATTGTCGACTCTTTAATGATGTTAATGACAATCTGACGACGTCTTTAATGATGTTAATAATATTCATGAAGATATTTTTTTTTCTTATTTTGACTAGTTTTCATAATTTGACTAGTGTTCATAATTTGACTAGCTCCCTTTCCTTAGCTTAAATCTAGCGGATGCGATGTTTTCAAGTGGAAGAGATTTATATCAGAATATTTTTGTGGCCACATAAGCACTTGATTTGAGTTTTTTTCGCACCAAATGAATTATCTTTTGGAGGCTTTTGCATTACATTAGGTTTGGGTGGTTGGAGACGGATTTCTCTGGCTGCTTAGATTTGGGTAGCTCTCAAGGCTGTTATTGATATTGTTGGTTTGATGAAGATTGTTCCTTTTGGTTTATTTTTGCAAGTTTCAGTTGTGGTATTTTTCGACGAAGGTGTAGGGTGTCGTTCGTTATTTGGTTATGAGGACCGACCAGAGTTAGCAGTCGCTCATAGCAACTATTCCTACAAAGAGAATTGGAGTTTCAAAGTTGTTATAAAGAGATCGTGTCAGAAGATTCTTCTTTCATTGTTGTCTTTTCCTCTACATTTAATGTAATTGCGTTAGTTTTTAGTTTTTTTTTTTTGGTATTTTATGTTCCAGTGTAACCCAACATTCCATATTAGACAAGAAGAATCTAAGTGAAATCAATCAATAATTAGTTTGATACATTTTAGAAAGGAGTCCCATAAAATAAAACCGTACGGGCCTAAAGATTAGGCCCAAAGCGGATAATATCAAACTAATACTCAGTTGATTTGGGCCTTAAGAAGCCTAATAAATGTTATCAAAAACTAATTTAAATGAACTGAACCTAGTAATCGATGTGGAGAAGCCCTCCATGTGATACGATTAAGAAGAGTTCTCGATAAATAGATTTAGTATCGTGGTCCGTGGTTTATAAAGGAGATTGTTGGAGTGTAAACCAACGTCCCACATCGGAAGATAAGTCAATCACTAATTAGTTTGAAAGGAGTCCCATAAAGTAAAACCGTGTGGGCTTAAAAAGTAGACCCAAAACGGATGATATCAAATTAATAGTGAGTTGATTTGGGCCTTAAGAAGGCCAATATTTTACTCTCTGTGTATTATGTTTGTATTTCTATTGAAAATTCAAAAAAAATGGTACTATATCCGTTTGAAAATATATGCTGTTTTAGAGAAATTGTTTTTTTTTGTGCTGTTTTAGGGAAATTGCAATATTTTATTCTATTAATTTTAAAGCATATTCCTTTTAGCGAATTTTAGGTTCAATGGAACTTTTAAAGATTGATGATGTTTTAGGGAGTAAAAGTCAATTCTAATTGTATTGATTATTGTTTTATTCATAAAAGATGTTTTGGTTCAAAGTTAATATTTCATAAACAACATGCTTTTAGCACCATTTATGTATTTTGAAACGAAGTGAATATAAAACTTAACATGTTTGATTGATAACTTTCAACCGCCTCGATTGCAAATAAAACGCCTTAAAAGTTACCAATCAATGTAGTCATGAGAAGAAGCGATTGGAACAAGTGGTTGTAGAAAATGGCTAAAAGACAAAATAAAAATAAAAACGGGCGATTGCCCACCATTTTATAAAATATGAAGGTTCGTTTGTAAAAGAGGCGGTTGGATTTTTTTAACTATATTTAAAAAAAAATTAAGATAGTATTTATTATTCTTTTAAGACCATTTCTGAAACAGATAAAAAGGTTAAATGTTTTCATATTTTAGTTTATTTCATGTTATTTTTACAAAACTTTATTTACTACATAACAACTTGTTTTTTTTTATAAAAAATATCTAACGGCCTGTCACCAATCGTAAGTTACGATTGGTAACTATTAAACATAATTTATTTATAATCACATTTTCTTTAACCGTCTTCTTTTATAAACCCTACAAAAACTTATAACCGCTACGTTTAAATGATGAAACGTACCAATCGCAACCAATATTTAAAAATATATATATATATATATATATACCTATTCGATATTCAAAAAAAAGAAAGTATATACCTAAAAATAAAACTTTTTATTTTAAAATTAATTTGACATATATATAAAAATAAGAATGGAGAAAATTCAAAAAAATGGGGCCCAAAGCCTAAGCCCAAACCAAATCTTAGATACAGTCATGAAGCATCTTCCTTGCTCCTTTAACTTTCTCTCCTATTTAACGAAGCATCCTCCCCCATGCAATTCTCGCCACCTCCATTTCTCTCTATTTAGCAGCAGCTCTCTTCTTTTCAACTTCTCTCTCCCATCGAGAAAGTTCTCATTCGTCATTCCTCATTTTCCTTTTTTTTTTTTTTTTCCCTCTCTCAATTTTTTCTTCCTCCTCTGCAAATCTTTCAGGGATATAGTTTTGTTGTTGGTTTCAGATTTGGAAAATATCCATTCTCTGTTTTTATTTTTCATTTATTGTAAGCTTCTTCTGAACGTTCATCGTGGGGAATTTCGGGTCGGGTCGGGTCTTTAAAGGCGGGTTTCACGGTGGTGATAGATTCACCTTCTGCTTCTTTTGAGGGGGTTAGCCCCGAGGCTCTTTGCCTCGGCGGGTTTCAAAACACCCCCCCCCCCCCAAATCTTCACCAAAAGTTTTTTTAAAAAAAACTAACAAAATTCACAGATTCATTTTTTTCTTAATTTGAATTTTTGAAAATTTTGATCGTTCGTTGAAGAAAGAAGAAGATGCCAGCTCTAGCTTGTATTGATACTCCCATCGATACATTCTCCGGTGATTGCTCCGGTGTTTTCACGTCAGCTATTGATAGTTCGTGTCATTGGTCACCATCACTCTCATCTTCGCTTTACAATATTGACGGCTGGGGAGCTCCGTACTTCACCGCTAATTCATCCGGAAACATCTCTGTTCGTCCTCATGGCTTAAACACTTCACCTCACCAAGACATCGATCTGATGAAAGTTGTTAAGAAAGTTACAGATCCCAAAATCTCTGGCGGTTTTGGATTACAGCTTCCGGTTATTATTCGATTCCCTGATGTTTTGAAGAATCGGCTTGAATCTCTTCAATGCGCTTTTGATTTGGCGATTCAGAACCAAAGCTATGATTCTCATTACCAAGGTGTGTATCCTGTGAAATGTAATCAAGATCGTTTCGTTATTGAAGATATTGTTGGATTTGGATCTAAGTTTCGATTTGGTTTAGAAGCTGGTTCGAAACCTGAGATTCTTTTGGCTATGAGTTGTTTATGTAAAGGTGCTTCTGAAGCTTTTCTTGTGTGTAATGGTTTTAAAGACTCTGAGTATATCTCATTGGCTTTACTTGGGAAGAAACTGGAATTGAATACTGTTATTGTTCTTGAGCAAGAAGAAGAGCTTGATTTAGTTATTGATTTGAGCCTGAAGATGAATGTTAGGCCTGTGATTGGTTTAAGAGCTAAGCTTAGAACTAAACATTCTGGTCATTTTGGTTCTACTTCTGGTGAGAAAGGCAAGTTTGGATTGACCACCATTCAGATTCTTCGTGTTGTTCGTAAGCTTCGTCAACTTGGCATGCTTGATTGTCTTCAGCTTCTGCATTTTCATATTGGTTCACAGATTCCTTCAACTGCTTTGCTTTCTGATGGTGTTGCTGAAGCTGCTCAGCTTTACTGTGAGCTTGTTCGTCTGGGTGCTAATATGAAAGTTATTGATATTGGTGGTGGTTTGGGGATTGATTACGACGGGTCTAAATCCGGGGACTCGGATCTCTCTGTTGCTTACAGTCTTGAGGAGTATGCTGCAGCTGTTGTGGTGTCGGTTAGGTTTGTTTGTGATCAGAAATCTGTGAAGCATCCGGTGATATGTAGTGAGAGCGGTCGAGCTATTGTGTCTCATCATTCAGTTTTGATCTTTGAAGCTGTTTCTGCTGGTCAACAACATGAGACCCCAAGCGATGTTCAGTTTTTGCTTGAAGGGTATGCAGAGGAAGTTCGAGGTGATTACGAGAATCTTTATGGTGCTGCGATGCGTGGTGATCGTGAAAGCTGTTTGCTTTATGTTGATAAGCTGAAGCAGAGATGTGTTGAAGGGTTTAAAGAAGGGTCGTTGAGCATTGAACAGTTAGCTGGTGTTGATGGGTTATGTGAGTCAGTGATTAAGGCGATTGGTGCATCGGATCCGGTTCTTACTTACCATATCAATCTATCGGTGTTCACTTCGATTCCTGATTTCTGGGGGATTGATCAGCTGTTTCCTATAGTTCCAATTCATAAACTTGATCAAAGGCCTATGGCGAGAGGGATCTTATCGGATTTGACCTGTGACAGTGATGGAAAGATCAACAAGTTCATAGGTGGAGAATCGAGCTTACCATTGCACGAGCTAAACAACAATGGCTGCAAAGGTGGGGGATACTATTTGGGAATGTTTCTAGGTGGAGCTTATGAGGAAGCTCTCGGTGGACTCCACAATTTGTTCGGTGGACCAAGTGTGGTTCGCGTCTTGCAGAGCGATGGACCTCAGGGATTCTCAGTGACTAGTGCTGTGATGGGCCAATCCTCTGCAGATGTTCTCAGAGCGATGCAACACGAGCCTGAGCTCATGTATCAGACTCTTAAACACCGAGCTGAGGTGCAGAGGAAGAACAACAAAGCTGGTGGGGACAAGGGAAACGACAAGCTTGTAGCTGCTGCATCGTGTCTTGCTCGTTCATTCAACAAAATGCCTTATCTTTCCATGGAAACGTCAACAAACGCAGCGGTCAATAACCTCGGCGTTTACTACCGCGAGGAAGCTGAGGCTCCTGGTGGTGGTGGCGGCGGTAAGGATAAGAAATGGTCTTACTTCGGTGGTTTGAGAGAGACTTGACATCTTCTGTGTTAGATCTTCACCGTACGATCTTATTTTCTATTTATTTTAAATCATGTTGAGTTTTAAAATTCTAAATGTTTTTTTTTTGTAATAAGACAAACCATTAGCAAATATTAATAATCATTTTCTATCAGTGTTTAAGTCTTAACATTAGCAAATACCTGTATGAAGAAAACAATAATCCACGCCTATTTCTTAGCAAACGGTTTGTTAAACTATCTTATGATAAACTATTTGGTTAAGTATTTTTCTAAATATTTGTTTAATAGGAACCTTTTTCTTTTAAAAAATTAGGATAAATGCATATATTATTATGGACCACTGAAGAGGATCATTTCGAATATAAAACAAAAGAACATATTCGATGTAAAGAGACGAGATAATTTGTGTGACTCAAAGTAAAAACGTTAAGTGGATCATGTGGCTGTTACTTGCTAGGCGTAGAGTGTGACACCAAACACACACACGACATGACACAGAGAATCCTTATTTAGTGGCTCTTCTTCATTTGAGTTTTGGGGAGGAGAATTTTGGACCTTCTTAGAAAAAGAGGAATATTTTGGAACTAAACCTTCAAAGGTTCGGATTTGATGGTCTTATATTATGGACCACGCTCTCATGTGCACATCTATTTGGGTTATAATTTTTATTTTACATTTTTTTGCCCAACATGTTGGGTATATAAGTTGTTTTAAACTTCGAGAATATTGACATTGTATTTAGAGAAAATTCATAAATATACATATAAAATAATTAAAAATTAGAAGCCGTGGAGGATATGTGACTTGAATTTGAGAAGAAAGTTTTTACCTAAAGAAAAAAAAAAACTTGAGAAGAAAGTTTGGACATCTAAGAGATTCGTGTTTCTTTTTATTCTTATTGATTTTTTTTTAACGTTAAACGGCATTTCTATTAGTCAATCAAATAGAGCTATACCAACCCACATTGATACAGAGATTTAAATCAAGATTTATTAAAAATGGGTAAGAACAGTTTTGTATTTTACTTAAAACGGAAATGTTGAGAGACTAAACCAATAAATATATAAATGTAAGTGAATCTTGTTTCTTTCACAATTGACAATTCTATCATCTGTATAAGAGTATCTTTGTAAGATTCAATTCTATCTCTTATAATAGAATTTTGATGGCAAAAGAAAGAAATTCTAAAAATAGTTACATTTTGATCAACAAATAGTCTCATTCAAACATAAATATATCTTAGTAGTCAGAAAAGTAGAATCATCAATCTTAATCATCCAAGTATTGTTTGAGCGGATTATAATTGACATTTAAAAGAAATTAACCTAAATGCTGATAAATTATATATATATTTTTTAAATTGTGAAATCAACAAAAACTTATGTTTTTGGATTTTTAAAGCGAATCAATTGTTTCCGAGCCCAAGAATCATGTTATTTTTTTTTGTATAAACATCTCTTCCAAGTCCTAACTCATAAGCAACTTTGGTGGTATCATCAGTTGTCAAAGCTGCAAAATATTTATTATACTCTCTTCATTTCACAAATAATATCGTTTTGGAGTTATATTTTTCCTTTACAAAAAATCATTTTATGATTTCTAAATCAACTTTCTAGTTTACCCTTAAATCAAAACTAAATACTGTTATAACTTAAAATTAGTAATCACTTCCTAAATAGAGGTATATGCATATAATTTTTTTTTTAACTTGTGTGAAATGGATGACAATTTTTGTAAGTCTGAGCAAATAGACAGAATATTTTATAATTTGCAAATAAACTCACAAGGTTCACACTTCCATAATGGTAGCGACCTGACCAAAAGATCAACATGCTGGCACCGCATGAACCCCAAAGAATTTGGTTGAGAGCAATATATATACATTATTTTCCTTATAATCTCTTTGTTTGTTTTCCACAATTAGGACATATATCTGATGCATCTCTTTGAGGTTTTTTTGTTGTTGTCATTTTTGTTTTCTTATTTGTCGAATTAACATCTGAGAGCCAAATTTTAATTTGTTTGTTAAAACTATTTTTTTGTAAAATTTATTAAAACATGTATTTTAAAGTAACACCCTATGTTATAAATCTAACTTTGAAATGGAAAAGAAAATATTTTGTTTCATCATCTATTTATTTGTGAGAAATCGTCAAATTTTCGTATGTATTATTATTTTTGTTTGTTTGGGTTCTAAACATGACATGCCATAAAATAAGTGCAAAAGGCCCATATCTTGAAGAACAAAATAGAAATCATATATAATGAGAGAAACTATTCACATCATAATGTTAGAATCTAATACAATTAATTCATGTCATTTTTTTGTGAAAATTAATTATAATATAAAGACAGAATTTTAATAATCATTATTAGTTAATGATCATTAAAAGTTAATGATAAAAATGTAAAAAATTAAGAAATATATATATATATATAAATTCTTGAAATTACGTTTTAAATAGTTTTAGTTTTATAAAGATCAATTAATAGAGAAAACATACATAAAAATGAGAAAATAAATTAAATTTATAAACAACATTAAAATATATACAAATATCAAATGATGAAAATTTATAAAAGATCAAAATTTAGTGATGAAATAAGAGTCAAAATATCAAAATCTAAAACAAATTTTACATGACATAGTCATACAAACCTAGATACTACAACTACATATCTCTTTTGAAATTATTTAACATTTCAAATCATCAAAAATATATAATTGATAAAAATAAGTATAAGAAAATAGCAATAAAAATATAATTTTGATATATATTAAAAAAAACTTTGTAATTTTATTAATTATACGTAAACGAAGAGATAACATGAAAATATTGTGTCTTGAAAGATGGAGAAAATGATTATGAAAATATTGAAAATATTATGTTATTTATTTTTGTAAAATATATTGATATTTATTTAGTGAGTTAATGATTAAAATAATTATATTTTATTATGACTTATATTAATATTTAAATGAATAATTTTAGAAATATTTTAATATTGAAATTCTGCACAATGAACAAATACAAATTTAGTTATTATATCATTACAAAAAAGTGAAGGAAATGAGAGAATTAATGTTCATTCACTTTACCTAAACCTATTTCTTGCACCAAACCTAATTTCGGAGATGGTTTCCGTGTTTACCTTAATACATTTACCTTATTAAGCTCTTTGTATTTTCTTAAAGAATATGTTAACTACATAAATTGTATAACCTGTTATAAAATTAGATGATTATAATTATTTATAGAATTAGAGTCTATACCATAAAAATTTTCCGAGCCTAAATTTTAAGTCAGCTTCCATTATAGATGTTATATGTTACTTTAGTTCTTTTGATATTAATTTTATATTTTATTTGTAAGATATGGTATTTTGTATGTTTTGACATATTTAGGACACACACATATATATATATATATGATATTTTTTGATTTGTTAGTTTACTTATTATATTGATTTCTATTTGATTTAAACATACATGACTAGGGTTTTAATATATTTTTTTATAAAATTTATGATCAATAATATTTATTGAAATACTACCTTTATATTAATAATGGTATATATATACTATATTATATTTATTCCTTAAAATTTATATTATGGATAAATCAACTATCTTAGGTGAAATATAATATTTAGAAAACTATAGTTATGTAAAATTAATAATTAAATTGATTATCAATAGTAAATAATTTTTCTATTATATATCTGTGTGCTTTTAAATATCTTGTCAATTTATTGGCTATATTTTAGTAAGTAAGTTATATATATATATGTATTAAAATCATTTTATTGGTACAATGTATAATAAAATCTTTTGATATTAGTTAATGTTTGTATTTGACATATTTGTCACTTAAAGTTATTATAATTATTTTCAACAAACATCTTACAACATTATGTTCTAAATTTATAATTTTATTCATTAATTATATATATATACATCATATACTATTTTGTTCTATTCCTATGGTTTAAAGAAAAATAAAATTTAACCTTTTCTATAAAGTTCGTAATAATTAAATATAATTGGGTCACCTGAAAGTGTTCTTGTCCTCTCCTACCTCTCTGTCTTTTATCAAAAATAAAAAAAAGTTCAATCGATTAGGCAAAGAAAAAAAATCTATCTTTCAAAACCCTAACCTTAAAGGCTTTGAGATCTCTAGGTTTATCTGATTTCGTTCTCAATTTGTTTATTGCTTTGTGATTATATGGACCACCATCTAAGAAGACGAAGCTGATCCCTTTTTTCGCGCTCATGGATTCTGACTCGACGAAAGCTTCTGTGGATTTGTTAATTCAGGATGATTCCAAATGTATTGATGTTTCTAACGAACCTAATCTCACCGGTGATTCGTCCGTTCACGAGTTCGTGCCAACATCAATTGATGCCGCTGCGTCAGAGCTCGTGCCGCCGGTTGTGAAAGGAGAAAGTACGGTTTTGAATTCCGTCGATGATATTAGTGATTTGGTTGAAGAGCGTACTTCTGTTGATGTTGTTTCCACGGAGTTGTCTCCAGCGGCCACCGAAGAAGAAAATGTTGATTTTATGGTTCAGGAGAGGGAATCTATGGATTCGGTTGGTTGTGGAGCTACGACGGTGGAGGTGGTGGTGGTCTCTTTGGAATCTTCTTTGGTGGTTGGGGAAGGAGGAGAAGAGGATTGTGTTGTGGCTGAGGGCAATGATAGTGAACAAGCTAATTTACCGCTTGAGGGAAACAACGAAATTTCTATGGAAGAAGAAACTCCATCACATCATCTTTTAGTTTCTGAGGTAAATGGTGTTGATTCTCTGAAAGCTGAAGAAAAGAGAGAGGAGGGTGAACATGTAGTTAGTGAAAGTGTTGTTGATGAGGAGAGTAGTAAAGCGATAGAGAGTGAGTTAGGGCAGAACATAGAGTTTGAAAAGGAAAAAGTAAATGGTATGGAGGAGGAAACTACAGCGGAAGCTGCCTCTTTGGTTAATGAAATTGAAATTCCTGATGAGAAAGAGGTAGCTTCGGTGGCTGGGTTTACGGAAATTCCTTCTCAAGATAAAGGGTTAGAAGATTCAGTGCTTAACACTGGAAGTGAATTTGCAGAGGAAGAGCCATTGAAGGAGTTGCAAATTGGTGAAGGATCTAAAGATGTGATAGATGGAGATGCAAAAGAAAATGTGGATGCCACAGAAGATGCAATGGACATTCAGGTATTGAAGAAATCAGAGGAGGAAGAGAAGGTTGTTGCTGCTTCTGTATTGGAGATCGAAACTAAGCCCCAAGTGGTTGATGTCACAGAAAATGCTATGGACATTCAGCTGTTGAAGAAAATAGAGGAGGAAGGAAAGGTTGATGATGTGGTGGGGATCGAAACTAAACCCCAAGAGATGGATGATGTGACTACTGAGGTTTCTGAAATAAATGAGGCTCCAGTGGATGTATCATCAGCTGTTGTTACTGATTTTTCTGGGGAAACACTAAATATTAAGGAAACTGTTATAGATGATGTCAAAGAAGATGTTGAGAAGGATCAAGAAGCTGGCAAATCAGTGGATATACATGTACGAGAGGCTGCAATAGTAGAAACAGATGATAAATACAGTACAGGGAAAGAGAAAGAAGGTGATGGGATGGGTGGTGAGGCAGAAGCAGGGCAGACAGTTATATTGGAGGAACCCCGAGAACTATCAGAGGAATTGGCAAAAATAGACGAAACAAAGATTTCTGAAGTGTCAGAAGAAACGGAGACAATGATGGGAGATGAGAATCAGGAGAAAGATGATGACATGACTGATGCGGCGGAGGATGTGGAAACCCATGGAGATTCCTCAGTGGGTGATATTGAGGAGGCAAGAGAAGATCATCAAGATATGGGAATTACAGATACACCGGAGGAGACTGTTATGGGTAAAGTAGCCAGAAAAAATATTGCTGAAGTGTCAGAAGAAACAGAGACAAAGATTGAAGATGAGGATCAGGAGAACGATGATGAGATGATTGATGTGGCGGAGGATGTAGAGACGCGTGGAGACTCCCCAGTAGCTGATATTGAAGAGGGGAAGGAAATGAATGAAGAGATGGGAATGGCTGAGAAACAGGAGGAGAGTGCTATTTCTGAGATGGGGGAAGAAGAGCCAGATGAAGTTGAGGAAGAAATTAAGAGCTCTGGAGGGAAGAGGAAGCGGGTGAGAAATACAAAGACAGTGAAAGGGACGGGAAAGAAGAAAGAGGAAGATGTGTGTTTCATATGCTTTGATGGGGGTGACCTCGTCCTTTGTGACCGCAGGTGAACTTTCGTTTGTAGTTTTTGTGACTTTACAGCGGGGCAGGTCTTTCTTTTTTCTTATGGTCACTTTAACAGATGATAATTTTTGTTGATTTTGTGGGCTTGCAGGGGATGTCCAAAAGCTTACCACCCTTCCTGTGTAAATCGTGATGAGGCTTTCTTCCAGTCAAAGGGTAAATGGAACTGTGGTAAGATTCTATCTGCATAATTTAAATCATTGAACTTTAGTTTGAGAAACATGATACATTATCTGCTAAGCATATGTTTTATTTCAGTAGTGTATGTAGTGGTTAATATTGTTTACCTTAGATATTTTAACATTGTTACTTCCTTAGAGAATCATGACGGTTTATGTTTTTTTTTTTCAATCTGTTATCTGGATTATGATATTTACTTCAATTCTGGGTAATATAACCTTCCTGTTTGTTCTTTTGTTTGAGTTCTTGGCTAGCGGTATGTATCCTGAATCTTTTTAAGCCTTTACTCCTCTCAGATTATAAATTTGAAGGTTGAGGCTTTTTCTACTGCTTCGCACATCATCTTTGATTTGATGTTGTTCCTTATTGAATCTTACTATAGTCTCAGGCCTGTTGTACCACTGTCCAATGACACACTGGCAATGCAACTTTTGGATAAGTCTGTTTGATATCAAGTCTGTGTTCACCCTTTTTATGTGCAGTCATAAACCTTTGAGATTCCACAAGAACTTGTCAACGGTGACTTTTAGTTGATTCCCTATTGTTCAATGTAAAGACCAAGTATCAGCAGTGGGATCTGTTGTGTCTTTTATTAAAATAACCTTTTAATTGTAAATACTGGCATTAGTGCTTTTATATACTTTGGTAGTCTTCTTTCCTCGAGTATGGATTGGCTTGGTGACATTGCCCAGTTTTATCACACTATAATTCTATACCATTTGAAGTTGGTAACTTAACATTTGGATATAAAGAGAAAAAAAGCTCCTTTCTTCTAGGCACCAACTAATGGTTCTCTCTGAGCTATTTTTGTGATTTACCAATTTTTAGATGATTCTTGTGTTTAGCAAATGGGTTATAATTATTTTTAGTACCCGTGGTGATAAATTACACATGGTAATGAGATATGAGAGCCTTAAGAACACTGTACAGCTTCTTAATATATTATCGTCCCAAATATCTTAGAACACATCATATAACCTTTCAAGGTTTTCCCATAGTTTCTTTGAAATGGTCTGCTTCTGTTATACTGTATTTTTCAGTGTCTATGCATGGCCATACTTTTCATTTATTTCCTTTCTATGTATTTGTATATATTCTGTAACCTTTCATATATGAAGTTCTAGTACATGTCTTTCTTATATAACCTAACTTATTGTTGCATTTTCATGACAGGATGGCACCTGTGTAGCAAGTGTGAGAAAACTGCAACGTACTTGTGTTATACATGTATGTTTTCATTATGCAAGGGATGCGCCAAGGATGCTGTCTTCTTTTGCATAAGAGGTAATAAGGGTTTATGTGAGACATGCATGGAGACAGTCAAGTTGATGGAAAGAAAGGAGCAGGAAAAGGAGCCGGTATGCCTGACGTACTCTTGTAGTTTTCTGCATATTGAATATTTCTTCTTTTACTGTAATAATGAGCTGACAAATTATCATGTCGCGCATGATCTTATTTCTGATAAACTGATCATGTTGCAGTACCTCATGATCATATTTCTGATAAACTGATCATGTTGCAGTACTTCATGATCTTATTTTATTGCTTCTCTCATTAAACATTTTTTTGAACTAAGCATAAAAAGTATGATTATTAGCCTTCTATTGATTCTCTTTTCTCTTGTACCATTGCTCTATAGCATGATCCACATGCTTATGAGCTTTCAACCTGTTTGATGCAAGATTAGCTTACATTTCATTCTTTTTTTTTGTAATGACTCTAATAAACTATGACTTGGTCAGTGTTCCACGCTGAATAGTTGATTTTCATTTATGCCTTAGTTTCCACTTGTTGTTTGAATGTCAGTCTTCTATTACTGATCTCTCCCTTACTCCGTTTTGTCTTTTACAGGCGCAGTTGGATTTTGATGACAAGACCAGCTGGGAATGTCTCTTTAAGGATTACTGGATTGATTTGAAAACCCAGTTATCTTTAAGTTCGGAGGAACTTGATCAGGCTATGAGCCCACAGAAAGGACATGAGTCAAATTCAAGCAAACAGGGAACAGCCAGTGAGACTGACTATGTTACTGATGGGGGATCAGATTCAGATAGTTCTCCGAAAAAGAGGAAGACTAGGAGTCGAGCAAAGTCTGGTTCTGCGGAGAAAACCCTATCGCCAGCTGATAAAATTTTGTCAGGTGAAACTATTGAGTGGGCTTCCAAGGAACTTTTGGATCTGGTCGTGCACATGAGACGTGGTGACAGATCTTTTGTACCGCAATCAGAAGTACAGAATCTCCTACTACAGTATATAAAAAGATACAACCTTCGTGATCCCCGTCGTAAAAGCCAGGTTATCTGCGACTCCAAGCTTCAGAATTTGTTCGGAAAATCACATGTTGGGCACTTTGAGATGTTAAATCTCCTTGAATCTCATTTTCTTAGAAAGGAGCAAGATCATGCAGATGATATTGAAGGTGATGTTGACACGGAAGAACCTAATCATGTTGATGTTGATGAAAACTTGGACCATCCAATGAAAAGTGGGAAGGATAAGAAACGTAAAACACGCAAAAAGGGTGTCAGGAAAGGGCGTCAATCTAATCTTGATGATTTCGCTGCTATTGATATGCACAACATTAATTTGATATACTTAAGGCGGAGCTTGGTGGAAGATCTACTTGAAGATTCTACAGCTTTCGAAGAAAAGGTAGCTAGGGCATTTGTTAGGTTAAGAATATCTGGAAACCAGAAGCAAGATTTATATCGATTGGTTCAAGTTGTTGGTATGTTTAGTTTTCCATTTTACAGTTTATTTCAGTATGGTTAATTCAAAGGTTGACTAAGAGTTCTTTTGGTTTGAAACACAGGCACAAGCAAAGCTCCTGAACCCTATAAAGTTGGCAAAAAAACAACAGACTTTGTATTTGAGATATTGAACTTGGACAAAACAGAAGTGATATCCATTGACATTATATCAAATCAAGATTTCACTGAGGTGACATACTCCTTCTAAAATCCAACATCCTTTTCTTGTCACTGGAAATGGAGAACATGTTCTGATTTTTCGGTCCCTACATAGTATTTTATATTGCTTTTGTGTATGTTGACAAGCTAAGGAGGCATTGATTGCTGTTTTCACTATTTTCTGACTGAACTTTTCCTGATTAGTGATCAGTAATTGTTCAAGAATTCTATATATTTAACTTATACCTTCTCTTTAATAATTTCAGGATGAATGCAAGCGTCTAAAACAAAGCATAAAATGTGGATTAATCAACAGGCTGACAGTGGTATGCTCCATATTACTTGCTGTCCGTATTTGATAATGTCTAAAGTTTTGTTGACCAAGGTGCTTTTGCTTTTTTTTGTTCTCTAATGTCAATTGCTTATAGGGTGATATTCAAGAAAAGGCCATAGCGCTGCAGGAAGTGAGAGTAAAAAACGTAAGTTTTTTTTGCGCTGACAGTTATTTCCCGTCGGTAAAACTCTTTTTATTCATTATTATATGTTTGCTGATTGAGTTCACTGGATTGGGGGACGGAAATAACTGTTAAGCCAATGTGCATGGTTCTAGTTATATTGTCTCTCTTTGATTCTGTGTTTCAAGGTTTCGTAGTATGTAAATTTATTACGGAAGTAGTTTAGAAATGTATACAAAAAATTGCACCTATGAATGCTTCAGTCTTGAAATTTGGTACTTAATGAATGCAGTTGCTGGAAGCAGAGATCCTACGTTTCAGTCATTTGCGTGATCGTGCTAGTGACATGGGCCGCAGAAAAGAATATCCTTATCTGTTGAAACTTTCGATTTCCTTATGAAAATGATGATTGTCCATACTATTAGAAGGCTCTTTTCTGTGTATGTTTTTGAACTTCATGGAAAAAGCATCTGATTTTCCATTTATAGTGGAACGCATATATAATTTCAGTCTGTTTATTCACTTATATTTATATTCCTTAACTATGGTTACGCTGCGAGAATGTGTTGAGAAATTGCAACTGCTAAAGTCTCCGGAAGAACGGCAGCACAGGCTAGAAGAAATTCCAGGAATACATGCTGATCCCAAAATGGATCCAGATTGTCAATCGGAAGATGAAGATGAAAAAGAAGAAAAGAATAAAGGTATCTTTTGCTATTCAAGTTTTAATTTACAATTAAACTCAAATGTGAACTTTGTTTTATCTTTTGTTTGGTATATCTTCTAATGTTATTGATGTTTGGTGGTTTTAATGCATCTAGAGAAACAATTGAGGTCACGAAGCAGTAGCTTTTACAGAAGAAGAAGAGAACCAATATCTCCACGCAAGGGAGGATTTAGTTCCAATGAATTATGGAGTGGCATAAGTAACTACTCAAACACAAGTGCAACTCGTGAATTAAGCAGAAGTTATTCTGGAAGAGGTTCTACTGGTAGAGGGGATTATCTTGGTAGTTCCGATGACAAAGTTAGTGATAGTATGTGGACTTCAGGTAGAGAAAGAGAAATGCAACAATCTTTAGTGTCTGAGAAGCTGAGACCTGTTTCAATTCCTGAAACTACTGCCAGAAGTTCTCGTGTTGTTGCACCACCCGAATTGTCTCCTAGGATTACCTCTGAAATCGCAACGACGCCTCCTGCTGTTATTCCGCAGTCTGTTCTCAAGTCTCATGACTCAGAGAAAATATGGCACTACAAGGACCCCTCTGGTAAAATTCAAGGACCTTTTTCGATGGCGCAGCTTCGTAAATGGAACAACACTGGGTACTTCCCTGCTAAGATGGAAATCTGGAAAGCTAATGAGTCACCGTTGGATTCTATTCTCCTGACTGATGCATTGGCTGGACAATTTCAAAAGCAAACCCAGGCTGTGGATAATAGCTATGCGAGAGCTCAGGTAGCTGAACCCAATTTGGGCTCTACTGCTAGGACTGCCCTATTAAACCTTGATATTCCCAGGAATTCTCAGGATAATTGGAGTTCAGGCGGTAGTCTTCCATCCCCTACTCCAAATCAAATAACAACCCCAACAGCGAAAAGGCGAAATTTTGAGAGCAGATGGTCTCCAACCAAGCCATCCCCGCAGTCAGCCAGTCAGTCTATGAATTATTCGGTTGCACAATCTGGCCAGAGTCAAGCTTCTAGGATAGATGTCCCTGTTGCACTGCAGCCTCAAACCCACCCTTCTCCAATATCAAATTCGATTAACGTATCTGTTAATCACTCTGCGACTCTTCCATCTCCAACACCAGTAGGTGGAATGCAAAGCTGGGGGAGCATGCAGACAGATAAATTTGCTTCCTCCTCTCAGAGTAGCTCCATGTATTACGGTACCACAACTCCTAGTGGTCTCCCCTCACAGAGTCAACCAGACTTTCCTCCATCTGATCCTTGGAAAGTTGAAGTTCAAAGCCAACCGATTGCTCAGGCTCAGGCTCAGGCTCAGGCTCAGGCTCAGGCTCAGGCTCAGGCTCAGGCTCAGGCTCAGGCTCAGGCTCAGGCTCAGGCTCAGGCTCAGGCTCAGGCTCAGGCTCAGGCTCAGGCTCAGGCTCAGGCTCAGGCTCAGGCTCAGGCTCAGGCTCAGGCTCAGGCTCAGGCTCAGGCTCAGGCTCAGGCTCAGGCTCCAGGCAAAAACATACCATGGAGTATGAACATGGTGAACAACAACCAAAACATAGGACAACCTCAGGCTCCAGCAAACCAGAGCAGCAGCTGGGGTCAAGGGAATGTAAATCCAAAGATGGGATGGGTTGGTCCTGTTCAAGCTGGAATGAACGCTAACTGGGCTGCTGGTCCTTCTGTTCCCCCAGCTGGTCAGGGAATGCCTAATTCTGGCTGGAGCGGCCCCATCCAAGGACAACCACAAGCTTATCTAAATACCGGGTGGGGTGTAACAACCCAAGCGCAAGGACAAACTCAATCTCAAGCTCAAGTGAGCAATACAGGCTCGGGATGGATGCAACCAGGTCAAGGGATGCAGCCTGGGAACGGTAATCAAAACTGGGGAACTCAAAATCTGACAGCAATGCCAAGTGGTGGTTCAGGAGGGAACCAAGGCAGTTTATGGGGAAACCAACAGAATCAGAATGGAGATTCAGGATATGGTTGGAACAGGCAGTCAAGTGGGCAGAACAACAACTTCACAGGGCAAAGAGTATGCAAGTTCTTCCACGAAGATGGATATTGTAGGAAAGGAGCATCCTGCAATTATCTCCACAGCTAAATCAGCTTATCTTCTCTCTCTCTTTATATATATCTCTGCTTCTGCCTTTGGTTGATATGTTTGCATTCTCAAAAGCAGCCTTAGGCTAATTTATTTAGCCACTTAGTTTTTATGCACAAGAGTTTTTTTGGGAGCCTTTTAACTGAAAATTAGCTAACATGTTTTATTTATTTTTTGGGAGGGTTTTAGGGCTTAGTAATTAAATGTTATAGTGGTGAATGGGTTATGATATATAATCGAACTTTTATAAATTAATACTTGATATTAATATATTTCTAAATTAATAATTCTTTTCGTTCTCAAATTGATATTTTAATTAAATATAATTTCTATAAATTAATAAATATGATAAATTAATATTGTTTTTATAAAATAAATAGATTTCAATATTATAATGAGGTTTAATTGCATATAATATTTACTTTTGTATCATCGAAGTTTTCTCTTTTGAGGAGAGTCCAATACCTTCCTAATTCCAAATCCCAATGATGCAGAAAAAAAGAATTTTGGTTGGCTTTTCAATCACTTAAATCCATTTCGTTGACGAATCTTAAGAATCAAAAAGTAAAACTTAAAAGGGGGAGGTAAAATAATCGCAAATGCAAGAACTATACATAGTTCATTATGCCGTTTAAACATATGTATTATAATGGATAGGCTCAATGGGCATGCCCATTATAAAGTATTACTATAAAAAAAACAATCCCAATGAGAAATCATAACCCAAAAACAAAATTATAAATTTCAAAAAAAAAAAAGTACGAAGCAATAAAACATGATGAGAATGAGAGTCACATTTTATTGTATGTAATTATTTAAGAAAATGTTTTATATTCCAATAGATCCTTGAACTTTACAAAATGTCAGATTTGTACCCAAATTTGTTATTCAGTTTCAACTAAGCATTTGTGTCACAAATGTTGGCCCGGTTTCAACTCAAATAATGGATTGTTTAATCAACAAAGAAAACAAAATTTGATCTAAATTATCGAACTGTATAATATAAGTAGCAAAATTGAAATAAAATCGAGAGAATATGCACCAAATATTCAAGGACCAAAATATAATTAAGCAAATATCTTCAACCAACAATATTTGTCGGAAGTGATGAATAAATGAAATGAAGTTTTTTTATTTTTTTATTTTTTTTGTCTTTTCACACGTAATTCATCTCTGTTTTATGAATTTTTGTTCAAAACTTTTGTTCTTTTTGTAATATTTTAAAAAATAACATGTTATCATTTTTGTTTACAATTTTTTCCAATACACTATTATTTATATATTCTATATTATTTTTAGGGATGTTGGTTTAGTTATTTCTATTTTATTCAGGTTTACTTTTTCTAAAATTGTTTGTTCTTGTTTTATTTCAAATTCCATGTTATTTTGTATTAATACGATGATATCTTAATTTTTTTTATACTACTATTCTATATATATATCATGTTATTTTAACATAATGATTATTTGTTTTAATCATTCTATCTATATATTTCTTTTTATTACATGTCATCATTTCCTTATAACCTTAATTTCCAAATGAAAGACAATTATTTTTATATAACATCTTATTTTGTGTTGGATGTTGCGTGATCTACCTAGGTTAGTGTATTTCTACGTAAGGTAAGTATTTATTTGGGTCAGAAATACTAAAACAGTCTTGGACTGCTAACGTGGCCAGTTAGTCTGACGTGGCAAAATCGTAGGGTCTCCGTGATTGGCCAGAGAAGAACTTTCCGGGCAAGTAATAAGATAAGCGTTTTTGGTAAACGAAACTGGTAAAGGGTAAATATGTAATTAAACACCAACCTCAAAATCAGAAATCCTAAACCCAGAAAGTTTGAAGAGCCCTTTTCTTCAAGCTCTAGCTTATCAAATCCTCTCTCGAGATTCTCCGATTCCCAACCACCGTCTCCTCCGCCGGAGATCAGTCAGGCGATTAGATTTCAGCGTATTTCCTTGAATCTTTTTTCTCCGCTTTCCGATTGAAGAGATTGTTTCCGTTTGTGATCGATGACATTGTCCAAGCGCTTATCTCTATTAGGAGCTCAATCGACGATTTCGCTCGCTAAAACTCGAGGTCTTGGCTTCTCTCACGGATTACTTGATCGTCGTCGTCCGTTCACTTACCGGCAAATGTCTGAGCTCTCTAAACCAAATGGCAAGCGTGCATTTCTCGTAGATACATTGGCTTTGGTAATATATAGTCAATGTCATTCTATTTTATGTATCAGATCTAGTACTTGCCATAAATTTGTAGATATTAAGAACTCACTGATTAGTTTGGAATTAAACGAATCTGTATAGGTTTATTTTTTTGATGTTTAGTTTATGTGATAAAGGTGAGGAGTCTTGAAGCTCAAGGTGTTCCATCAAAACAAGCTGAAGCTATAACTTCTGCTATTACTGAGGTTTTAAATGATAGTTTGGAAAATGTATCTGAATCTTTTGTGTCAAAAGCTGAAATGCAGAAGGTACTGTTCTTTAATTTGTTGGAATTTTACTGCTTAAAATCATTGTAAATTTCACGTTTCCTTTTTGTTTGCAGATTGAAATGATTCAAGATTCGAATCTATCGAAATTTAAATCTGAAGTTAAAAGTTCTCAGGTAAATATTTACACTTTGTTGTACTTTGGTCTTGCATACAGTATTGATTATTGGTGGTTTATAACCTTTGAAAATATGTGGCTTTTTTGTGGTTTGATTTGTAGAAGTCGTTGAGTTGTGCTGCGTTTTATGCTCTCAATATAACGTTATCTTAGTTATATTGTTGTTTAGGACTACAACAATGTGTTGCTCGTTAGTATATTCATACCCTGGTGTGTGTGTGGTCTTTGTGTTTAATACCCTTGATGTTCTACCTCTTTGTTAGCCTCCCATTATTCTCATTATGGATTAGCTTGTGAGTTTGTGATACTTTGAAAGTACAAGATCTGAAGTACTCTGTTTGGTGATATTATGAGGGAGTTCAGGGATAAAACTCATGAGAAGCTTTGTTTTTTCTATGTAATTTAGTTATATATGAAGAGGGGCTGTGTAGTTTTCATTGTGTTGCAACTGTTTATAAATTGGAGTTTTAGGCTCTTATAGCCAGAATAACGGGTAAATTGTGTTCATGGTATCCCATCTTACTACACTTATTCATGTCATGTTGTGTTAAATCATGTAGCACCAGCATTTATTGTTATAAAAAAGAAATCATGATTCCAACTCTTCTTCATTCTTTGTAAAGGAGAATCATTTTACTGTTTTGCAACGTGAGACTGAAAAATTACGAGGAGATATAGAGAAGATGCGAAGTGAGCTAAGGTATGTGGCCTCATAATATTCCTTGTAATATGCTTTGAAAAAAGCCAGAACTAAGACCTCTCACTTGAAACAGGTATGAAATTGATAAGGTCACAGCTGGACAACGATTGGATTTGAATCTTGAAAGAGGGTAAGAAAAAACTTCACGTTTTTGCTCATATCTCTCCTTCAATGACCATTTACCAACATAGATAGCTATCTGCAAATGGAGGCGTGAGATGTAATAAGTTGGTAACCTGGTTTTGATTGTCTTGTTATTCACAGTCGAATACGTGATGAGCTAGCTAATCAGAATTCCGAAACAACAAACCTTACAAACAAGCTTGACAGGGTAATAAATTATATACTATATTGTAATTGTTTCCTTTACTCATTAACATTACAAGAAACATAAAAAGATGAGAAGACATATTAATATGTTTTTGTTGTTGCAGGAAATTCATGCGTTGAGAGCTCAACTAGAAGCTTCAAAATACGAGGTCATCAAATACTGCATAGGTACACTTGTGTCGATATCAGCTGTGGGACTCGCAGTCCTTCGTATCATGATTTAGTACGTTCCCAACACTCAGCATTGATTCTTTTGAGATCATCATTGCTAGGACAGATTTGAAATTTGCATCGAGAACTATTGTCAATCCAAACATGTCATTGGTTTCTTTCATTTACATTATTAGTTTTCTAACTGCTTGGATATTATTTCGAAATATCAAATGTAACACAACGTTGCATCAAATGTTGAAAGTATTTGTCGATTTTTCTCCTTTTGAGTTAAAAGCTGAAACCCATAAATCCCAATTCCCCAAATAATATGAGCAAGCAAATTTTACAGATTTCTGAGCCACGACATAAACATATTATATATGATTAGACCTAACTAACTTGTTAATTAAACAAGATTAACTTACTTGCTAATCTGACTCAGAGTGCGTTGAAACTTGAAACAAAACAGACATCAAGGGAGTCTTTCTTTAGACTACATTCCATTAAGAGTTTACAGGAGAGAACTGCACGACGTTTTTTTGCTTCAGTTACAAATAACACGCATGCCCAGTAAGAGATTATAAAACTGCCAATTTGTTCCACAGACTGTAAAAGAGACTTTCTTAGACTACATTCCATTATGAGTTTCCACGAGAGAAAAGCATGACGTTTTTCTACATTTAAAGCAGCACGCATGTCCAGTAAAAAGAAACAAAACGGCAATTTCTTCCTCTTAAGAGTCAAAAGACTATATAAATACAGAGACTGTAACTAACTTTCTCCCGCAAAAATCACGAGGAAGAAAAATGGCGAATCCTGTTGACCAAGAAGAAGAAGAAGATCACATTGTTGTCGACCTCTTGGAGTTCCTCAGTTCCTTCATTGTCAAGAATCTCTCCGGGGACAATGACATCATCTCCTTTCCTCCGTTCACAGAAATTGACGCTGGTGATATCTTCGCCGCGGGTTTTGATCTCAGCGATGCTTTACGTTATTCAATCGCGATGATGATACTGGTGAATTTACGGATACCAATGAGTCTGATCTGGATGATAAGACACAATCCACCGACGTTATATTCAATCAGAGATCATATCAATCGCGATGGTGATGAAGCTAATGTTGACTCTGATCTTGATGATGAGCTGATGATAACAAGAAGCGTGAGCAAGAAGGTAAAGAAAGAGAGGATAAGGAAACTGGGAAAGAGAGTATTCGCAAAGATTCGTAACTCTATGAGATCTCAGTATTCTCATTTGAAACCTGGGTGTGTTCATGGCAAGCATGGCTTTGGCATTAGATTCATATGCTGATAGGTTCGATGTTCTCATTATTCTTTTGGTCAAACGGTTTAGATTTTCTCAGTTTATGTGTAATTGGTTTTGGATTTTTTTTTTTTCAGTTTCTTCAATCTTGTAAAATCGATCTTTATGTGTCATATGAATTTGTGACCTCTTTACTCAACACTCCCTAGTCCTTGAAGAATCTTGAGGGTTTTTAAATCTCCTAATGGAAATTTTGATTTTAAATTTTCAATAACAATTATTATATTGACAAATCTCTAGTCTATGAAAATTGGGGAAAATGGATATTAATTTCTCAACGGGTTTGTTTATTATGGACACTAAATTAATGTAAAAATATATATATTATTTGTCTGTCTCCTCTAGTTAAGATTAAAAATAAAAATGTTTTTAGTGAATGAATAATTTCTTCATCCCAATGTAATTCATGTCCATTGAAATTAGTTAAAAGAGTATTATTTAAAGTAATAAAACCAATGTTTTAAAACTTGCAAAGCGCTAGTCGGGCGATGAGGGTGAGTCTAGCGCCTAGGAATTAATCGGAGAGTAAACGGGAATTAATTGGGAATTAGTTTTAGGTTATTTTAATATTTTAAAAATATATTTATCTATTATATTAATTTTTGAAATAATATTTTTTTTAAAATTATAGTAAATGCATGAAAATGTAGTATTAATAATTTATTTTATGATTTTTATTTATATTTTTAACATAATTTATTATAAACATCACAAACTCTCGATATAAATGTTTGTATAACAAAAACAAAATTTTTTTGTAGCTGAAAATTTAAATATAATTAGATTATAGATGATTAAGTGGAAAATAATCGGATTAGGTGGGGATTAATTGGATTAGACGGGGAGTAATCGGTTGACTGATTTTTTTGAAAGGTTAATTATTAATCAAGGTAGTAAGAGTGCGCTTAGCAACTAAACAGAATATAATCGGAACTATGCGAAGATTTTTAGAACATATAATAAAACTAAAATAAATGGCGCCAAAAGATTTGCGATCAATAGGCCTTCCAGTCATGTAAAATAATTGGCCCATTAAAAGCCCAATACATAATGGCGCCAAAATCAAGTGAAGTCCCGCCTAAATTCATCTCTACTCACTAAAAAAGCGCCGAAACCTCTCTCTCCGTTTCTCTAACAATTCTCCGATCAGCCATGGCTTCCGACTCCTCTCCCGGCCACAACAACGAAGGTACACTCTCCTTTCCTTTATCTCTCTCTTATTCAATCTGAAACAATTTCATGATTTTGACAAATCTCACTACCACAGCTCCTTCCACTCCCGAAGAAAACGCTTCTAGCCCTATCGGTAACTCAAACTCTTCCCCCGCCGCTCTCCGCCGTTTCCGGCGAGGAATATCCTCTACTCCTACTCAATTCGCCACTCCCCCACCTCCACCTTCACGTCACGGAGCCTCAAACTTAACTTCTCCAACGTCTCGTCCTTCTACCGCCAGATCCAACGGACGTGGCGGTGGTCCACCAACACCATCTGAAACTGACGAAGCACCACCTTCTTCCGAAGATGGTGAAGAAGACGCCGGTGACGATGCTGCTCCGACTTTTGTCTGGGGTACTAATATCAGTGTGCAAGATGTTAAATCAGCGATTGAAATGTTTGTTAAGCATTTTAGAGAACCTAAAGAGAATAGGGATGATTTGTTTAGAGAAGGGAAGTATATGGCTTCGATACGTAGAGTGATTGAAATTGAAGGAGAGTGGATTGATGTTGATGCGTTTGATGTGTTTGATTATGATTCTGATTTGTATAACAAGATGGTTAGGTTTCCTTTGGAAGTTTTAGCCATTTTCGATATTGTGCTGATGGATATTGTCTCGACGATTGATCGATTGTTCGAGAAACATGTTCAAGTGAGGATTTTTAACCTAAGGAATTCGACTTCCATGAGAAATCTCAACCCATCAGGTTAGAAATCTTAATCCATCTGGTTAGATAAGTTCAGTTTTTGCTTAGCTTATGTTTTAATGTGTATGTTTTTGGTTTGTTAGATATCGAGAAGATGATCTCTTTGAAAGGAATGATTATTAGGAGTAGCTCTATTATTCCTGAAATCATAGAAGCTGTGTTTAGATGCCTTGTTTGTGGATACTTCTCTGACCCAATCATTGTGGATAGAGGTAATTTTGAACATTTAGATTTATCAATTTTTTTGTATGTCTGGATTTGTTTCTCCTAACGTTTTGTTTCATTGTTAGGGAAAATAAGTGAGCCTCCTACTTGCTTGAAACAAGAGTGTATGGCCAAGAACTCCATGACCCTAGTGCATAACCGATGCAGGTAAGTTCTAGAATCTAGAAATATAATTCGTCTGTTTTTTTAAATTTCTGTAACTTACCTAATACATTCTGTGATTCAGGTTTGCTGATAAGCAGATTGTGAGGCTTCAGGAAACGCCTGATGAGATTCCTGAAGGAGGAACACCTCATACAGTTAGCTTGTTGCTGCATGATAAGCTAGTTGATAATGGAAAGCCTGGTGATAGAATAGAGGTAAGAAAATAGTTAAGTTTATTAGGGTTGTACATGTGTTACTATGGTTTTGGCTGACATTTAAAGCTTTTTTACTGGATAGGTCACTGGAATTTACAGAGCAATGACCGTGCGAGTGGGGCCTGCTCACAGGACTGTGAAATCTGTGTTTAAGGCATGCCATTTTAATTATTATTTTTTATCTCTCTTAGTAATTCTTCTTTATTCTTATTACGTTCTGACATTGGCATTTATGTTGTTCATGAATGTTGAGTGCAGACTTACATCGATTGCCTTCACATAAAGAAAGCAAGTAAGTTAAGAATGTCTGCTGAAGATCCTATGGATGTTGACAATAGTCTGCGAAGAGTTGATGAAGATGTTGAGTTAGATGACGAGAAGGTATTTCATCTTTTCAACAAAATAGGTCTATAGTTTCGTAACTTATTCCTTTGTCCCTCCATTCCAACCAATTTTCGTGTCAATTTTCAGCTAAGGAAGTTTCAAGAACTCTCTAAACTACCAGATATATATGAGAGGCTTAGTAGATCACTAGCACCAAACATCTGGGAGTTGGATGATGTAAAAAAGGGTCTTCTATGCCAGGTGCTGTAACCGTTTCGATACTTTCTTATGGTTTCAACATAATCTAAACAACACTAGTTCTTTGTACTGAGACAAATTTCTATTTGTGAAGCTTTTTGGAGGGAATGCTTTGAACTTGACATCTGGTGCTAATTTCCGTGGTGACATCAACATCTTACTTGTTGGTGATCCTGGTACTAGTAAGTCCCAGCTGCTTCAATACATCCACAAGCTTTCACCCCGAGGCATTTACACAAGTGGACGAGGGAGCTCAGCTGTTGGTTTGACAGCTTATGTAGCTAAAGATCCTGAGACAGGGGAAACTGTATGTTGATCCTGTTTTCAATCTTTTTGTAGTCAGTCGGTTTTTTCAGGTTTCCGAAACCTGAGTTCTTAACGTGAATGCTACATTCTTTAGGTTTTGGAGAGTGGAGCTCTTGTTCTTAGTGACCGAGGCATCTGCTGTATTGATGAATTTGACAAAATGTCTGACAGTGCAAGGAGCATGCTTCATGAGGTTTGTATCTCTATCATTCTTAGCATTAAGCAAAGTCTTAGCTTATAGTTTCTGGATGCCCCTTGTTAACGTGTTCTCTAGTCCATGAGATTGCAATACCAATGTATATTTTTTGCTCTGTTAGGTGATGGAACAGCAGACTGTTTCCATAGCAAAGGCTGGTATTATTGCATCTCTAAATGCTAGAACCTCTGTGTTGGCTTGTGCAAATCCTAGTGGCTCACGCTATAATCCCCGGCTTTCTGTTATTGAGAATATTCACCTTCCTCCGACCTTGCTTTCTAGGTATGCTTCAGTCCTCCAATGAATGTGACATAATTTTTTCTTAAGGCTGCAGAAGAGGATCTCTTTTGGTGTTACTAATATTATCACATTGTGCTTCTTAGATTCGATTTGATCTATTTGATTCTTGACAAGCCCGATGAGCAGACTGACCGACGGCTTGCAAAGCATATTGTGGCCCTACACTTTGAGAACGCTGAGGTCTTAAATCATTCCCCACTGTGCATACTATGTTTGACAGATGATTATGTTTCACTTTTATCTTACTTCATTTGTATCATTTTGTCTCGTTCTGCAGAGTGCACAGGAGGAAGCTATAGATATTACTACACTGACAACGTATGTTAGCTATGCCCGCAAGAACATTCATCCTAAACTATCAGATGAAGCTGCAGAGGAATTAACCCGAGGATACGTTGAGCTGAGAAAGGCAGGGAAGTTTGCCGGTAGTAGCAAAAAGGTGGTACCCTCAGAACTTCATTGTTATTCTATGTTGTAACAGAGGCTTATAAAAATGCTATGGTTAGTCTTATGCCTTAGATTCTCTGAATTTGGACAACAGGTTATAACAGCAACTCCCAGGCAAATTGAAAGCTTAATCAGACTTAGTGAAGCCTTGGCTCGGATGCGCTTCTCTGAATGGGTTAGTAAAGCACTCATATGTTAATACAATTTCCTATTTGGTTATTTGAAAACAACTAAAATGGTTATTGTGATGGAAAAAGGTTGAAAAACATGACGTTGACGAGGCATTTCGACTTCTCAGAGTCGCAATGCAGCAATCTGCAACGGATCACGCCACAGGTAGTTACCATCATTGTCATGAGGATAGCTATAAACAGTAGCATTCAATACCAATAATTAACAATAACCACTCTTTTCTAATTTTGGTGAAGGGACCATTGACATGGACCTGATAAATACTGGAGTGTCAGCAAGTGAACGTATGAGACGGGATATATTTGTGTCGTCAATTCGAGACATAGTTGTTGAGAAAATGCAAATTGGAGGATCATCAATGCGCTTATCCGAGGTATTCATACTTTACTTCTTTATTTTCCCAATTTGTTATAATCCCACAAAGCAACTAAATCATTCTATATTAAGATAAACCGTTGTGTATTGAGATTTGCTTACTACAAAATGGAAACCTTTTTTTTGCAGTTACTTGAAGAACTGAAGAAGCATGGAGGCAATATAAACACTGAAATTCATCTTCATGATGTGAGTCACTTTATAGTAAAGCTTTGATCTTTCTCATTAAGGACAAAGAAATTAACAAATGTCTTGTTGTGACGCATTAAACAGGTAAGAAAAGCCGTTGGAACATTAGCTAGTGAAGGATTTCTGGTAGCTGAAGGTGATAGAATCAAGAGAGTTTAATCACATATTAATTTTGCTGTGTGATTAGAGAGTTTTATAAATTTAAGTGGCTTATTAATTAATAGGATTACTCATTAAGTTTATATGGCTCTCGGCCCATCTTCTCAATATTTGTGTATTTGTAATGAGTTTTGAAGTCTATCTATCTAATACATTTTCAGTGTTTCATTAACAAAATTTTACTTGCTAAATAAATTATATGGAGTAAATAATAAACGTATAAAATCAATTAACATACCAGATACTAAAATTTATGTTATGAAAAACATATGTAAATGTATTCTACCGACAAAATAAAAATAAAATTCTCACAAAAAATGAGGCAATGAGGTTATTTTTTTTTGTTTCTGATGGAAGAGGTAAGATGGTCGAAATAAACGGTTTTCAATAACCAAACCGAAATCCTAAAACCTCTTCGAACCATATTTTAGCATGATTTAATTGTTTTCACTTTCCACAAATGTTCTTCTCAAGTTTTAAACTATATGTTAATTATACTTTCACAAGATGTAATATCTTTTTCCTCTAGATCATGGCAATTGCAAACTTCTTTTGTATGAAAAAGTGGATTGTACAAAAGAAGAAAGTTAGATTAAAGATAACAATTGGGACGACGGACCACCAAATAGAACATTATTGGGTTTTGATAGATACGGTATGGACAAAATTAGAAATGATCATTCGTCAAAAAGTAGAAAAAAATAAAAGTAAAAGTAAACGATTCGATTTGTCTCTAACTTTCTTAGTCTTTTATTCGTAACGACGTGGAACTCGTAGCTCCTTACCACTCTTAGTGCTTCATCTCTCAAAGTCTTCTTATAAGTCAACTTGATTGCCTTTTGATAGGGACAAAACATTATTTTTTCTTTTGTTTTTGCAACTTTTGCGGACCAATCGTTTTTCACGGTCTATTATCCACCAATTAGCATATGCTTTTTTCTATAAGAATCAATTAGCATATGCTTTGCTTGACGATCTAAACTTTCTTCAAGGCTTGAAGGCATATATATCATCAATTATCGTTATTATATATATATATTGTGATTAGATTATTCTAATTTATGATTTTTTTTTTAAATGAAGTCGATGTAGAGTACATCATATTTTATATTCTAACGAATAGAAATAAAACTACATTTAAATGCCGCACTACTTTTTGTATTCCTCATAACAGTCATAACTCTAACGGCATGTTTTTTAAATTCTTGTAGTTTGAAACCAATTATCGTGCCAAGAAAAAACAGTAAAATCAAGAAGAAGAAACAAAAAGTTATTAGTTGACAAAATAAAATTCAAAAAAATAAACAGAAGACGACAAAAAGGGAAGCCTAGATTCCTGTGTCCGGACAAATAAATATAAATTATCTTCTTCTTTTTTTCCGACTTGATATAAATTATCGTCTAAGCATTCATACTATGAGTCAAACGAAACCAAAAAAACAAGGAAATAGAATATTACTTATATCTTAATTTCCACAAAAAAACTCAAATAAAAAATGAGTTGACACGCCTCCTACATCTAAATCTCAGTAACGAATATTCCGTTTCTTCAACCTCATACATTTTCCCTGTCTCTTCTTTTAATTCAAGTTTTTCTTCTTTTTTTTCCCTTGTTTTTCAAAAAAAAAAAAAAAATTGTGAAAATGGATCGTGTCCGAAAATCAGGTTTCTGTCCAATTATTCTTGTACTGTGTTTTGTCTTGCACGGTTCAGTGCTGTTCTGTAATGGAGGCATCACTAGTAGTTTTGTCAGAAAATTGGAGAAAACCATTGATATGCCTCTTGATAGCGATGTTTTTCGTGTTCCTCCTGGACATAATGCTCCTCAACAGGTACAAATCTATTTCTTTATTTTTCTATAATCAATCATCTTTTTTGAGATTCTTTGTTGGTTTTGTTTATATATTATTAAATCTCAAAGCTTTTTACTTTTTTTCTTGGCTCTTGTTGCTGAAGTGTTGTTAGGTAGTGTTTAGTTTCATCTTTACAATTTAATATTAGGTTTCACTTTTTGTGATGACGAAAAAAGCTATTTATTGTACGATTCTGAGCAATTCAAGCTTTTTTTTTATTGGATGTTCATAAAGATACAAACTTTTTAATCTTTTTTGTATTTGTAAATCTAATTTGGGGTTTTTTCTGCAAAAAGGTGCATATAACACAAGGAGATGTTGAAGGGAAAGCAATTATAGTATCTTGGGTGACACAAGAAGCAAAAGGATCTAACACAGTTCTGTACTGGAAAGAGAATAGTACTAAAAAGCTCAAAGCTCGTGGCAAAACCAATACTTACAAGTTTTACAATTATACTTCTGGTTATATCCATCATTGCCCAATAAGAAACTTAGAGGTTCATCATCATTATCACCATCATTATAATCATCACTGCTATAGTTGTTATCTGATGTTGTGGTTCTGTTTTTTTTTATTTGTAGTATGATACCAAGTACTATTATGTGGTAGGTGTGGGAGAAACGGAGAGAAAGTTCTGGTTCTTCACTCCTCCTGAAGTTGGTCCTGATGTTCCCTACACGTTTGGTCTTATCGGTAAATTGTTCTTAAAACATATTCATGGTTTTAGACTTATAGTAATTATTAGTCTTCCATGGACTTGAACTTTGAGTTGTTTTGCAGGAGATCTTGGGCAGAGCTTTGACTCAAACATAACCTTAACACATTATGAGAATAACCCAACCAAAGGGCAAACAGTTTTATTTGTTGGTGATATCTCATACGCTGATACTTATCCAGATCATGACAATAGAAGATGGGATAGTTGGGGAAGATTTGCTGAAAGAAGCACAGCTTATCAGCCTTGGATTTGGACTACAGGGAACCATGAACTCGATTTCGCCCCCGAGATTGTGATGCTCCTTGCTTGCTTCATCCTCTTTGTTTTTTTTTTCTTTAGGCTTAAAAAAAGCTATAAGAGTATCTAGTTAGATCAGTCATTACATGGATTAGATTGAGATTGAGATGGATTGTTTTTACTCTATTCGCAGAAGGAAACCAGACCGTTTAAACCATTCAGGCATAGATACCGTACGCCTTACCGATCATCAGGCAGCACAGAACCATTCTGGTACTCGATTAAGAGAGGATCGGCTCACATAATCGTACTAGCTTCATATTCAGCATATGGTAAATCTTGACACTTTTCATATCATATTCTCAAATATTAGGCTGATCTGAACGTTCCATTTTTCTTGTATAGGTAAATACACGCCGCAATACACGTGGCTTGAAGAAGAGTTCCCAAAAGTTAACAGGACAGAAACTCCATGGTTGATTGTTTTAATGCATTCACCGTGGTACAATAGCTACGATTACCATTACATGGAAGGTGAAACCATGAGAGTGATGTATGAGCCGTGGTTTGTCAAGTACAAAGTAGATGTTGTTTTTGCAGGTCACGTCCACGCCTACGAAAGATCAGTAAGATCAATAAATTTGGCCCATCTTATCTCTTTTTAAACCATAGATGTTGAGAAATCTAAGCTATTGTGAAACCAGGAACGCGTATCAAACATCGCATACAACGTGGTCAACGGAATTTGCAGTCCAGTCAAAGATCAATCAGCTCCAGTTTACATTACTATTGGTGATGGAGGCAATATCGAGGGGTTGGCCACCAAGTAAGCTAATTTTGTTATACACTTCTGCTTTCATTAGAACCGATTTTTCGATTAGATTCAGATGATGAGTATGAATGTGTAATGTAACATGTTTTTCTTTGTAGAATGACTGAGCCTCAGCCAAAGTACTCAGCATACAGAGAAGCGAGCTTTGGGCACGCGGTATTCTCAATAAAGAACAGGACCCACGCCTACTATGGATGGCATAGAAACCAAGATGGTTACGCAGTAGAGGCTGATACAATGTGGTTTTACAATAGATTTTGGCATCCTATTGATGAGTCTCCTTCTTATAATTCTTGAGAACCTATAAGAATTTGATTTATTGTAACTCTACGGTTGAATAACCATGAATAAATACAATGTGTGTGAGTTCTTGTGCCTTTAAAAGTTAAAACCAAAACGCTTAATCAGACCATAAAAGTGTAGAAAAACACAGTGAGATTCTTGATTATGAATACCGAAAAGGATTATAGTGGCATGCCGTTTTCAGATATTTAAACGACGCGTAGTTCTTTTAAATTTGAGAAGGACGGCACGAAGTGTTATTTTTTCTTATATTTTGGCCTTTTTAGTGTACTATTAGCGTGTCAGAGTTGTTGATACGAAGTGGTTATATTGGGACACAATCAAAAACAGGTAAGGGTTAAGTTATCAATTATTTCAACCAATTAAGGAAATAGAATACAGAGTTATCACGGCCTGATATAAGACTGTCCCTCAAGCCAATAAATTGCATCTTCTCTTATTGTTTATAGGGAAAACAAAAAAAAATACTCGAGAGGGGCTCTCTCCTAACGTATCTACTGGTTATGCCTCCATTACAGAGAGATTCTTTTTGTGCCCAAGGATCAGATCTATGTTCCATTGTTCTTGGTCGAGATTTGGTCCTGATCAGCTTTAGTGATTCTCTGTAATGGAGACTAACCATTAGATATGTTCAGGAGATCATTAGGAGTAACTGATGATATAATGCTCCTTAATAGGTTCACCTCTTCTTTGTTTTCCCTCTAAAATCAATCATCTTTTCTGAGTTATATTGTGAGTTCTGTTTATGTTTATAAAATCAGCACTTATGCCGGATTTTAGTATTAATGTTCTTAATTAGTTACTCCCTCTATTTCGTCAATTTTGTATTTTTTCTCATAAATTAAGAGAATATGCAATTATGCAAATTTATCCTTATTTAATATGTCATTGATTAATTGATATTGACTAAAACCATAAGAGTTGTAGCTTTAAATAGATGGTAAATTAGAACTTTTATTTTTAAAAGGGAAAATAACATAAAAACTTTTAACTTAGTACATTTTTTCAAATTAACTCTATAATTTTTTTGTTTCCAGTTAAAACCTCTAAATTATTTTAAAGTGCATGTATGAACTTTTATTTTTAAAAAAAACTAATTTAATTGGAGGTTTTAACTGGAAACACAAAAAATTGAGATTTTAGTTGGAAAAATATATCAAGTTGGAGGTTGTTAATGGTATTCTCCCTTTTAAAATTACATTGGAAATGTAAAATGAAATGTTTTTAAACAAAAAAAAAATCAAATGTGACTCTTTTTAAGAAACGGAAGAAAGAAAGGAAATATTACTTACAATAAACAAATACACTTAATGCACTTGGGTCAATGTTAATCAATGAACTTTGGTGTCTTTTTGATCAAAAAAAAGATGACGGTTTAAAAACGAATTTTCATAAAGTAGAGGCTTTAATATAAAATTAATTATTTCAGTTATTTTCGTTTCTGATTGTAAAATTTGTTCATGATTCTTCGTCGACTTGCAAATTGTAATCAAAGTTTTGAAAAATTCTCAGAATCCGTTCACCTGAGATTCTCAGATTCATTCGTATCGATTCAACCTTAAGAACTCGAGATCGATCAATTGATTCATTCATTCTTCACTCATCCTTCGCAACGGAGAGGCTTAACGATCAACGGTGTATGCTCGGAAAAAGTTGAAAAAATGGAGGGAAAAATCAAATCAGAGGTAGAGATCATTGAGAAAGATGAAGATAAGAAGCAATTAAAAGATCCTGAGTTTTTAACCTGTATGATGCAACCAGCAACATCTGATTCAGATCCTCAATACATCGGAATCCGTCGGATTCTTCTCCATCGGAAAACTGAATCTGGTGTTATCTCTCGCCGTTATGTAAACTCTCTTCAACCCTAAAGAAACCGAGATTGATTGATTAGGTTAAAGCTGAATCGTTTTTCATGGTTGGTTTTTGTGTGATTGATAGGATTGGAGATGCAATGGGAAAGGATATGTTGCCTATCGTAATTTCATTAGTAAACCTAGAAAATGGGAGAATCTGAGAACTCCTAGTCTTTTGAGTAGTCCTGGAAACAGGTTTTTTAGTCTCTAATTTTTTTTAATTTGTTTTTGTGTGTTTTGTTTTTTTTGCTTTTGTGGATTTATGTTACAATATGATTCTGACGTCAGGGTAAATTTACTGGTTGATGCTTTAGTGGTCGATGGCTTCCTACTCCAAGTCCTCTTGCTCATCAATTTGAAGCTGAAAGCTTTACTTCTAGTAAGGTAAGTAAAGTTTAGAGTGGTGCAAGTTTATGGTTAACCAAAATCAGATATTTTTCTGTAATTAATGTATCAGGTGTTTGTTTCTTAGGATTTACGGAGTGTTAATCAGGTTTCGAGTCATAGAGCTAGTTTTAGCTCAAGTTTGAGTGATGGTGATCATTCATATCGTCGTGGTGGTGGTGTTGAACATGCTTATTCTTTTGTTGGAATGCATTGTATCTTCGATCAGTGCAAATCTTCTGGTAATTTTTTATTGTTGTTAGTGTTTCATCGGCTCGCTTTGTGATTTTTGTTTTTTATAAGAATGTGTGTCTGTGTATCTCTTATGCAGTCACTGTTCTGAAGTTTGGTCACATGAGTTCTGATTTACTTGCTTATGGAGCATCAGATGGAAGCTTAACAGTTTGTTGTCTCTCGGAAGAGCCTTCTGTCCTCAAGCAGTTGACAGGGCACTCGAAAGATGTCACAGGTTCGATTGACTGGTACTGTCTCCTTTTTATTTTTTCTTTATCTTGGGTAGACCTGTCTGCGACCCTGAAGTGCTCATGGATTTGTTAGGGGTAAAATTTAAGCGGCAAGTGTCAAAGATATTATCTGTGATGGATAAAGCATATGGGTTGTATGTGTGACATTCAGTTTTTAGATCCTATTTCCAACTTTAATTTAAGCGTCTTACTTTATTATTTCTTAAACTACTTTCAGATTTTGACTTCTCGTCAAACAATCAATACATCGCGTCATCGTCACTTGATAAGACAATACGAGTATGGGAGTTGTCTAGAGGCGTTTGTATTAGAGTTATATATGGAATCTCTGCACAGTTTTGTATCCGTTTCCACCCTGTGAGTTTGCTCTTTTTCATATAAGCTACTCAGTGAGGAAAATTTTGGTTTTCTCTTGCTTCTCCAATGAAGATATTCCATTTTCATATTTTCAACAGGTTAATAACAATTTCCTCTCTGCTGGCAATGCAAACAAGGAGCTCACGGTAACTGCACTACTTCTTGTAGCTAAGTACATTGGTGCATTGCTTTTGTGTTTTCCAATAATTTACATATTTGATTCCTAACATCTCTATGCGGGACAAAGTAGGTGTTCAATTTCAGCACTGGGAGAGTTATTAAAAAGTTGATGTTCGACGATGAGGTGACAGCTATGGACCATGACCACACTGGCCAAATCATTTTCTGTGGGGATGGGCTGGTAACTTTTCTCTCTATTGGTGTCAAAATATATAAACGAGGGATATGGTCTGTTATGGTTGGCTTTTCGTACTGTTTGGTCTGCAAAAAGGGGTGATATGATGACTATGACCGTTAACTAGATCAAAATTTCCGGACCATTTTTACAAGGTAGTTAATAATAATTGCAGGGAACTGTATACTCAGTGAGCATGGATTCCCATACAGGTTCACTATCCCGGTCTCATAGACATCGTACTAATCACAAATCCCCTGTCACAACTGTGAAGTACCGAAGCTTCTCCCTTCTGGCATCAGGTCCTGTTCTTCTGACATGTACTCAGGACGGAAACTTGTGCTTCTTCAGGTTCAGCAACATAACTATTTTTTTCCTTCTTTCCTCACTTTTTTTCCTTATAGACTCTTATAATTGTTTGTTCTGTTTTGTGTTGATGATGCAGTGTTGCCCTTCAGATAAAAGGTTATCTTACTTTACGTTGCTCCCTCAAATTAGCCCCGCGGATACACAGAATCCAAGCATCATTTTGTCCGCTTTTATCCCTAGAGAAAGGAGAATACATAGGTCTGAATTTCAATCCTTCATAATGGTTGTATTGGTCTCTTTAGACCTACAAATTATTAACTCTGCGTTCCTTGTTTGTTTGAAACTATAGTTGCTGGGAGCGAAGACTCGAATGTCTACTTTTATGATCTAACCAAACCAAAGCACACATGTGTAAACAAGCTACAGGTTAGACAATCTTTGAAAATTTTGTGTATGGATTAAAAACAAGCTACAGGTTAGAGTTGGATGATGCAGGGTCACAGGTTTCCGGTAATGTGTGTCGCGTGGAACCATGGAGAGAACTTGTTGGCGTCGTCTGATTTCTACGGTGTTGTTATTGTATGGAAAAGAGCAAAGACAAGCTCATAAGGTCTGTCTATAATATCATGAATGAATCTAAATCCGCCCATTTTTGTCAGAAAGGCTTTGGAGTTTGCTTCGTCTCTGTATCGCTAATCTCAACCGTGTCAATTTAGTTTTTAACGATATGGTTCTGTGACAATCCTATACACATATTCGATAGCTTTAATGGTTTCCATTGCCAGAGTCTCCGTTAATAGAAATTGTGAACAAATCAACATAACTCGATTGATATGAATTTGATTTTGTAAAGTTTGCCTTAGGGGTGTGCAGTGGCCGGATATTCAGGATTTTTAAGGGATCCGAATCCGGATCCGAGGAATTTGATATCCGATTTGGATTTGCTAATATCCGCGAGTATCTGGATCCGTCATAAATTAGTAGAATTTTTAAAATAATAATATAAAATTATTAAAAAAATAAATCAAAAAATAAAAATTAAGTAAAAATATCATAAAAATTATTTAAATTAATTTAAAAAAATATTTTAAAACATATTTACTTTATAAAGTTTTAAAAATACATAAAAATTCTATATAAATTATATTTAAATAATTTTTTTTTAAATAATATATATTTAAATATTATACCTATGTTTTAAATAAATTATTATATATAAAAACGGATTTGGATATTCGGAGTGTTAAAATGAAATATCCTGACATCTCGGATCGGGATAGATCTCGGATAGGATCGGGACGGATCTGGATCGGATCCGGATATCCGAAGTTTTAAAATAAAATATCCTGAAAGCTCGTATATCCTATTTCTCGGATCAGAATGGATATCGGATAATTTGCTTGACCTAGTTAGCATGAAGTAGATTATTTAGCAAATAATAAAATTACATTCAGAAAAATATTAGACTAGTTTCATATTTCAGAAAAATGTGAAATCAATTGAGGGGACGAAAATCGATAGTATCGACGTCACAAAGCCGCTGTAACACATCGCTCGACCTTCTCTTCGTCATTCAACCTTCTTTTTTAGCACATTCCATTCATTTAATTTAACCCTCTTTTGCATATTTCTAAGCCAAAATTAACAAAAACAAAATGGGAAAATGTCAAATAAACTATGAAATTTTAAATAATGGACGATTATTAATATCAATTTTGAAAATGTCATTATTATTTCCCGGTTCATGTCTTAATATCTCTTGTCTATCTTCCGTTATTATTATTATTATTATTATTATTATTATTATTACTATTATTATTATTATTGGTCGTTCTGGTATATAAATATCCATGTTCTAAAAATCTCCGCTTAGTTCCGATTACACTTCGTCTAGTCGTTAGACTCACTTTTGCAACCTGGATTAATGATTAATATCTCGAAAAAGTCAGTCAACCGATTACTCCCCGCATAATCTGATTAATCTCCGCCTAATCTGATTAATCCCTGCCTAATCTGATTAATTTCCGGTTAATCCGATTATTTTTAAATTTTCAAGTATAATTTTTTTTTTGTTATTTATATATTTATTTGAAAATTTGTGATATTTTATAATAAATTATGTTAAAATTATAAATAAAAATCATAAAATAAATTATTAAATACTATATTTTCATGTATTTACTATAATTTTAAAAACAATATTATTTAAAAGTTTAATATAATGGATAAATATATTTTTAAAATATTAAAATAATATAAAACTAAACTCCGATTAATCTTTGATTAATACTTATTTACTTTCCGATTAATCCACGATTAATCTTTTAGGTGTTATGGCCATCTTCACCGCCCGACTAGTATCAGATGAATTTTAAAACATGGATAAATATTAGATAAGTCACTCTTCCCTATCCCTGGACCCTGACTGTCTCTGTTCATTGTCCAAGTCTCTATCCCCTTCTGCCATTTCTGTTCCAATTCAGACATTTTTCCATTTCTTTCAACCCATCAATTAACGTTTCTCACTCATTAGTATTTTTTTGTGTCGTTTTAATCTTGAAATTTTCGCAGTAAATATTTTCTGAAATTTAACTATGCTTGTTTTCATTTTTTATGGAAATAACTAAATTTACAAAAAACTTATATTGGTCTATCCTCTGTCTCATGCAAAAAATAAACTTACACTAATTTGAGTTTTATCATCAATAATAGCATTATGCTGGTATATAATCTTTATACTTTCATACTGAAATATTTTACCATAATTTCATATCGCTTATAATTGTATTGTTATTGTTACCATCATTTCAAAATACTTCTTTATCACCTAATAGCAGTACTAGTACTACCCAATGTTTTAAAAATGTCTAGGCGCTAGTTGGGTGGCGAAGTTGGGTCTAGCGCCTAGGGGATTAATCGGGGAGTAAACGGGGATTAATCGGGGATTAGTTTTAGATTATTTTAATATTTTAAAAATATATTTATCCATTATATTAAATTTTTAAATAATATTATTTTTAAAATTATAATAAATACATGAAAATATAGTATTAATAATTTATTTTATGATTTTTATTTATAATTTTAACCTAATTTATTATAAAACATCACAAATTCTCAATATAAATATCTGAATATACTTGAAATTTTAAAAATAATTAGATTATACATGATTATGTGGAAGATGATCAGATTAGACGGGGATTAATCGGATTAGGCGGAGAGTAATCGGTTGACTGACTTCTTCGAAGGATTAGTCATTAATCGAGCCAGCGAACTTAGCAACTAAGCAAAATGTAATCGAAGGTAGGTGAGAATTTTTAGAACATAGGTACTACCAATCGGATATTTAAGAGTGTCTTGGTCCTGGAGTTGGAATTTACTCTATCTGTTTCCCTTCTTAAAAAGTGATAAATACTTTTTAAACCAAAATAAAAATAAAAATCCACCATGGTAAGATGTGGACCAACACTCAGTCAAGAAAGTAAAAGTGAAAAATAGACATTGTAGAAAGAAAATGTATTAACTCGTAAAGAAAATGTATTAACTCGTAAATACCTAAAATCTCTGGCATAAGAAGACAAAGCTGAGTGGGGAAAAGGGCTTTTATTCATGATTTATAAGAAAGAGATAAGAAAAAAAAAGTGTTTTAATATTTGCATGTGGACCATCATAGATATTATTTATAAAGGAAAACAAATTTCAAATGATGAAAAATGAATGGACTAAAGACAAAGAAGAAGAAACTGTAAAAGCTTACCAAAAAAAGTGAAAATATTATTTTGCATCCGTGTGATAACTTTGACACGTCGTTTTACTCTAATAAAGATAACTAGTCTATAGCCAAAAAACTCTTTCTTTTTTTACCATCAAGGAAAAAAAAAAAACTATATCTTTGGGTGTTAATGGGACTTGAAATATTTAAAGTCATAATTGTACCAAAAATAGATACGAAAACGCCCATTAAAATTTTGTCTTTTCTCCAAACTATGCTTCATGAACACATCATCTTACAAGAATTAGTAATAACTTTATTTTAGTAACCAATCAGGAATATATTTGTATTTTTCAAAAAAAATCAGACTATGATTGTATGGTGGCCATTGCTTCAATCACTTTTATAGCAGCAAACAAAAAAAACCAGAGGGAGGGAAGAGAGAAATAGAGAAATAGATTAGGGTTTAGGATTAGGTTTTAGATAAGGGTTTAGATCTACCAAGTGGTTGTTTACATACTTTTATTTTAAACATTTTGATTTGTTTCTTCACCAAAGACTTCACTCCAAGAAAGAAGAAGAAGAAGAAGAATCTTGGAAGTAAGTTCTCAAGTACCAACCAGCTTTAAAGCATTATCTATTATCTTCTCCCTCAAAAAGGAAAGTTAAAAAGAAAAAAAAACTGATTCAAGAATTGCTGAGGTAAAACATTTTATATTTCGAAATCTGGATTTGGGGAGATAAAGATTTGTTGTTAAAATTGCGTTCTTGGGATTATCAAGTTTTAAAGAAATGTTTTTTATCTTTCCTTTTTTTCCAATTTGAGCTCCTTTAACACTTACATCAAGTAGTGGCCAGCTTGATGATTTCATGTTAATTTTTTAATCTCTTATTTATTTATTTCTAATTTTAAACTCTTAATTTCATGCAGAGTGATAAGTTCACATGTTTCTTGTAAATTGTAATTCTTGTTCATTTCTCTTTATCTAAAATCTCATTTTTCCTTGTTTAACTAAGATTTTTTAACATAATGTGAATATTGTGTTTAAAACTCTGTAACAGATCAATCTTTGTTTGATGGTGATGATCTAATCATAAGCAGAAGAAGACTATGGCAACTTATTACAAAAGTGGACCAAATGTATCTGAATTTGTCCCTGGAAACACAATGGTCTACTCAAATTCTTTCTCAGAAGCGTTTCCTGGAGAATCACCTAACAATGTCGTCTCAGCTTCAAAAGAAATTCAAGTATTGTCAAGTTTTGGTGTAGCTTCCTCACAAATGCTTGAGATTCAAGATTCTGGTTCTTGGAGAAATCAAGAAGACAATGACAAGAATTGTTTCCCTGTGATGATGCGCCTTGGACTCACCTCGCAGATTGAGACATCAAGAGGCAATAATAACAATGAGTATGCAAAACAAGTTGTTTCAGGCATTACTCGAACCATTCACAACTCAAAGTATCTCAAGGCTGCTCAACAGCTTTTAGATGAAGCTGTTAATGTTAATAAAGCTCTGAAGCAGTTTCAACCAGAGGGAGATAAGATTGGTGAAGAGAAAGAGAATAATCTTCAAATGAATACTGCTGAAATCCCTATAGCAGAGAGACAAGAATTGCAGAGCAAACTGTCGAAACTTTTATCGATATTAGACGAGGTAATCCGCCTTAAAACACATTCTCTAAGCTTGTAAATGATTCATCAATGTAATGTATAATTGTGTTTGTTTCTTTGCTGTTTAAAGGTTGATAGAAGGTACAAGCAGTATTACCATCAGATGCAGATTGTTGTGTCGTCTTTCGATGTTATAGCCGGATGTGGAGCAGCTAAACCATACACAGCCCTCGCGCTTCAGACCATCTCAAGGCATTTCCGTTGCTTAAGGGATGCGATATCCGGACAAATCTCGGTGATAAGGAAAAGTTTAGGCGGGGAACATGATGGATTAGATGGTAGAGGAGTAGGGATAAGTAGATTAAGGAATGTTGATCAGCAGGTGAGGCAGCAAAGAGCGTTGCAGCGGTTAGGTGTGATGCAACCTCATGTTTGGCGGCCTCAACGCGGTTTACCTGATTCCTCTGTTTTGATTCTCCGTGCTTGGCTATTTGAGCATTTCCTCCATCCGTAAGTCACTCTACTTCTCTTGTGAGATCTTGATTAGTCACAAGATTCTGACTTGCGTTTTTAAAACCCTGAACTTAGTTATCCCAAGGATACAGATAAGATCATGCTCGCTAGACAAACAGGGTTGAGCCGAGGCCAGGTACTGCACTGTCAGCTTTTGTGTCTTTTGATTTTGTCTTTGTTGTGTTCATGTTTTGTTTGATGATTGTGGGAAGGTGTCAAACTGGTTCATTAATGCGCGTGTGCGACTCTGGAAACCGATGGTGGAGGAGATGTACAAGGAAGAATTTACAGACGCATTGGAGGAGAATGGTCCCGAGTTATCTTCTGAAAACACACAAGAAATCGTCGAGATTCAAGAACAGCAAATCGAGTCTAGTTCCAACAACAGGTATGCATCAGGTGTTGCAAGCAACTGCATGGTAGCTCGTGGTGGTGACCATTTCATGATGCTGACAAGAAATGGTAGTGGTGAGATGTCTTTAACGTTGGGGATTCAGAATTCTGACACTCATGGCGATGTACCTATGTCTAGTGGGATAGATAATTATGAGAATGCAATCTCAGGAGCCGATTTAGAGTACTTAAACTCTGGTAACCGCCAGCAGCGGCTAGGCTCTTCACAATTGTTGCATGATTTTGTAGCTTGATGATGAGAAAAGTGTAGTACTACTATATTCTTTTGTAAAAGTAAACCAGAAAATGAATTTGTAGATTAACGCGAAAAGACGAGAAAATGATGAACAAAATCTGAGTTGATACGATTTGTAGTTCCTGATTAATATAGTGGTCAGAGAGGCACATGAACCATACTTAAAATGCTAACAATCTTTCATAAAGTTCAAAAGGGTATCTACATGAAGATATCTTATTGACAGGTTTTCTAAAACCTAAGCATGTCCAAAACCAAAAGAATAAGTTTCCATCAGTGCTACCTCTGCGTTTACCTGAAAAAAGGGCATTGAGGAAGAGTTCAACAACAAAGGAACGAGACTTGAAGAGTAGTGTGGATTTGGTTATAACGGATTTTACCTTTTGTAGAGAATTCTTATGTCTTCTCTTAAGGCAGGACTTTCAAGGAACACATCACCAGCTTTGTCCACATCGATTGTCTCTACCTCAAAGTTTCTGTATCCGCAGTACTCGTTCCACTCAAACCACATCTTTGAGATGACTTCTTTTTTGAAGCAAGTATTGTGATCCTCCTCCTCAGGTGATGACCCAGCAATCAATCTATATGCATGAACCTTCTTCGTTTGTCCAGGTCGAAAAGCTCGCCCAATCGCTTGGCGTGTCACAGAAGGGTTAAGAGGAACATCCAATATTAGTATGCGAGATGCTCCAACAAGCGAGATACCTTCGCCGCATGCTTTTATGGAACCAAAGAAGATTTTCGCGTCTGGCGAATTGTTAAACCTCTCCATTGACAATTCACGCTGCTCAGAACTGGTGTCTCCTGTCAGAACAAAAAAATCTTTCCCTAGTTTCCATCCCTTAGCTGCAGCAGTTAGTCTTTCAAGGAACTTCAGCGGCACGAGATACTGGCTGAAAACCAAGAGCTTCTCACCAGCTGAGTCGCATAGGTTTATCAAGCTCAGGAAGAACTTTGCTTTGATGCCTTCATTCACATCTAGCTTCTCTAGCAATTCATCCATAATTGTATCAGAGACCTCATCAGAGTTCTCAGATAATTGTTTCAGCTTCGGGTGAAGGTAAATTGCACTTCCCACAGCAGAAACCTTAAATTTTTTCTTCTCACGCCTTAGTTTCTTCACTTCGTTCAACTGCCTTGGAGACAGATTAAGAACCACAGTGAAATCATCAAGTCCAGGAAGCTCATCTAGAAAATCACCTTTATAGTAATGGAGCACCTTCTTTGTCATTTCCCGTAAATCTTGGATTACAGCAATTTTCACCCTGAAATCCTCGCACTTCTGCAGGGTGTGCTCCACAACTTCATTGAACGCTGAAGCCATCTCTGAACTGCCTCCTGGTCTATACCTGAGATTGGATGGAGCACGACTCAATATCCTCTTCACGACAGATTTGGAGGTATCCAATTTGAGGAACTTGGGTCGGACAAGGTTCAAAATGTTGAAAACCTCCTTAACATGGTTCTGATAAAGCGTTCCTGAGAGGACAACTTTTCTTGGCGTTTGGACTCGGGCAAGAGTCTGTAAAACATTGGTGTCCTCATTCCGTGGAGTGTGTCCTTCATCCAAAATGAGAATGGAAGGTCCTTTGAGCAGTATCTCCTGGCAAGAACGTGATTCAGTGCTTGTGTCATCACACACGATAGTTGAGAACTGCTTGTATCCAAGAAATAAAATACTCTTCTTCTCCATCCACTGCTTCAATATGGCCAGCTGCTGAGGACGATTTTCTGCTTTACCACTATAGAAATCAAACAGGGGTATGTCCTCAACTTGCCATCTCAGGAACTCTCTTTTCCAAGTAGACAAAATTCCCTTAGGAAGCACAATCAGTGGCTTCGCCTGAGGAAACTTTGCAAGGAAGCTCTGCATGAAACTGATGATCATGAAGGTTTTTCCAGAACCTGGAGCATGAGCCATGATACAACCACCAGGCTCGTCTGCCACTAAATTGCTGCAAAGGAACTGGAATCCCTCAATTTGGTGAGGCTTCATTTGGTTAGAATGCATTGGATGAGCAGAAAGTCCACCTATCATTAGCCCATCTTCAGAAAACTTAAGTTCAGCATCAGATTCGCCAAACCTTTTATTCCTAGTTTCAGAGGCATATGTTCTTGTGCTTCGTCTCGCCTATAATGAAGATTATAAGAATAATTAGAAGCTCTGTCAGATCTTAGTAGGAGAAACAATTTTTGTGCTAAGCAGCCACGTCGATCTTGAAAAGATAACAATAGATCATATGGACATTACAGTTTCCATAACAGTTGGATGAAGATATTCAAAAACTTAGGCATTATCGAGGTAATGGAAATAGAGCAAAAGCATGAAGAAGTCCTACCCATATTGGTATTCTGACAACATAATTTGCAGAGTACCAAGAAACATACATTTTCCATCAAGTACCAGAAAAAAGGATACTTCGAGTACCAGAAAAAAGGATACTTACTTTAGTGAACTGCACATCAATTATGTCTAATATGCTTTTGTCGATAACTCCGCAGACACGGCAAACGTAGCCCATATCGTCCTTTAGAATAAAGGAGTGGTCACAGTCTTCTATCACAACTGCCTTTGGTTCCTTATGTGAAGTCTCCCCAGCGTCCTGCACATTTTTTGTAATCTCAATGAACAAAGCAGGAGTTGCAAAACAAAAGATAAAAAATAAGGAGCTAAGTTCTTCAAAATGAGCTTTCTACTAACTGTCTTAGATGCAAGAAATAAAAGGGATGCAAGGTTCAAGTTTCAGACATATATACCTTGGAACTCTCTATTGCCATGGCCATTTCATTCCAGATATTACCAAGATCTTCTTCAGCTTCTGACTCACTATCACTGTCAGAATCCTCAACGCCCACGTAGACCCCCTTATCATTAACTGGACCATTTTCTAAAGAAAGGATTTTGTCTTTCCTGGTTTGTCCCTCCTGTGACTATCACAAAAACAAAAAGTCAACCTCATGGATTAGTTTTGTTGTAAAAATAGATGACATAAATCTGCAACCTTATATCTAGTTCTAATTACATAACATAACTAGAAGGAAAAAACGAACTTACCATCATGCCCTTACTGGCGGAAGTCATCTCCTTTCCCCTCTCTAGAACAACCTCAATCTCCTTGCCCCTCGCGAGAACAACATCCATCTCCTTTCCCCTCTCTAGAACAACCTCCTCGAAATTGAGCTGTGGTGTTACTGGTATCACATCCACTTGACTCTTCTGAAACTCAACAAGACTTGACTGAAATTGATACTTAGGCCTCTGACTCCCAGTGTCTTCATCATCAGAATCAAGAATCACAATCTCAGCTGGAGGAACCACACAGAGAGCTTTCTTTGATTCCTCAGTATCATCAACATCATCATCATCCAAGTTAATAACACCTTCCACAACCTGTTGATTTGCCTGACTCTTGTCCTCTCGAAATATGGTATACGCTAGTGATGGACGTAACCAGATACACTGCTTCAAAAATTCCAACCTCATATCAGCTATTTCCTCCAACTGCTTAGTAAGACTCCCAAACTCACCAACCTCTAATGCTTGAACCATGTTACTAAAAGCATACGGATCTGAATAGTCGATAATGTTAGATGAGCTCTTAATACGCTTAGCTTCAGGCGTAACAGACATGGGACATAGTCCATCATCAACTTCTGTTCGACTTCTTTTATCCCCACTCTTAAAGAACCCTGTCATCACATTGTAATCAAGCAAACATAAATCAAATTACTCTCCAAATGAACAACAGATAAAAAGTCCTCATTCTTTTTACACAAAACCTAAACTATAGTCAATCCACATAAACCCAAAGATAAGAAAATAAAATCAGACATCAACAGAGTCTAAACTACAAAACACACTTTGCTCAGAATCATTATACATTGCAATTATCCTCAAAGACACAAAATCAGTTTAGAAACGACATGCAAGTAAAGTCAACACAATAAAATCAAACAAAAACCTAATTAATCAGTGAGAATAGATTAACAAGCCCACATTACTCTCCAAAAGAAAAACAGATGAAAGTTCTCATTTTTTTTCACACAAACCCTACATTATTCTCAATCCACAGAGACCCAAAGATGAGAAAATGAAATCACACATCAACATAGTCTAAACCAAACTACACAGTTTGCCCAGAATCATTATACATTGCAATTATCCTCAGAACAATCACAAATTCAGGTTTTATAAACGACAAGCAAGTAAATGTAGAACACTAAAATCAATCAAAAACCTTACTTTTCAGTGAGAATATAATCCATTGAGAATGAAGAAGAGAGAAAGAGATACCGTTTGAGGAAGTTTGATCGAGTTGAGGAGTCTCCATTGAAGCAAGAAAGATGGCAAATTTCGAGCTGAAATTGGAGAAGATAAACGAAAAATGGAAGATAAGAACGAAAGCAAACACAAAACAAGCTGAAACACTCTTGCCCAAGAAAAGATTCGACCATTGGCAAAAGTTGAGTTTTTCTATTTCGTCATGCTCTCTCGCTTTGATCGACTCTAGAGACTTGGGAATTTGAAGCGACTTTTTATTTTTCCTTTTTGGGGCCCCAATGAGATTATAACCCAAATGGGATCAATGACTTTTAATCGTAAACATTTTAAAAATTAGATTTCAAAGTTTCACAAAAAAATTATGGATTTTTTTTTTGAAAATACAAAAATCAAAATAATTTTCTTAGGTGGAAATTGATAGAATTAAATAATAAAATTTTCTGATTAATCAAAATTCAGTTAAATCATATCAGATTTTAATTAAACTTAAATCATTAATTTAAAACATCCTTTTGTATTTTTAAATGAGATACAATTAAAATAATTGTAAAAATAGTTTAATTGAGATAATGATAAATTAATAGACAAATTATCTAAAATCATGAAAGAGAGATCCATGATACTATATCACTAATAAAACATGGGAAATAAAAATGATTCTTGACAGAAAAATATAAAATTATATTGAAACTATGTGGTTGAACTGTAATTTGATATTAAAGAGATAATTACCCGAGATGATAGCAAAATTTAACTTGGTACATGTGCGAATGCATGCCATCGCCATAAAGATACCGTCGTCATGAAAGTTAGGGTTGGAGAAAAGAAGATAAGAAGTAATTAAGGGATTTGTCAAACATTGATCCATTTAATCTTTAATCTCTAAGGGTTGGGTTATCATTTAAGTTGGGTCAAAACTGGGTCATTAAGAAAATCAAGTGAAAAGAAATTGGATCATCTCCATCATCGTCTCTTAATTAAATATCTCATTAGCAAACAAATAAAAAGTAATAGAATAATGAAATAGAAAATGAGAAATGTTTGTTTCTGAGAGACTCTATTTTATATGTCCTCATCCAATTGGTTTATTTTTACTTTTGTTATTTTAAGTTTAATTATAATTAAATTACTTTAAAATTATTATTAAATAGTTAAGAGATTTCAATTAGTCTCTTCCAATAATGATCTTACTGTTACTTGGAACAGAAGTTGTTGCAAGTTCAAATCGGAAGAGGAGAACAAGTCCCATTCCAATGAGGAGTTTGAAACGCTACAACAATACAAAACACAAGCAGAAATATTTTGTAGAAGCTTAATTTCTTATTAGCAATATATAAAGTACTTATACATGATGTAAATTTAACTTTTATATATACGATATCTTCAATACACCTCCTTCAAGTTGGTGGTGTGAAATCTCGAACGTTTAATTCGGACAGAAGATACTCAAATGCAGGTTTCGGTAAAGATTTAGTAAGAAGATCTGCAACCTGCTGTGTTGTTGATAATTGTGTCAAAGAGATGATCTTGTCTTATACAGCATCATGAAGTTGATGACAATCAGACTCGAAATATTTTGTTCGCTCATGAAAAAACAAGATTGAACGCTATATAGATGGTATTTTTGTTGTCGCAATGTAAAGGAACCAGTTGAGAATGTTAAAATCCAAACGTGCATAGAAGTTCACGTAACCATTTTAACTCACGAAAAGTAGATGCCATGGCTCTATACTCTATTTTAGCGGAAGAATTTGATACACTTTTCTGTTTCTTCGTCTTCCAAGAGATTGGAGAAAATCCCAAAAATACAACATAGGCTGACAAAGAACGGTGTGTGAGAGGACAAGAGTTCCAGTCCAAATCACATATGCGGTCAGAGTGAGATCATTATTTGATCGAAGAAGAATTCCTTGAGCAGGAGAACCCTTGAGATATCGTACCATACACAACGCTGCTTCCCAATGAGGTTGACGCAGTGTCAGCATAAATTGAGATAAAATATGTATGATATCACTTAGATCCAGATGTATCTATATCATATATATGAGACGACCAACTAGCCTTCGATATCGTTCTGGATTTTCTAGAAATAGACTCTCAGTTGTAGCAAGCTTATGATGTAACTCCACAGGTGTTGAAAACGGATGTGAGCCAAGTAACCAGTCTCTGCAATTATTTCAAGAACATATTTCTTCTGTGACAGGAAAATTCCATCTGAGCCACGTGCTACTTCAATGCCTAAAAATATTTTAACTTGCCAAGATCCTTCATATGGAAGCATGAGTTCATGTATGATTTAAATTGATTAATCTTAGCCAAGTTATTGCCAACCATAACAAAATCATCGGCATACACAAGTATATGTCAAATGATGTCATTTTGAACAATGGAGAAGTGCGGCGGCAAGATTATGCTGCGGCTGAATTTAAAGAAGAAAATATAAGCGGCGGTAAGAGTATACGGCGGCTGAGATAAAGAGGAAGAGATGAGCAGGGATGGTTACTTGGGAAGAAAGAAAAAATTAGGTCAAAAGAAGTTGCTATGATATCATGAAATATTTTGTAGAATCTTAGTTTCTTAGTAACAATACATAAATATATATGATATCTTCAATACAAGCCAAGGAGTTCAACATTAGGGCATCACAACAAAGAAGGAAACAATACAAAGCATAAGGGTTTTCGGTAGGGATGTTAATTATGGGTTTTTACCCAGTGGGTACCCGAAACCCAGATTTAATATCAAGCCCGTAAGCCTGCCCGTTTCTGTTTAAAAAATACGGGCTTAAAGCGGGCAGACTTTATTTACCCCGGGCTTTATTCGGGTTTACCCTACTGGGTAATGGGTACCCACTGTGTTGTTTTTATGAGATAGATATAGTGAAATAATATTTTAGTATAAATACACAAAATTGTGAAAATTTATTTTTGTGACAAAATAATAAATTTTTTTAATTGATAATATTTTCAATATCGTAAAATCGAAAATTTAGCAAAAAAATGTGAAACTATATTTTCCGCTAAAGACATAAAATCACATAGTTATATTTTTTGCTAAAATCTGATTATTTTGTCTTCAAACATATCAAAACGCAAATTTGGCGAAAAACAGAAAATGATATTTTCTGCCAAAACGCAAAATTGCAAGATTAAGTTTTGGGCCAAAATTAGAAAATTTAGAATTTGGATTTTTTGGTCAAACCCATCAAATTGCAAATTTGGCCAGAAATCATGAGGTGTTATTTTCCCGCCAAAAATATAAATCACGAAATTATGTTTTTGCGCAAAACCTATAAATTTTTACCAACCCCTCAAATCGGAAAATCAAAATGATATCTTTAGTTTATTTTATAATTGTACCTAGCGAATAATTATATCAATACTTATGAAAATAATTTTATCAATATTTTTAAAACACACATAAAGAAAAAATATTATAAAACATGAATTGTAAAATTAAACAAGAATTAAATTTGATTCATAGATTTAATTTCCAGTTTTCTAGTTTTTAAAAGTAAACTAAAGTAAAAGCACCAAAAAAAAAAAAAAATCAATTCGGGTACCCGCGGGTATACCTAGAACTTACGGGCTTTATTCGGATTACACTGTTCGGGTATTAAGTTTATGCGTGTTTTTAAAAACGGGTTTAATATGGGCAGGCTAAAAACGGGTTCGGGCCGGGCCGGGTAAAAAAACCCGTAGCAACATCCCTAGTTTTCGGGTTTAGAAAGTTCTTGAATGACTTTAGCTTCGGATAATCTTAGACCACTCTTGTTCTTCTTGTTTTCTTGTTTAGTCTCGTTAGGCAAAAATATAAAAAAGGTTCTCCTGCTTCTTAGTAAGGTACATGAGATGAGATGAAAACAAAAGAGATTAGTGAGATTGAGTAGAAGGAGAGTTGTAAGAATTCTAAACTTTGATTTTCTTATAGTGGAGGTTTGCGGAAGTTGGTTTCTACTCGAGACGTCCCTCAGGCTTTAATGGGACCTCGTTAATTCTTGGTGTTGTTAGCTATAGTGATCACATCTAACCTAGTCTAACTTAAGAAACAAAAAACAAATTTAAAATATCACAAGTATTGAGCCATTACAAGAAGAAACCCCTATAATTTATGTGATGAATTTAATAATTTCATGGTCCAATAAAACAAAATGAACGAATGTTGCTAGGCCCAAACTGCTAAGGTAAGGAGTCTAAGGACATAGCAGTATACTATACGATTAGTTCCATATACATTACAAAATGGTACTGTACCGAACATAAAGAGTCTTTTAACCAATAATGATGGTCTTGGTATACACAGAGGTGTACGAAACAAATTAGTGTATGATAGAGCGATGTCTCTTTACATTTTTATGCATAGAAGTGTACTATTTTATGCACCACCTTATACTATTTCGTAAATTAATCCATTTACGGTCTTGTACTATTTTGTTGCATAGCCCTGTATACTATTGTGTACACTACCTTGATATTATCCCGTGTACAGTTTTTTACACCAACCCATATACCACCTCGTGAACTGACCCAAATACCACCTTGTATACCATCATATATATGCCCTCTTATATATTGTCTCATACATAAATCTGCTCAATTTTGTATATCAATCTCATACACCATTTTCATATACCATTTTATATACCATATAGTACACCTTATGTTCTTTCTCGTTCAAAACCTTTCATATCATCCTATACACCACCATCATATACGTCCCTCTCATGTACACCACCACTTATACGAAAATGTACAGTTTATGATAGCATTATTAGATAATTATGTTCTTTATTTCAACGAATAATTACTTTCTGCCTAACTTCTACTAGTTCATTACTTTTATGGATGAATCTAAAAATGAATTAACTGTTGAAAAATTTATTTAAAATAAAAACAAGAAATTATGATAACAATAAAAAGAGTGGTTAATAATTAGTAATACTTTAGGCTTGATTGACATAGTGAAGGAAGCGGAAGTTACGACCAAGGCGCCCCAAAGGTACACATGAACGCAGGTGGACATAGAAAAATAGAAAGATAAAAGATGATGCTCCTCTCTTCCACTATTTTCTCGGTCACCTAGAATTCTCTGATGGTGAATCAGTTTGCCAATTAGGTTGTTTTCAACATTTCACTGATTCAGTGAGGATTTAGTCAAAAATCAGTTTCAGAATAAATTAAGGGATTAGAGTGTAAAGTGAGCATATAGCCTTTAAAAACTGTCAGATTATAAATTGATGAATGTGTTGACATGATGTGTCACAATCTTCAACAATTTTACATCATGTTTCTAGATAGTTTTTAGTAACAAAAGATCAAGTTTTTATCAGGCATTAATTAGGTGAATGGAAGGATTGGAGAAACATTGAAGTGTATGTAAGAAAAGTGAAGAATTGTAGAGAAAGACAAATATCTATCTTTGGTAAATTAGTCTAGATTTCTATATGGGATTCTCTGGTTAAAAAATATTCATATAACCATTTATCACGTTAAATTATAATGCTTACCGTTATCAAATTTCTGAATAATTATTTAAAGATTCCGTATATATTTTTATCACAAATTTGTTTTTTCTATTACTTACATTAACAAAATACAAACATTTCTCAATGTTTTGGCTTGAATATAAGGCACAATAATAATATTTAATCTTACAAGTATATTTATAAGCTTTGAATCATAATTCATGTATATATAAGCATACTTACGAACAGCTAAAATACAAACTGGTTAAAAAAATTGAAAGAAGGTTATATAAAACAAAAGTTGTAATGCAATATGGATTTACTTGAACATTCACAATTTTGGATCCAAAGAAAAAGTTAAGCTTTAATTAGCCTGGTGAAATTGACTTTCAATTTTAGTTTAAATTGATCCTCCACTTCTAATTCATTTATATACAGTTTATAACTGATATACAGAAAATCACTAAATTTTCACCTTTTATAAAATAATCATTTTTATACATGTAATATGAGTACAGCTTATAATTAGTAGTATTACACAATACTATATTTTTGAAAACCAAAAACAAGACACATTATAGTGATGATAAGTACATGTAATATCTAGTATAGTAGTAACATAACTAGGGCTAGCTGTTTACCTTTATTTAATTATTACATATAATTTATCTTACATCATATCTCACACTTTCGATGAAAATTTATAGCACTGAGATTAATTTTGATTTATGTACATATTCATATTAAGGATGGATTAAACCCGAGTCTGACATCATCAATTAGGAATAAGCTTGAAAGGAGGCCTATCAAGTCTTGGCGACGGACTATTGTCCCCATAATCATTAGTGTTCATTCTCAGAAGCCTTTCATGCATGTTTGGTTCCTCCATCTGTCTCACATCATTATATTACCAAATTATTTCTTGGAAGCGAAGAAAAGTGATCATCTATTCAAGTTTTAAAAGTATGTTTATGTATGAACAAATTATTATGTAAAGGGTTCCTTGTATGTTAGTTAGACTAACCTCATCATGTGCATGGATCAGAATCGATGGTCGGCCTGCAGAAGAAAAAGTTGATTTGTCACATTTATAAGAAAATAAGTTAAATAATAATATTGTAGTCTAGTAGTCAACAAAACAGAAGAGCGAGAGAGATAGATGAAACCTGCAAAGAAGACAGAAAAGGCTGAAACCGACAGAATTAAGAAGATGAAACTAAGTTTCTTCACCATTAATGGTGACACACCCATAGCTCTTTTAGCTCTTATTGGAATTTTCTCTCGAGAGACCAAATATTGAACCTCGACTCTTAATAAGTTATGGTAAATGAGAAGAATTAGGAGGCTTTATCATTATTAATATATGTTTGGTGTGACATTCTAAATACGATTAGACATATTATTTCAACTTGACGATTAATGAAATTTATTGTCGTATTATGATCTTTTTGAAATACTTTAAGTTAGTTGGAAAATAGGGGAGGAAAGAAAAGTTGAAAGGAAACCACTTTCCTCTTGTTGGCCACATAAGTCTAAAGAAGTTAGTGGCTACGATAATATTAGGTTTATTTATTTATGTCTTTAAGGTAATAGACGCTAAAAAAATTATGCAATCCAATTTAAACATATATCTCTGACTTTCTCTGTCAAAAAGACTTGATTTTAACATGTGAATATAGTAATATACTATGAGATAGTGCCAGTGGAAAAGAATCTAACCTCGGCAACCTTAGGCATTCCATGGAAAATAATTTATCAAATATCTGCTTAGAAAAATAGCCGATCATGTCAAACATAAGTAGCAACATGCACAACGTTAAAAGTTCTAGTTTTGATTGTCAGCCAAATTTACTAAGAATAATATTTCGATCCAAGGATTTGTAGAAGAAAATTGTGGTTTCAATAACTCATAACGACAAAGAAACCATAAGACATATATATATAAGTTTTGAGAGGAGAGTGGTGGTGAATAAAAAGAGAATTATTATGTAAATTAAATACTTTAGTTATAAGTTAACCTTTATAAAAAGTTTGGAATACTAATTAAGAATTAAGATAACTCAATTATTCTATGTGCTTAGTTTGACTTGTTTTTAAAGTAGAGCTGCCTTAATTATTGGTCAATCCCTATGAAAACCACGTTTCACTTAGTTGCAGGACTACTTACCCGCAAAGAATACACAATCAGCTGTATGAATTAATACTTTATAAATTAATAACTATTTTAAATTAATAAATTATCACGATCTCGAATTATAAATTAATAACCATTTTAAATTAATAAATTATCACGGTTCCGAATTGGTCTGATGTAATATTTGACATATTTTGATAAGATAATTTTTTTTTAAAATTTCTATGTAAATATATGATTCCACTAATAATATAAATTAATAATCATATAAGTATATTATATATAATATATTTTATTGAAATATGATTTTAATGCTATTTATTTATTAGTAAATTTATAATTTTGTGGGAGTTTGTTTTTATTTTTCTTAAAGCCATCAAATTATATGATATTATTTTTTCAAATTGCATCAAAATTTATTTTTTAAAAATTATATATGTAATTATTATTTTCTAATATGTACATGAATTAAAACATATTGAAATATTATTCACATTTTTAAAATTTTTATGAAATACTTTTTAAAATTTCGAAACTCTCTATAAATTAATAATTTATTAATTTATAGATAAATTAATATCTTTCTAAATTAATAAAATTCTCCGGTCCTGACATTATTAGTTTATAGAGGTTTTACTGTGTATATATATGTTATTTTCAAAAAGTATTAAAATGAGAATGATTTTAGAATAATACATTTCTCTCTTTTATCATGTATTAGATTTGGGTACGTAAAACATTACATTTGAGTTCTCTATTTATAATTGACGATTATTTTTGAGTTTGGTTAATATCTATAGTTTAGTATTGTACATATTTTAATTAATACTGTAAAGTTTGAGAATAGAGTACTACTAGTACTACTACAATAGAATATACATTAGTAACTAAGTCTCAATGTTAATAGAAAATGGAAAATTGCTAGGGTATAAATTCTTCCTGAATGAAGTTATAATAATATTATTATTATTTTTTAAGTTATAATATTAGTTCATGACAAAGAGGTGATAGACTGATAATCAGCCGAATTTACTAGTATTAATCATAATTATATGGATAGTTTGTAGAAGAAGTGTGGTTTCAATAATTCGTAAGGACAGATAAACTTTAACCAAATGCAAAAGTTTAAGAAGAGAGTGGTGGACAATCACAATAAAGAGAGAATTCTTATTATAAAGTTTAACCTTTATGAAAAAGATGTGATTTAAATTATAAGTTTGAGTCTCAGCTCGATTTCTTCTTTGGAGGCTATTGGCATCCTCAGGCGGCATTGGCAACAGATTTGTCCAGTGCATGCATGTGGCATTTTGGATTCGGTTGTATTAGATAGTGTGGTACGTACATAATCTATTTGTAGCGTTTCATTTAATGTTAAGAGAAAAAAACTTCAAATTCCAAATATGTTTCTATCTCGAGATCATTTTCATCTTCTTTTATTGAGTAAATCTTGTTTCTCTTTAACTCCAGAACTTCTAATATGGTAACTCCAGAACTTATTAATTTATTAAATGTTGATTTATAGAGGTTTAAACACACATAAAAAGAAGATGTTGATTATATCCCCGGCTTCTGTTTCCTCATTTTACAAATTCTGATATTTCATATTATTTTATTTCTTCATAAATTATTGATCAAAAGTTATATCTAGTGGATGGCTATCAAACTCGTATGATTGTGCGTTGCGTCATAAAAGAAGATGAGCAAGATTTCTTTTAATAATAATTTTTTTTTTTGTGTTTCATGATATCATCAGTTTCGTTTCCATATTTATGACATAAAATAGTTAAAGAGTAAATACAAAATTATTTATTTAGTTGTTGAAGATGTATATACTGTTTCGAGTATTCTTGTGATAACTTTGTGATTCATGAATTCTAATATTCAAGCCAAATAAATTATAGCAAATGTTTTGAAGAACAGTTAATAAGTTAAATAAATTATAGCGAATTCATGAATCCTTGCAAGAGAACACCCAAAACTAGCCTCTAGTGGCAAAATCCAATTCTTGTTTAACAACAAAGTTATATACAGAACCGTACGGAGCATTATAGAGTTTAGTTTTACTAAGATGCATTTATATATTTCTCATTTACGAGAGAAAAACAGAAAAAAAAAATTCTTTCTTTCTATTTGGAGGGATATGGAAACAGCGGAAACTAAACATGTAAAAATATGGAAACAATTTTTAAAAAAATTTAGGAAACAGATTCGTATTGGAAACATAACAATATAATATATATATATATATATATATATATTATCTAAAAGTAAATCTAATAAAATTTGAAATAATATAAATTTAATAAATAATACTAAAATTAATTAAAAATAAAAGATCATAACGATATATATATTGGAAACGTAGGTAAATTTTTTTTATTGTTCTTCAAATGAGAGTTTTTAAGAAATGGGTGGAAACGTGTTTTCATCGTATTTCCAAATTACAGTTTTTAGTAAACGTATAGAAACACGTTTTCATTGAGTTTTCATCAAATTTTGTTTCCAAAATGTTTCGAAAACATGAAACAAATTTCCGAGCGAGTTTTCGTACTTCGTAGGTTTTGTCTCGGAAGAAAAAACCGTTGTTCTCAGATTTAGAACCTAAAAAACTAGAAAGAAAAAGATAACAAAAATTTTAGGAATATAGACAAAGAGTGTTGATAATTAAGCATATATGATATAGTTAAATTTATTTAATAATTATTAATTTATAGATATATTTATATTTGTTATAAAATACATTATTAATTCATTGAGGTTTTATTATGATATATCAAAGAAACAAATCTGATTTATTTACCATATAACCCACTAAAAGCAGGATTGGTTTACCCAACCCGCCCACCCGACTCGACTCGTGCGTTCCCTCCAATTCAATTGTCTTAGTTTAGTTTGACGATAAAGACACGTCTACTGGAGCATTTACGAATCAGCGTTTCCCTCTATTCTCTCCCGCTTATCTCTTGTTCAACTCTCACAATTTCCCAACCAAAAAAAAATCAAACCTTTACCTACTTTACTCCTCATTTCTGTTTGATAATGTAAACCCAATCGATGGATTGGTTTATGCATTGATATGATTATATATACAATAAAGAGAGATTCTTAGCCGTTGGAGGCTAATCATCTATTTCCTAATATACATAAAAGAATATATGATTTCCTATTCTAATACCCTCCCTCAGTGACATCGTCAAGAGTTTCGGACGTTGAGACTGGTTTTGAAGTCATTGAACAAATATGAGGGCAGACCCTTGGTAAAGATATCTGCATATTGGTGTGAAGAGGGGACATGAAGAACACAGACTTGACCCAGTGCAACACGTTCTCGGACAAAATGTATGTCAAGCTCAACATGTTTGGTGCGTTGGTGTTTGACAGGGTTGGTGGATAAGTAGACGGCGCTGACGTTGTCGCAGTAGATGAGAGTTGCTTTTATAATGGGGCAATGGAGCTCGAGTAAAAGGTTACGAATCCAGGTTGTCTCGGCAACAGCATTTGCGACGCCTCTATACTCGGCTTCCGCACTAGACCGAGAAACGGTATGTTGTCGTTTTGAAGACCAAGAGACCAGATTGTCCCCGAGGAAGACACAATAGCCAGATGTTGAGCGGCGGGTATTAGGACAGCCAGCCCAGTCAGCATCACTGTATGCCGTGAGAGATGTGATGTCGGAGCGGGCAAAGTGGAGACCTTGTGAGATTGTGGACTTGAGGTAGCGGAGAATGCGTTTGAGTGCATTGAAATGCGGTTCTCGTGGGTCATGCATGAAGAGACATATTTGTTGAACGGCATAAGCTATATCGGGGCGGGTGATGGTAAGGTATTGTAATGCCCCAGCTAGGCTTCGATAAAGTGTCGGATCTTCAACAGGTTCACCAACATCTGCCCAAAGTTTGGAGGCCGTGTCAACGGGAGTGGCACATGGATTGCAGTTTGTCATGTTAGCGCGGTGAATGATGTCCGCTGCATAGTTTTGTTGACTCAAAACCATTCCATTGTTGTCCCTAGTTACAGAAATGCCCAAGAAATAATGAAGTAAACCGAGATCAGTCATAGAAAATTCAGATTTAAGAGAGGAAATGATGGACCTGAGAAGGCTGTTAGAGGAGGCGGTAAGTATAATATCGTCTACGTAGATAAGGAGGTAGGCGAAATCTTGGCCACGACGAAGAACAAAGAGAGATGCATCACTCTTGCTATTTATAAAGCCTATCTTGATGGCGTAATTTGCAAACCGTTGAAACCAGGCACGAGGTGCTTGTTTCAGACCGTAGAGGGATTTTCGGAGTAGGCAGACATGTTCTGGTTTGGTTTTATCAACAAACCCTGGTGGCTGGTGCATGTAGACAGTTTCTTCTAGGTTGCCATGGAGGAACGCATTTTTCACGTCTAGTTGATGAACGGGCCAATCACGAGCTAGAGCGATATGGAGAACTGTTCGGATTGTTGCTGGTTTGACAACTGGACTAAATGTTTCATCACAATCAATGCCCACTTCTTGTGATTTCCCGTTGGCAACAAGGCGAGCCTTATAGCGAGAGAGTGTTCCATTTGCATTAAACTTATGTCGAAAAAGCCACATGCATCGAATAACATTAGTGTTGGGGGGCCGGGGGACTAAATCCCATGTATGAGTTTCCTTAAGGGCATTATGTTCATCTATCATGGCGAATGTCCAATTGGGGTCTTGAGCAGCTTGAACATGAGACACTGGAAGAGGAGAGACAATATCAGTATAAAGAGAAATAATAGTTTTAGGTTTAGTGATACCGTTGCGGCTGCGGGTCATCATCCTAGACGGTGGAGGATTGGTTTGAGCCGGCGGTGGTTAAGCGGAAGCAGAGTTTGGTGGTCTGGAATCAGAGTTGGAGGACGAAGAAGAAGGGTCTTGGTGAGTATTTGGCGGAGGTGATGATAAAATAGAACTGTTTGGAGATAAGGAGATCGATGGTGTTATGGTTGGTGGAGAGACAGCAATCGGAGAAGTTTGTGGTGAAGGAGGATTTGAAGGAGATGGAGCTGGTAGAGGTGCGGTGACTATAAGAGGAATTTGTGAGTATGGTGCTCCTTTAGAGATGAGAGGAGGAGATGGTAAAGTTGGTGGTGCATATGGGAATGTTGTTTCGTCAAAAATAACATGGCGCGAGATGATTATGCGACGAGTAGAGAGGTCAAGACATCGATATCCTCGATGGTTTGTTGGGTAACCTAAAAAAATGCAGCGACTAGAACGAGGAGAAAGCTTGTTGCTTGATTGTGCAAGCATGTTAGGATAACAGAGACAACCAAACACACGAAGATGTTCATATGAAACCGATTTATTGAAAAGACGAGAAAATGGTACCTCATTATTAATGGATGTTGATGGGAGAATATTGAACAAATGGGCCGCCATATTCAAAGCTTCGACCCAATATGTGTCGGGTAAGTTTGCCTGAAAAAGAAGAGCTCGTACTAGGTTGTTTATTGTACGCAACGTACGTTCAACCTTACCATTCTGTTGAGACGTATATGGACAAGAAAATCTGGGCTGAATGCCATGAGTAGAAAAAAATTCAAGCATGGAACGGTTATTAAACTCACCACCATTGTCACATTGAAAGGCCTTTATTGGTGTTTGAAATTGTGTTTTTATAAAATTAAAAAAATGTAAAAATTTTGCAAAAACTTCGCTCTTTTGACGAAGAGGATAAATCCAAACAAAATGTGAAAATTGATCAAGAAAAATCACATAAAATTTTATTCCACTAACACTTGGAACCGGAGAGGTCCATATGTCGGAATGAATTATTTCGAAAGGATAAGAGACAACAGATGTAGATGAATAAAAGGGTTGACGAATGTGTTTTCCTAATTGACAAGCATGACATAAAGAAGACACGACATCTTTTGAGCATTTAAGAAAACCATAACTAGCTAATAAACGAAGAACGGAGTCACCGGGATGACCTAATCGTTGATGCCAAATTGACGCAGAAGTAGAACTGAGTAAAGCATGAGGTGATGTAGGTGGAGATGATGGTGTAACGGCGTACAGAGGACCGGTACTATTACATCGGATTAGAGGTGCTTGGGTATGTAAGTCCTTAACAAGAAAGCCAAAAGGGTCAAACTCCACAGAACAAAGATTATCACTAGTAAATTGTCTTACAGATATGAGATTCTTAAGTATTTTAGGGCATAAAAGAACATGATTAAGATAAAGAGAACGAGAGTTAGAAGGGAAAGAAGATTGACCAGAAGCAATAGCAGGTAAAAGCGAACCATTACCAACTGTAACAAGAGGAAGAGAAGAACAAGTAGAGATAGAGTTAAGAGTACCCGCTTCCGCAGTGAGGTGAGCGGTAGCACCAGAATCCATATACCAGCTGGCATCTGACGGATCTGTGAGCGTCATGGTGTTGAAAGCATTAGCGAGAGTGGTTGGGATATGGCCCGCATGTTGGACCTGTGATAGTGGAGCATTCTGAGTGGTGTGAGTTGTGAGATATGCAGCTCCACCATGTGTTGGTGCGTGACCGAGAATTCCAGAACCAGAGTTAGGCAATGAAGGAGGAGCCATGTGACGTGGTGGTGTGATCTGTTGAGCCCACTGTTGATTCGGCCAAGGAGACTGGTTGGGCCATTGAGAAGTATTTGGCCATGCGTAGGTGTTGGGCCATTGAGTTGAATTTGCCCATTGCTGATAAGTCCATGGTGGTGGTGAACCTGAATTCCAATTATTGTCTTGCCAATTTGGGTTGCCACCGCCACGTCCACTTTTGTTATTGTGACGACCACCGCCACGACCACCACGGTTTCCTCTACCGCCTTTATTGTAGTGAAACTGATTTTGCGTTGTTATCGGTTGAGGAGTGTATTGGGACTGTTGTGGTGTTGCAGCAATGAGGATTTGAGCTGAGGAGGCATTATCATTGTGTGAAGCTTGAGTGTGTTGTTTGGTCTTCAAGCGAGCTTCTTCATCTTTAAGCATCGAGCGAGCATCGCTGAACGTACACGGCGGAGAGCGATGTTTAATAACATTGATGATGTTATCAAACTTTGGACTTAGACCGTTGAGAAGATGCATCACCAAAGAACGATCCGATATAGGAGAGTTAACGTTCATGAGAAGATCAGAGAGAGACTTGAGTTGTTGACAGTATTCATGAACTGAGAGATCTCCAATCTGAAGCGTTCGAATCTCATTCTCTAGTTGAATCGCTCTTGTTTCTTTGTTGTCACGAAACAAGTTTTCAATTGTGACCCATAGATCACGAGCGGAGCACTTCGTTTTGAGTACAGATTTAAGGAGGGATTCGGACAGAGTTCCGTATATCCACATCTTCACCGTACCATCTGTTTTTGACCATGTCGTATTGGTTGGACCAGTGGCTATGGTGGTGCCATCGAGATGACCAAGAACAGAGAAGCTATGACAATGGGTTTCAAAAAGTTCTCGCCAAATGTCATAGTTCATCTGATTCATGTCCAGAATGATTGGAATATGAGCCCGTATTTGAGTGAGACTCAGAGATCTATCAGAGGTTGAGTTGGTG